>BSAI01000106.1:7674883-7758058 GCA_036245035.1 Adrianichthys oophorus
TCTATCTATCTATCTATCTATCTATCTATCTATCTATCTATCTATCTATCTATCTATCTATCTATCTATCTATAAATACATATTAGCATTTCTTTTATGCTGATTAATGTCAATTAAAACACTGTTTTATGACCACCTGAATTGTGCTGTTATCAAACATGTAGTTGTTGAGCTATATAAATAAAATTAAATTGAATTATTCCCTGCATAATGTTGATTGGTTACAGGTTAGTTCTGTGTTGCAGCAGCTTTAAAATAACTGAGAATGATTCATATCATGAATCTCTTTATGCCTTGATGCATTATATGTAATAGATGTATATTGTGGTTTCCATGGTTAAAGTGCATTTTAGGACTTAAAGGTCTAAAAGCAGAACCAGAGCAAAGAAAGTTGTAATTCAGATGTGACATCTGGCACAACGGTTGACGTGCATTCATAGAAAAACTGGAGGAGTTGAAGTATGAAGGCAATGCAGCTACTCTCTGGTTAAGGCTATGCAGCTGGTGTGGCCGCAGCTGCAAAAACCAAATGTGCCACAACGTTTGAACGCAGTTTTATAAATGTGAAAACAGATTGACTTCAGCTGCATTTGCATGCACTACTGTACAGCTGTGGTCAGATGCATTTGAACAAATTCACACACCAAATAAAATCATGCTTGTAAGGAGATTTATGGTAATATTTGAAAAATTGTCATGTTTGTGGTTAATGTCACAATTGAAGATTCTTAGTAAAAACACTAATAGATGGAGTTTTTCTTATCAAAAACATAGGAACTCCTTTCATAAACTTTCTCTAATCACAGATCATTTTGTGGTGACAGTCTAATGAAGGCTGGGTCTTCAGAGCTAAATCCGAGGCATAACATTCATTTATTCAATAAAAAAGAAGCATGCAGATATAAATTAAAAGCACACAACAAATAACTACATTTGCATTATGAGACAGAAAAACAGAAAATATATGTTTTGATGCTGTCATTATTTTAAAAAGATCTCACGTTTTAATCTTTTTCTTTAGTATTTTTACATTTCAAAGACTGTTTTCTGAAATCCAAATGTTCTCAAATCTAAATCAACTAGATTTTTACTTTTAAGTGTTACTTTTCAGCTTCAGGCAACTGTTTTCCCGTCTTTAGGTTAATATTTTTATTCAGACTTTTGGGGCGGGGCATTCACTGAAAAGGTGTGACTTAACAAGGCAGACATAATAAATAGAATCATTCCAAGGACAGCACGTCCTAGACAAGTGCATGATTATTGATTTTACATGGATTTTTTTTCATGATATATTTTCTTTCTTGCAAGTTATTCAAGTTATAAACTGGCCAATCAAATGCCTCAATCAAAGCATGTGGTGCCCGCTGGCTCCCTCCTCGAATGTTCGAAATGTTTGATTGACAGATTTTCTGGAGCCCGCTTTCAGTGGAAAGGGTATGGCTTTCGAACAAGCTCACTCCTGATTAATGAGAGTGGTTGCCATAGAAACGCTCTCTGACCAAACACTGCTTACTTTCGTCGTCCAGTTCTAACATGGCGACGTCCGTAAAAAAATGGCGACTGAATTGACTTTGTTTTATTGGAACCAGAGGTAAGGCATTTTTTATGGGTGACATCACAGGCACTTTATCCGATTCTAAATACTGTCAGTGATTGCAACCAAACATTACTGGTGCAACAAAAATGGCGAGTATGCATCAGCAGGCTGTCTTAGCGGTCTGTTTTTTTCTTTATTTGGACTACCATGCTGACGTGTGATTAAGTGTGTGTATCTTGCTCATTGGATGCCATTAAAGCAAAAAAGATTCTTACACCTCTGTGTGAACGTGACTCTGGTAGAGGATTGCTTTCAGCCTTTGATGACCTTTTCGTGTCGCCGCTGAGAGGAGAGTGACCCGGTTGTACTCATTAAAACCAATGGAACGGATCAGTCCCCACTAATTGTTTTCCACTGACAAATGGCTCCTCTGACTCTTGAAGACTGCTGCAGGGCCCCAGCCTGCCGCATTCAAATCTTTAATGAGAACTGCCGGTATGTGAGCGTATGCGTCTGCGAGCGACAGTGTGAACGTATGTTGGTGTGTGTATGAAAGTGTGTGCGTTTGTTTATAGTGCATTTGTAGTGCCAGTCTCCCTCACTGTGCGCCAGCATGTGTAAAGTCGGAACTCTGCTACATTAGGCCTAGCAAAGCCATTAAGGCATGTTTCTCATGTCAGTCATCTTCAAACAAAGATACAGCTAATGAGCTTGGTCTTAATAACTCATTAATTACACTTAAACAGGTTTTTACACAAAGGTGGGAATGTTAATCACCTTCTAAAGTCAAGGATAAGTCAAACTTAAACATGACTTCATTGTCAGATGTAGATTGGTATTGCTTTAAGTTTTGTCCAACATGTAATCCAAAGCTGGATTTTTAAAAAAAAGGCTGTTTTTCATTAAATATTTCTTTATTTCAGAATATTTTTAACCATATTTCTTATTGTTTTACAGTACAAGAGTAATAGAGTGAAATGGATTTAAAACAGAAACAAGAAAAAATGTTAACCCTTTAACGCTGAAGATGTGACCGGTGACATCTAAATAACACACATTCGGTTTCCGTGAAAACCATTCCACTGAGTTTGCAAAATGTTCTATTTATAGAAAAAAATTAAGCAAATGTTGGACATTAGAACTTGAGTTAGTGGTGTATTTTTAGATCTTAGAAAAGCATTTGACACAGCGAGTGATGAAATTATCTTGTCTAAATTAATATATTTTAATTTTTCTTTGGATGTTGTTGACTGGATAGAATTATATTTGAAATTCGGGGAACAATGTGCTTGCATTGACAATGTCAAATCAACTTTTTTAGATGTTCCTGTTGGTGTACCTCAGGGCTCAATACTTGGACCTGTGCTATGTTCTATGTATATTAATGATTTACCAAATTCATGTAACAATGTTGAATGTCAAATGTATGCTGATGACATCTTCACTGGTGCAAGAGGCACTCAAGAGGCAGCCTCTGTTCCCACCTCAGCCAAGGGACTATAGATGTCATTAGCATTGTTGCTATAATCTGGCACATTTACATCTATGACTCTGATTAGATGATCATCAGTGTGCATGGTCCCTAATAAATATATAAATAAGTAAAATAGAATAAATAAACTTGCTCTATGGCATACTGTAACTTCTTGATCATTTACATGATCAACGTAAACCAGCTGATTCTGACGTGGAAAAAAGTGACTTTGCAAATCAGCTGTGTACCAGTAACAATCACCAAGCTGCTTTTCAAAAATCAGCTGATTTTTGTTGATTGCGTAAGCACTTCACCACTGTAAAGAGCAGCAGATCATCGCAAACCACTGTCTTTTTTCTTGCCTTTGAATCCACTCAAACTACGTTATTGCTTAAAAGGTTGAAGAGTAAAGCTACATTTACACCAGCTTTATTCCGATACATGAAAGACTTGGTGACATAGAATTCCAGCTAGCACAAACCACATTTATCATTTTTCCTTTATGATCAATTTTTACGTCAGTGACTTGAAGGCATGCCATCCATTGCAAGAATCTGAGTCCCTGATTGGTCAAACTTCAAGCTGGTTCAATGGCCGCAAGTTTTGTACGTAGAAGCTGAGAACGGTTGTAAATGTGAATACGTGAATGTGAACCTTTTGAACCCGGATGCTCAGAACTCGTATATACGCACATTCATGTAGACTTTTCATTGAAAGTGGCCACTTAAACGAGTAGAGCCAAACTTGCTTCATGGTAATCGATGTCATGTAAATACTGAAGCTAAAGCACAGATGTTAAAGGATTTATATTGTACTGTAGATTATCTTCAAACCTGACCATGTGACCATGCAAATTACCTGCTGACTTTCAAAACGTAAAATTATCACATCCACTTCCTGTCCTCAAAGAGCAGAAGTAAAGTTTTCCTGAAGTGTTTTTCCCCTGATTTCCTTTTCAATGCTTCCTCCAGGTGTATGCTTCACTGCATGACTGTGAATCCTATTAGGGAACACCCCATGGCACCTCCAACCCCCTCCCCAGCCTCACTACCTGGCACTAATCCATCAGAGGGGCAGTCAGGCCGTGCACCACTCCACCACCCATCCCCGATACCCACCAGTACCCAGTGCTGCAGCAGAGGCCCCAGCTGGAGAACCGCCAAGGCTCGGTCGTTATTGGATGACGGATAGCTTCATATCAGGTGTGTATTGCGAGAGAGAGCATTGGTGAGGGCCATCTGGCTGATGATTTGGGGGAAGTTGGAGGTCAGGTCTGCAAGTGAGGTGCAGCAAGGTGGGCAAGAGTGATGGATGGGGCCAGGAACATTGCCGCCAATCAAAGCATGTTTCAGCAGCAGCAGCTGGATGCAGTGTGGCTGTTTCATAGCAACAAGTGCGCAGGCACTGACAGCGGCCAATATGCTCTGTAAAATAAAACACTAAAGTTATCTCAAGTTTTTCCTTTTTTGATTATGAGTAAAAAGAAAATGAGATACAGAATATATATTCAGCTTATTTTTTGTAAAGTTTCATAGATAATGTCCAAAGAAAATAATATTTTAGAGTTAGCCTGAACAAATGTGGTCAGGACATAGTAGACATAGGTAATTATTATTAAATATATTTATTATTTTACATTATTATACATACATCAATCAAACAGTTTGGATAAGTGTTCAGAATTGTATATTTGTGCAGTTATGCCAATCACATGGATAATATAATATTTTTAGAGTTTAGTGTGAAGTTCTTGCAGCCAGATTTTCATTGTTTGTTTTAGTAATTTTTCAAAATCAAGAAAAATATAAATGCCTAAAGAAAAACTGCTTTGAGCAGGAATAAAATAACATCATGAGTCGTGGGTGAATGCAAAATCTACTGACACTTCTTGTCAAATCAAGGCCTGCTCATCTCCTGCAGCAATAAATCATTAAAATGTGTTGTTGAGAGACTGAAAAGTCTTCTGTTTACCAGGACAAAAGAATAGTTCGTCTGCAGTTAATTACTCTCTGACTTGAAAAGGAATGCCAGCATCTGAATTCCACCGTTGCCAACCTTGAATAAGTCACCCTATGGGTGACAAAGGGATTACATTCTGAAACAGAGCCGTGAAGATAAGGATTACAAAGTCTTTACATGTGTGGATGCAAACATGACATGTTTTAAATTATTTTCTTTCTGTTGCATCAAAGCTATATGAGTATAAGTAAAAAGCTGAAATCTGAAGTGTATGTTAGATGTATTAACAGTCTTTATGTGCTCACACTGGAGGAGAATCCTCCTGAGATATGTTCTGATGTTCTCATTGAGTGACTGCTCTTCCAGTTATTTAAGCACAGTCCTGTCTTGGCATGTTAATTCATATACTATGATGAAAAAAGAAAGGTTTTTCAGTTTTAGATGTTATGTTTCATCCAAAAAGATTGTCGGAGCAACCAATGAGGAGCAAATGAACCCCTCTCTCATCCTGCAGCTCTTTTTTCACTCTGTGACCAAAGGGAGCACAAAGTGAGGAACCGAGGAAGAATTTGATGAGAGAGGAGGCGTGATGACTGAGAAACAGGGCGACGCAGTTTGCAGTTTCACATCATGTACATGAGAAGCTACATGACCAAAAGGGAAATCCTCCAGGCTCAAAAAAGCAACAACAAACACATGAAAAAAGAAAATCAGACAAAGACAGAGAGGGATTCTTCCTGCTTTTGTCTTCACTAAGGAATGCTTTGGTCGTTTTAACCCTAACGTTGAAACATTAATTAAGACCAGAGTATAAGTCGCATCTGAGTATAAGTGTTAAGAGCCAAAGAATGCATAATAAAGAGGAATAAACAATATATGTCCCTCCAGAGTATGTCACACTTTCGATTCTGATCAAATCTACCAAGCCTGGCATGATGCGTTCACACCGAAAGCAATTCATGCGTTACAATTGCATCCACTGCCTCTTTTTCAATGCACGTCAAGTTCAATGTTTGTCCAAAAACGTGTTCATGAACTTCATGCTCCCATAGCATGTGGAAAAAGCTTCCATCAGGTTTTTTAGCCTCATTGCTTCATGGAAGCTTTGACTGTATATTTCATTTACAACACACAGAAAACACGAATGATGCAGAGACATCAGCTTAATTTATTTTCAAGAGCTCTACAAAAGCATCAGGAATCATGTTTCCATGTTTGGATTCATGAGATCATTCAGTTGTTTTTTTTTTCAGCAATCCTTACCATCCAGGAGCTGCGGCTGAATGACGGCTGCTTTCAGCGGTACTTCCGTCTCTCTGTGACCCAGTTTAATGGCATTAGTCCGAGGAAGCAAAAAATAAAAACAAGAACAAAAATGTCTAAACGCAAATAGGAAAAATATTCTTCTTCTGCGTAGTAGGAAATACTGATACACACCTACAGTGCCCTCTACAGTTGTTAGTGGGTAACAACAGGTTGTTTTGAGGAAATAATGACAATATGAGTCTATTTACGTTTTTAAAAAATCACTTATAAGTCACTCCTGAGCCACACTACAGGCCACGCTATGCAAAAAACCTTGAAAAATATGGTGCATAAAATACAATCAACATCTTATTTAAGTGCAAATCTTAAGCGAGTAGTTTCTGCTGCATGTATTTTCTAGCCCTCTGCCTGCTTGTTTTATTTATTTATTTTTGGCTGTTGCATGATTCGAAAAGCACTCCTGCAGAAGTGGGAGACATTCATTTTCCTTCACATGGAATATGTTTTGGCTGTCAGTTTTCGCCCACTTACTTTTCTTCTGCTACGAGCCAGAAGGTGGGTTGAATTTCATAATCCACCCGTGAATAGGATTTCTCTCCAGACAGTTTACCTGTGTGAGATGCTGCACTGCAGCTGCTTTCTCATTATGCATCCTGCTCTTGTATTTCATCTCCTCCACCGTTTCCTTCCATCCGAAGAGTTGGGGGCTTTTGAATGGACTTCATTTATAAGAGAGCAAGCCTTTGACGTGTTATGTCTGTGACAAGATATTTCACTTTATTTTTATTCCACATTAACATCATGAAATAGTTGCAGAAATCAATTTCAAAGCAGTTAACAAAATCCTTGACAGTAACCAATAATCCTTGCTAAGCTTTCAATGAAAGACGGCTTTTTTTCTTCGTTTAACAGACTTGCTTTCCCCGTCTCCGTCAATGCTTCTTTCTTTCCTCCTTGTCACAGATTCATCAAATATTTACTCTGACTCAATGACTTAGAGACATCTTCACAAGTTTTTTCCCTTGGACGTGACTGTGAAAGAATTTATGGACTATTTTTCTGTTTAAAGCGTTTCTGTAAAATATCCCGTTGCAGAGGGATTTTGCCTTCGAAGATAAACTAAAACACGCTTTCTTTAAAAGATAATTTCTGGTCTTTTCTGAATAATTTTATTATTTTACTGCAAACCACAACAAGTTACATGATTCTTTTCTTTTACTATAGTACCAGTGAAATATACAATATGGTACAGCATTAGTGTAAAACCTTTGTATTACCAGCCCCTATACAGGGCTCTCCAAGAGTAAAGAATTGGCAAAACTGGACACAGCGTGCAGGTGACCTTCACAAAATATCAAGGTCATAGACCTTGACATAATGATGAGCCCTTAGAGCAAAAATGTTCAATATGATTTTAAATACAAAGCAATTATGAACCTTTTGGCGACTGAAAATCAAAGTATTATTAGCTTAAGAACATTGAAAAAAATGTGCCAAAAACTGGGCTTCAGGCAGAAGCATCACACAGACTTGGAGGAGATCTTGTCTTCCATGGAGAAAAAAATGATTGGAAGTGGACAGCTGCAGGGATATTAATGGCTTCATCAATTAGCATTGCAGAGATCCTGCAACCAATTCATCCATCAATTTTGTAACCGGTTTTATCCCTCACTGGCTCACAGGGCTGCTGGGCCTAACCTGAGTGCTGTTGGGCGAAGGCGGGGTGCACCCTGGACAGGTCACCAGGCTGTCGCAGGGCCATAATCACACATCTAGGGACAATTTAGAGTAATCAATTTACCTATTAAGCATATACTGTATGTGGGAAGAAGAAAATCCACACATACACGAGGAGAACATGCAAACTCCACGCAGAAGGGTCCTGGTCAGGACTTGAACCAGGCTTGCTTTGAGGCAAGAGCGTTAACCACCACACCACCCAGTCCTGCAATCCATCAATGAATATGACTTTTTCCTAGTTTTTTTCTAGTAAAATCCTAAATCTTTTCTTTTTGGTGTCCCTAATACTTTTCTTAGGAGAAAACTGTGTTTTCTTATTCAGAATTTTGTTTAACTTTGCGATTATGTGTCCCAGTTATTTGACATTGTGACTGTAAATCTCTGGGTTGCACACAAATCAAAAGAGTGCAGCTGGTGTATTTCATCTTTTTTTCCAAACCTCATGCTTGCATCACTCGTTGTGATGCACGGCCAGCTGCTTGGCCTCAAGCAACCAAAATCAAATGACACATAATTAAATGGATTTTAATGACTCCTGTTTACTGTCTCAACTAATGCGTGTTTATTTTTGTCCAAACACACCTTGCGTGTGTGTTTGTGTGTGAACGGTTGAGGGGACGTGTGTGACTGTGTTACAGGTGGCCGCCCAGTAGGTGGGAAAATGCAGGAAGTCTGCTTGTCTGTGTCCACATGTATCAGACGCAGCATGTTTTTCCCTTTCAGAGGCGAGGTATCCTGTATGAGTGTGTGTACTCCTGTGTGTGTGATTGTCGCTGATCGCACTGGGCGGCTGACTTCCAGGAACCCCTGCAGCAAAACAGGCACTGTGTGTTTCCTGCTCTCACACACCGTTATCACAGGACGCACGCACACACGCATACACGGATCATTGCCCTATTCTCTTTTCCCCTTGCAGGTTTCCTCAACGCCTATCCTTGTGCCTCCGGCTGTCAAGATGTTTCGCAGTGATTGTCATGAGAGAACTTGTTCTCTGGGACCATAGCAGAGGACACAAATAGGCGAGAAGTGACGGCATCCTCACAGTGCTGCTGCCATTTTTTTAATTTTTTATTCTGACCGCATTGGGTTGCTCGTTTTGACTCGGTACATTACCTCTGCATCTGCTTTCAAGCATCCCATTCAGATACCGCTTCTTCTCCCCACTCGCCTCATTTTAGCAGGCGTGGTGCTTCATTTTCTTTTCCATTCCTTTTATTGCTCCATATTTTTGTCATTTCCATTTCTCACCATCTATCGGGATATCTATTTCCATGCCCTGCCCACCCATCTCGTGGCCCACTGTCTTTGTCAGAGACAGACGTGAGAATGTGGCAGAGACAGTATCTACTGTATTGCCTTGGAGGATGCTCTGGAGCCCACCGCAGAAGCACTCCCGATGATAAAGGAGAGCCGGGGAGAGAAACACAAGAAAGATAGAAACACAATGGCAATGTTGCAAACAATTGCCATTAATGGCATCATCTATTTCCTGCAGAGGCTGCGCTGAGGGAAAAATGAGGCCAATGTCGCAGGAGAACGAAAGTCAGAGGATTTTACATGCAGCACAGAAAAAGATAGTGGGGAGTATGCCTCATGTGCTAAGTGATCTTAAAATCAAAGTGTGTTGCTTTCATTTTTCGTAAAACTATATTAGGAATTATAAATGTAGCTTTTAGTGTTGTCCTCTTTAAACCTGAATCTGAAGGGTAGCCAGAAAGACCCTAAAAACGATGGAACGAGGAAAGATCAAGAAACAGAAGACAGAAATGAATGCCGAATAATGTTTTATGGGATGTTATGAGCAGGCAATGAGACATGACTTGTTCGACTGTGTAGTTCAAGTGGTTATCGGAGTGGTAAATGTGGCTCCTGCTCTGTGCTTTCTCTGGCTCTGCAGGCGAGATGATTTCCAGATGGTGAAGGGAAAGTGGCGGCCTTACGATACTGCAGGCCAGCTTGGTGGGGATTGGGGAACGTGCGAGTGGCTTTGCATTCGATTATTTATTTATTTATTTTCCACTGCCTGCGGCCCGTGCCCGCATAAGCTTTCTTCAACGACCTTTTGATGTTTATCAGATCTCAAGTGACATTTTTTTTTTACAAACATTTAAGATTAGGCCACCAATCAATTTTATAGTCAGATCAGCTTTGAAGCACATAAAGTCGAGATGTCACAAAAACTATCAGAATATGTTTGGTTTTATTTTAAATAATGACACAAAGTCCTGTCTTTCCAGTTAGAACTTTGAATCTACAGATACAGAAGTTTTTTTACTGTTTTTGTCAGACGTCATACAGAAACTGAGAACACAATTGGATCCAATTCCAAAATTATCCATCAACATTCCAAGTTGATGGTAGTGTGGATCATTGGCTGTATGAGACAACTGGACTGTGCGAATGTGACATCACCCATGGAAAATGGCTTACTAAAGAATATCAGAGCAAGAATGGTTATTCTGACAAAAAGAATGACTGAGTAATAGCTGTTTATTTCAATAGAAATCTACGGGATTTCTTGGGGCCAGCAGAACTTCCTGTATGGAATGTCAGAGGGGAGGAGTCATTCAGGCCAGTGCTCATGTACAGTCAATTGTGTACCTCCTGGTACATTTTGAGGAATTCAGTTCATTGATGAGATAAGCAGATGTTTAAATCAAAGATGGTTTGACTAACATTCGGCCTTCTAAATTTTAACCTCTAGCCAATTTATTGAGTTGCAAAAATTGCAAAATTAACAATTAGAAAAGTTTGCATTTCATGGAGTTGATTAGAATCTAAGAACATGCTACATTTTTGTGCAAATTTCCTGTTGAATGCGTTACATCCTAAATATCAAAATAAAAGCTATGCATTCAAATTAGTGGTGCAAACAGAGATAGACTGTATTATGAATTACCCAATTTTTTTTCCTAAACAAATTGCATTCAAATAAATATATATAAATATATAAATCACAGCACGTTCAGCACTTTCTGGGGAGCCAGTAGAGTCCACTGACAAACACTGCTATGCTGGATACCAAAGTGGCTCAACCACCCGTGGGGGATCTGGTTGCAGACAAGATGGCACCCAAACACATCATTAGCCAGAAGCGAAAATCTCACACTCTTAGCCAGAAGCAGAATTTGCATTATCTATGCTAGAAGGGAAGAGCGTGAAGTTTCTAGAACAAAGTTTCTGCAGTAGTTCACTAGAAATGTTGGTCTGAGTTGTGGGCAGAATTGTTGGTGAGGGGCAACTCCACCCCCACTTCCCATCACCAATCTGTTTACTCAATCTCCCACTAGTTTACAGCTCCTCAAACCCCCCACCTAGCATTAATGGTGAGGAATAGCGTAGCTATCAGTTTTGAGCCAGATTGCAGCTCAGGATTGCGTAGGAACTTCTGTGTCACAAATGAGCAGTTTTGGCTGCTCCTGCAATTTGAAAAAAATAAATCCTCAGAAATAATATTTTGATCTTAATGTCATTATATGTGTCCTCTATCATGAGAAAAATGCCACAAGAACATGTCAAAAACACCTAAAACACTTTTCACCCCCCATTGGATTGCGTCTCAAAATTGAATCATGAAGCAATTTGACAGTAATGACCAAACAATTGTATGCAGAGAATATCAAATGGAGCTTTTGGTATCCCTAAGTTCAGACATTTATTAAAACAGCTTTAAAAAGACTGAATAGTATGAGAGTGCATTTATGATTAGTTCCGTTGGATCTGTTCAAATCCCCTCCAACATGTCTCTGGTTGGGAATTGGCTGACTCAAATGATCTGAAATGAAGTTGAACCTGCTTAAGAACGCACAGATAGCTGCTGTCCAATCGCCCTCCTCCTCCTCCTCTTCCTCCTCAGTCCCGCCCATCGCCACCTGGCTCTGCTGCGCACCGCCGACTGGAGGCAGAGCGTCACTACTCCTCTTCACTGCGCCAACAGAGAAGCAGCACAAGGAGTAAAAGACGGAGCGAGTGCGCATGATTATTTTCCTCCTCGAATTCCAAAACCAAAACCATCTGTGCGGGAAAAAAGCGGATTTTTTTTGTGGGGAAGAAACTGACACAAGAGGAGAAAGCAGACGCGCTTTTCAGCGCATCAGCCGCAGCATCTCTCCATCCCTCCTCCTGCGCCTTTTTTTTTAAAAGCAAGACTTTCACCCTGAATATCACCACCCTGAGGTGTCCTTTTTTTCCTTCACTGGAGTTTGAACCTCATTTCTGAGCTTTTTGGAAGTGTATTGTCACCTCAGCGCGCACAGCGGGGCTGGACTCTTTTCATCTTCCCGGCGCACAGGCGGATCATCGAGGGGAGCGCGCGCGTGGAGTCTGGAAATTATTTATCCCTCTCACATCAGCAAACCGCATGGTGGGAATTTCTGCCTCCTTTCAGTGTAAGTGCGCTCTATCCATGCTGAGATAACGCTTCTGTCTTTGTGCGCCGTTGGATCGTGAAGACAAATGTTCCGAAGAAAGAAAAAAAGATAAAGAAGCCTCTAGAACAAAGTCTGCTGCTTTTATTGTGATACAAAATGTTTTTACTTTGTAGTAAATCGGCATAGAGTAAAGTGTGATTAATTCAGTGGTTGATAAAAATGACTTTTTATAATTTCAGATAGATGTCACCATTAATAGTGGAGACTCTTCTCTTACAAAAAAAAAATACTGTCAATCAATAAAAATGATAAAAATTGATGTAAAGCTCAGAACAACAAGCAGACGTCCAGCTTGTTTCAGTTTTGCGCATCTGAGCGCGTCTCCATGCGCGCGCGCCTCCTTTCAGGCAACAGGCAACTTCAAAACCCCAAACTTGGATGTCAATTAGTTTCTAAGACATAAATGTCTATAATGAACTCTTCAGTGGAGGGACTCTGTGTCTGCCCTTTGCTCCTGTTTGGTTGGAAGTCTTGGAAACTGATGAATTTGGAGTTTTCAGCCAATATCTCATTTAAAAGGAAGAAAAGAAACAAAACAAATGTTTATTTCGTTGTAGAACTCCATTTTTTTTATTTAATTAATGGAGCAGAGGATTGGGTTGAAATGAGAGGCTTGGGGCTATATTTACTCCACTGGGAATCTTTTTGCTCCAGCTGGGAAAAGAGCAGACGTGTGGGTTAGGGAGGGAAGCTGCTGTGGCACAATCTGCTGTCCATGGCAGACTGTTCTCACGCCTCAGATTAGAGAGGAAGAAAAAATAGCCACTGCAGAACCAAGACGCTGTTTTCTTAACGCAGAGGATCCTTAAAAACATCTTTTAGGACCCAAATAGCTGGATTTTGAAATTGTTTACTCTCTTATAGACATTTTTACTTCATTTTTTTAGTTCTTTAGCTTGGTTATCAGTTTTCTGAGCATAATCTGCCCTCCACGGTTGCTTTTTCACCTTTCTAAGATGTCCATAATAGTGAAAGGGCCATTACCCGGTGTGTGTGTGTTTTGAGATAAAGAGGGAAAAAAGGACAAAAAGAAATGCAAACAAAGCTATAATGATGAGGAGGGAGGGAATGATAAGCGGCTGTTTGCAGGTTGTCACTGTTTGTTTGTGTGCATGCACACGTGTGTGTGCATGTGTGTGTAAACAGGCTTACATTAATGATAACCGGGCTGTGGTCCGGGCTCTGCAGCATCGGCTGGCACTTCCAGGGGCCATCTGCCCAGCCACCAGTCTGCCTCACACCTGTTCTCCCTCCCCCTCAGCTTTCTCCTCCCATCTCGGTGGCCAGGGGTCAAACGCATCAGACCGCTGCTCACACACACACACACATGGACGGCATTCGCAGCACTGATGGCAGCCATTTCACTCCCACCTTTCCATGAAAACATTCATACACACCTTGTTTCGCAGGTTGAGGAAGGGGCGTTGTGTTGCTTGGCTTCACACTCACTCAATCTGCTGTGCAGATGACACATTCAGAGCCTCACTTGGGTTTCTCCAACATCCTCATTTCTGCCAAACACTCCGACATGTATTTTTCCGACATGTTTCATGTTCACAGATCCCTCCTGCAAACGATGAGGTGGCATTATTGTCGGCTGGGGGGGGGGGGGGGGGGGGGGGGGGTATGGCGCGCACGTTTCCCCTTCAGCAGAGATTTACACACTGAGGCTGCAGTGCTGTGATGTAATTACAAAAGCCTTCTTTGAAGTGTCACACGCAGACGTTTGGGCGCCGTCCAGGTTTGCTGTAGAAGTGATGTTGACTCTGTTAATCTTCTCTTTCTGTCTCAGCTGGAAGACTTTCACAGCATCAACAGAACGACGACGCATCAGATCAGCAATTTTAAATTCTACCTAACAATAGTATACGGTTTCTTTTTTTTTTAAGGATTATGAATTTGATTTTTTTTTTTAAAGAGAATTTGCAAATGGGTTTTAAGAGATCTTGTTTGCACGTTTTGGAAGTTTCACAGAAATGGGCAAGAAGAGATACAAAAATAACAATTATTTGACATTATTTTGACTATTTTTGCAGTTTTTCTAACTTTTAACGTTTGTATGGCCATAAAGTTGTGCACATATTAGTGCACGTATTAAGGATCTGGGTCAGCCACGTTGCCATGAAATCTGAGGTCCAAATGTCAGTCACTGAACCTGGATACTAAAACCAGTCTCCCGTGCAAAATGTATAGATCTGCTCTCATTATTCACAGCCGTCTGTTACCAAGTCCCAGAGTGAATTATGGATGGGATCGCGGTGCGTGCACACCCATCCCGCTGTAGATCGATGAGCCCATTGATGTTATCAACGAGAGGGCACCACTCTCACTGCTTATTGAATTTCATCTCTCGTGAAAGAGCAGCAGTGAAATAAAAAATAAAGCAATGCGGGCAGGTGTGTGTGGGTCAGCGTGTGTGTGTGCGAGCAAGAGACCTTTGTTTTATTACGGTTGTAAGTTTTTATAGGAGCTTATTTAACGTCAAAGTCAACAGTGAGCACCACCAACTGATTTTATTTGGTCTTATTTTTTTCTCCATTTACCACGAGAGTTAAAGGAGATGACATCCGAAAAAACGTCTAATTCTACGTATGCATCGGGCATGTGTCGCACGTTAATAAAATGCAGGTTCTTGAACGCTCTTTTAGCATGCAGTGTTCATACTGGACTGTCACAACCTGATACTAGTGCACGCACCTACAGTTGGAAGAGGCTTGGTGGGAAATATTGAAGTGGTGTGAATTTCGCAAATTATGCTTCAGGCTTCTCCCTATGCCTACGTTGATTCCTCCAAGTGGACAGCAACGGAAAAAATAGTGCCTTCAAATTCAGACATTGCCACCGCTCGATGATGTCATCAATAGTCGGCGGTCATCCACGCTAGTGTAGCTGACAGCGCTCGGAAAATACATAATAACATCGGTTTTATTGCTTTAAAAAGTCATGCAGAAACAAAATCTCAATGCTTAAATGTTTTGATTGTGGCTCAGCTCCACAAGCACTTCATGGATCACCGTACCGGCGGAGGGATAAGTCGCTATAGCTCTTCCTTAAAAAAAAAAACTTTTGGACAATATACTGCAGCTTCAATTTGGAGCAATAGGGAGGAGCCAGAAGGGTACATGAACACTTCAGATTTGGCCTTGTCGTGTAATTCTGGCTGGGCAGATTATTTATTTGTTCTTCATGATCAATTTTCAATTGGTTGGTACTTCCGTGAATTAAAAATGATGCCATCCATACCTCACCTTGATTGGTCAAAGTTCAACTGGCTTTACCTTTAACGCATGTTCAGTAGCTGCTTGTTTTGTGCGTAGAGCTGCAAAATGGTCTTAAAATCTATACTGAACACTGGAGTTTTGAACATGAAAGCCCAAAACACACGTTTACATAGACTTTTCATTGAAAGTGGCTGCCTGAATGTGGTATGAACGTAGCATTAAAAATATTTTTTGCAACTCAGATCATCGCATTTTGGTTTACGAAACTTCATTAGGACTGCAAAGTTTAGAGCAGAAAACAAGCCGATGGACCCATCCGGACAGTATAAACATGTACTGTATCCTGTCCTGCATTTAGTGATCACTCACTCCTCTGTATATACACTGGGATTGAGTTGCTAATTAACTTTACTTTCTCTGACTGTATCACTTGCAAGCAGGCGGCCTCACACACACACACACACATTTTTGAGTCTCCCTCTCTCTGTCTGTCCCCAAGCTCGCTCGCTCTCATCCTCTGTTTATTTTCCTGCCTCCATCTGGAGTTGGCTGATATTGTAATCGCCCTAATGCACATTGCCGTCCTCACTCACACACACAGGCACACTAACATGCACCCATACAATGTGCCATCCTGACAAACCCCCCCTTTCGTATTCAAGAAGATAAGCTCCTGGAAGTGATTGTGTGTGTGTGTGTGAGCACACATGCAGGTGTTCATACAGTATGCCTCATGAATACAAAAGGACACACAAGTGTGTTTCCCCCTGCATTCTGCCAAAGGTAATGACATTGAATAGGCGCCTGGTTGTGATGTGGAGCGGTGATAATGCGCCAGAGTGAAGATGTTAGCCGTTATCGCTCACCTCCTCGATATTCACCTGTCACCCAATTTGCATTTAAAGATTAGATGTCGGGAAGGAGAGGAATTCGGGAGTGCTAGGGAGTCTGTTTGTGTGGCGGCACGAGTTCAAAAATGTATTTTCTTTTTCAGCTTTTGAGAAGATTGCTTTAAAAAGGAAAACGATGAGATTTGTGTGTGTGTGTCATCTCCGATAGCTTTTGTTTTTTTTAGAGGACACAAACACAGATAGATGGGAGGCGTAGCACTTCAACTCATTCGCATGAGCGCAATTAAAACAAAAAAAAAAGACACGTTGGCTTGCTACGGCTCCACAAAACCTGATTGTAGAAGTTCTTTTTGTCTCACAAGAGGTGGAAGAGTGTGTGCAAAACAGACAGAAAAGCAGACGAACTGACAAAGGCAGACACAAAGAGAAGGCATGTTGAAGGAATGAAGGAAAAGGTGGGGGAGACGCTCACCTCCATTCATGCTTCAGCATTTTAATCACCTTAACTAAGGTTTCCCCATCCAAACATTTTGGAATATTCCTCGTTATCTTTCTGTCTATCGGAAACGGCAGCCATCTCATCAGCCCACAAGCTTGACTTCTGGGTTATCTCATTAATTTTGACATATGGGCACAGTAAAAAAAGGGCGAATGCTTTGGCTAGCCTGTTAAAAAGGAGTGGATTTAAGATCGGCAGACAGAGCTGAGAGAAAAGGGAGAGGTGTGGATCAATAGCTGCAGACCGTGGACTCCTTTTTGTTTTTTCAACCTCAGAGTATTGACAGTCAATTACATCCAAGCGAAAAACGAATTACTGTATTTGCTTGAAAGATGTGTACACGCTCCTGTTTGCGACTCTCTCAGCGGTGGGTTTCCCTAAATACGAATGTAAAAAGCAGATGCTAACTACAACTCCGAACATATCTGACTTCCAGCAGCTCCAAGTCCTTTATTTACCACGAGCTGACACAATTAAATCATTGTTTCCTCTTCTTGTTAAAATCAAACCACATCGGTGGAATAATGAGGTTCCTTCCTTTTGTGCTTGAATTTGACTTGCATGATGGTTATTGTAGGATAAGAGGGCTTCCAGCTGTAGTCACTTAGTGTCACAGACTAACAGAGGAACGGGACAATAGGATGACAGTCGCTCGCCCCCATCTGATTGTTTTGTTGTCAAACCGACAGCAGACGCCTCAAACGGTAAACGCCGCGCGTCAATTATTTCAAGAAAGGCCCATTTAAGAAAATGCTCTGAAGAATACGAGGTGGAGAGGGAGAGGGGACAGTGGGGGTTACATAATGGGGCAGAGTAAAAGGCCCATTTTGTTTAACTCATAGTGCATTGTGTCTCAACATGGACCCCCTCTTTAAATCCATTTTTAGCTACCCCACTAGGTGTGTATTCATTTTCAGCATTTATGGCAGTATGTTTTCCAAAACAATTTTTTATTGGAGTTTTTTTTTATAATTTATAGATATTATGTCTTCTGCTTTGAAGTAACTGCTGAAACTTGCAGCAGTTGAGTTGGAAAAGGTGTATGACCGAAAAGAGTTTCAAGACCTACTCCAATGATGGTGGTGTTTTTGGTGTTTTTAACATGTTCTTGTGGCATTTTTCCGATGAAAGAGGTCAGGAAAATGAAGCTAAAAATTGCCTTTCTAAATGTTTCTTTATTCAAATCGCTTTAATTCAGGGGCAGACAAAAAAATGCAGTTAAAAAAAAGATTGTAGATTTGTGAATTATGAAGTAAAAACTACCAAGCCACAAACTCTCCGCTTCGCTCCTTTGTGATGCATCCATTTAGATCCGTCTTTGTTTTCCTCGTCCGACCTAGAATCTGGCTCAGAACTGTGCATTTGGATAGCTCCGATATTGAAACTGTTTGTTTCACCCATAATGTTAGGTTGGGGCTGTAAGCTAGCGGGAGAGAAAAGAGTGTAAACAGATGAATGATGGGAGGGGGCGGGCGAGTTTTTCAGCAAACTTGGCCGATGGCCACATGGCGGCATTTGTGGAGTCCGCAGAGGTTTAAAGAAAAAAGGAAAACTTTTACGGCAACCAGACAATTTTTCTTTAAAGGTTGAAATTGGTCAGTGGCCACTCGGGCACATTTTAAGAGTCGTGTGGAGACAGCAGGGATGATGCCATCATGAAATTGGGGGACAACTTGTGGGCGGCCACAAGTCAGTTGCAGCCAGACTTGCTGACCGGCAGCAGCTCTGATTAGACAATGTGAAAATGTCTCTGGACAGCAGCTGTCATTTTAAGTGCCACAGCCGTCCGGTTGCTGGGGGATATGTAAAAGGCTAACAATTTTTTCAAAAAATCGGGTGGCAAATCAGAACTTTCTGGCTACGTCTCCCCACTGCGCGGTGGCAGTCAGATGTGTGACTGTAGCTTTACTCCTCAACAACAGTTTGCCAACAATTAAAAGGCAAATTTCTATTGAACTCCTGCCGCTCTGCAGAAACTGTTCTAAAAAATGACACAGGTTTTTGATTTTGGCTAAAAATGGTATAGTAATAATTAAAAGACCACTGGGACCGCTTAATAATACATCAAAAGATGATCGGAGTGGGACTTTAGGCTTCGTTTTCATGCACTTTACATGCACAATTACTATTATATCCACATAAAGCCATGTTTTGTTTATGTTTGGCAGGTTTTGAATAGCAACTGTCATCTGATACATTCTCTTGATCCCATCTGCTTCCAAGGATTTGCAGTTGATAGTTCCTGATTCAATTCGTGTGCTGCTTTCCTGTGCTGAACTCTAACCACATGGACTACACTTCCTCAGCTGAGCATTAGCAGCTCTGCCTTTAAAAAAGAAGCCCATGAATCACGTCGGTACACATGGGTCCATATAGCAGTGGTCCTTGACGTTCATTGTGCTTCCTATCAGGCTGGCCTGCACGATGTCGGATCAGCGTGGACGGGATCCAGCCACGTCCTCTGAAGTTGTATTGCTTCTGCAGCCGTGTTTGTCTTCTCCGACCAATGAAGCCATTTGTGGAAGAATCCACGTCTTTTTTTAAAAGTTAAACGGCTCCAGATTGCTGCGTCGCTCTTTTAGTCCCGCTGCCGCCGAGAGCGAGCACCTCCGGGTGGGTGAGAGAGGCTCTCACGGAGCACTGAAAATCCCTGTGAGGTAGAACATAAATCCATCTTCCGTTGTATGGTCCGAATTTTGTTTGCAGATGTTTCGAGATGTTTGGCTCAAGATGGTAATTTCTTACACATCTGCCTTTTCCTCCACCCCTTTTGTCTCTTTATCAACATCTGGTTTTCAGTGCCGCGAGGAAACAAGTATCCTTTATACGCCAAGGCTTCCCAGTTCCCCCTCTGCTTGTGCTATTAGCTTAACCTCAACTACTGCACTCTGTGCACACAGCCACATATGCTACCCATTAGGAAGTCATACCGTTCAGAAAATGCAATAACTTTATGTAAGAGGAGAGATAAACCATTTTTTGGTTCTCTTTGCACTTTTTCCATATCTGCAAAGAGTTTGAGGCTTTATGCCTCCCCCAAGACTGAAAAAATTGCTGTTTTCATGTTAGTCTGAGGGCACTTTAGTCAGAGGAAACTCCTTCAGCATTTTAGAGCACAACTTAGACAGAAGATGGTACTAGGATCCACACTTCATCATGTGAGGAATTTGATTCTTATCAAACACTTGCAGCACATGCTAGCTGCACAAAGAGACTCCTAATTTGCCATTTCCCTTTTGGCAGTATTAAATTGTGCACAAAATAATTCCCAGCTGTGTATGTGTGTGTTGGCAGGGGGTCGCGTGCGCGGGTGCAACTCCAACGTCGGTGTTTGCAAATGCAATCATCTCGCACAAAAAGGCTGCTTTGCCATTCGGATGCATTCGCAGACTCACAGTTGTGCAGATTGGTCTCCTTCTCTCATGCTCACAAACAAAGCTTGGCAGCTCGGCGCCATATGGCACCGTTGTCAACCTAGAAGGAAAGAGTGCCAAGCGTGCTTCCAGTGTGTCGTGCTAGGAAGCATTTGATCCTTCACGTCTGGTTGGACGTACATTGTTTTTAAAAAAAACTAGCCGCCCACAGGTCAGGTTGACATCTTTTGCTGCTGATTGTGGTTGGGCTGAAACCAACGCTTGTTTAGACATCTGACAGAGCTGAACTTTTCCTTGCACTGGCGCCATCGCTTCCTCTACATACGTGATACATAAGTGTTTTTAAAAGACACCAAGTCTTTGCACAGCTTCATTTTAAAATCTGTGATTTACAGATTTACTGTTCCATTGCTGACAGGAACGGTTGTAAGCTTGTTAAATGTTTTTGCTTTAAGATTCTAAGGGAGATAGAATTTAATAAAGTCCCGATCATGGTAAAGTTACGATCATCTTTTGCAAAAGCCTCCCCAGTGATCTTTTAAGTATAATTATACCATTTTTTAGCAAAAATTTAATTTTCTAGAATGGAGTTCAATAGAAATTCACCTCCAAACTGTGGGCAGCACTGTTGAATTAGAGTAAGCCTCCCCTCATTTCCCATCATCTCTTTGTTTACGCTCTCTGACGCTAGCTTACAGCCCATCCAAATATTACCGGTGTTACAAACGTGGTGAGCAATATTGGAGCTATTCTGCCATACAGTTTTAAGCCAGATTCCAGCTCAGACGATGAAAACAGAGACATACATGGATCTAATTGTCTACAAGTGGATGCATCAGAATGGAGAAAAGCAGGGAGCTTGTGGGTCTTGAAAGCTTCAAAATTAGTTCTCGAGTCTAGTCTAAGGCAGCAATGTTGGCAAAATGTTATCACCTTTGGTGGAAAGTAAAATGTTTTACTCCCAAAATAATTAATGGAAAAGAGCATTTTCTTAGTTATTGATAACTTTTTTAAGAGCCGGGTTAGGCTCCGGCAACCCCGGGACCCCGAAAGGGATAAAGCGGATTGGAAAATTTATGAATGAATGAATGAATGAACTTTTTTAAGGGTGGGAGAGATGAGATGCACAGTCGCTGCTGCAATACGATGGCTTTACAAGAGGAGAAGTACTGAGCCTCTCAAAGGACGTGTAATTTAATATTTTTACATCATCAATCAAAAAATAGTAATCCAATTATAAGATACTAAAGGAGAAACGTATAAAGTTTATTTTACTTACTTAAGGTCATGAATGAACAAGAATGTATGTGGTCTTGCTAGGATCAGCATCAGTGCTGAATTGGTATGGTAAATGTTGATGATCCGAAAACACAGACATGCTCATCTACAGACTAGTTTTTAAGTTTGGCTTGCACTGAGTATTATTTAAGGCTTTAAAGTGCTGCTATAATGTACCTGCTTCAAATTCTACCTTTTTATAGTTTTTGTTTTTTGTAGATTGTGGCTAGGAGCTGGGTGTGTGGTGGTGCTTGGGGCCCCCAAATAGCTAGCAGCAGCACTATTTAGCCAATTATGCTAAATCTGTGCTGCTAGCATAACACACCACAGTCATGAAGAGTTGTCAAATGCATGTTAGGACCACAGCGTGCAATACTGTGACCGCTTCACCAGAGCGATGACTGCCTCTAGTAATATTTAGGCTTTTTTTTTTTTATCAGAATGCAAAAAAAAAACAGAAAGTCTGCAACATTTTTGGGACCTAGCTTGCTATATTTAGCTCATATTGAAGTCGTTTCTTTGCCACTTTGCCTGAGGCTGCAAGATGCAGTGATACAAAAACATGTAGCGACTCATGACAGATGCCCTGAACTGCTAAAGAGACTAATGCATTAGTCGTGCACCGCCCCGGGCATCGCCTCGTAGCCCAATAACAAACCCACTCACCAGCTGATTGAGGGAGAAGGAACCATGCACAGTGTCTGTTTTCATAGGGATTTCCCATGTATTCACCATTTCAAAGCTTGGTAGTTTATTAGGCACATAAACTCAGAAATATTTCAAAAGCTTATGATCATAAGTGACATTTTGGTTAAGCCGAATGTGTTTGTTCAGTGTCTGATCCAGCGTGGTGGTGTGTTTTGGCCACTTTGTGGCCCTATGTTTGCCTCAACATTAGTGTTGGGTGGCGTCTTCATAGGGAATTGATTGCTGAGGATTAGATTGTGATTAACACAGGGGACTTGGGGAGCAGAAGGGGAGATTAAAGAGAAAAAAAGGTTTCAAGGGTATCAAAGACAAATGGAAGAAGGAGCCGGGGGGGGGGGACAGGAAGGAATGAAAGTGAAATTCTTCTCAAGTCCTAAGGACTAAACTTGAACTTTTACCCAAAGAAGTTTTGAACATTTCCTTTTATATGCAAACCAAACTTATTTCCTTATAAAGTATCTTTAAGGATGTGTTTCCAGTTAGACTGGTGGAAGCGATCCAAAGTGAATCAATGTTCTTTAGAGTCAGATTCTCATTATTACTCAGTGAAAGCGGGGTTTGTGTGTTTGTGGCCCTGATGTCAGCCCGTTAGCCTGTGCCAACTGGAGGAACCTGACCCTGAAAATAGAAAAAAAAAAAAAAAAAAAAGGGAAAAAGAGAAAAGCTCTGAAGTGAACTGGTGGTGACCTGATGCCAGAAGCCGCAGAGTCAGGCAGCCGAGCTGGAAGCATCGAGATTTGAGACAGACAACCGAGGCAGGGAGGGAGAAATACCTCATTTACGTTGAAAAGAAACTCATGAGTTTGTAATTGCAGGGCTCTGAGATCCAGCCTGTAAAAGGTTTGTGTGCAGGAAGCATTTTAGGATTGGGTAAAAAAATTACATGTAAGCGGTCTACCTATATTTAACTAGCTTTTGCCATAAAGTTATTTATTATATATCATTAATCATAAACAAAAAAAATTTTTTTAAACAAAATATTCCTCCTAATAGTAACAATGATTTGATTCTTTCCGTCTTACTTTTGCCTTCCTCTAACTTATCTATAATCTTTATCTACTTTACACAAAATTAACCTTAGTTATAAAATAGGACTTTTGACTTGTAAAAAAAAATATTATTCTACAATTTTTGGACTTAATGAATAAACCAGATGATAAAAAAGGTAAAGACTTAACGCTATTACATTGCATATTAGTCCAAATCTAGTATGTTACTGTAAATGCTGGCATGGTACGAGAGAATGTTTTTTTTGTTTCTTCAGTTAAGTATTTCATCTGCTTCTCTCTGACTGTTGCTATAAAGAACATCTGATTTTGCTGTAAGACTAGCATGTAAAGGATACAATTGTTGCGAGAAGCTAAAGAGTAACGTGTGAGAGTTGTCTGTTCAGCTGTACTTGTAAATCAAACGTTTGTCCGGAGTAACTCAAAGACCCACTCTGATAAAAAATAATGTTTTTGGTGTTTTTAACCTGTTCTTGTGACATTTTTCTGATGACGGAGGACACATAATGAAAATAAAGTTTAAATTTAATTTCTGAGTATATCTTTATTGAAATCGCTGTGAATCAGGAGCAGACAAAAATATGCCATTGGAACAAGCTTGTAAGAGTGATGTTGAAGGTTCTTTAGCAAGCAACAAGCTCCCTGCTCCGCTCTATTTTGATGCATCCACTTCCAGACAAATAGATTTGTGTGCATCTTTGTTTTCCTCGTCTGAGCTAGCATCCGGCTCAAAACTGTATGGCTGGACAGCTCAGATATTTATCTCAATTTTTTCTACACCTGTAATGTTAGGTTGGGTTTGTGAGGGGCTGTAAGCTAGCCTGAGAGAGTGTAAAAAGATGGATGATGGGAAATAGCAGAAGGCTTACTCCAAGTCAACTGTCCTGCCCACAGTTCAGAGGGGAGTTTCTAATGAACTGTGTCCAAAAAAATTTCACATGTATTTTTACTAAACCATAATTAAAAGACTTTAAAGACCACTGGGAATGCTTTGAGAAAAGATAAAAAATATTGAAGTGGAACTCTTTAGAGTTCACCACTGGTGTTTTATTTTGAAAATTGAGTAAATTCTGTTTGCCTTCTGGAAGATTTCCTGTTTGTAAGATCATTTTAATGGAAATTAATAAGTTTCTACAGCAGCTGTGCAGCAAAGTGGCCGAGATGTTTGTAGGATTTTGGTTTTAGGGTTTTCCTGGCTGGTGTGACCACCCTCATTCACCACGTAAATCTGGTTCACAGCCTACACAACAAAAGTGTGTTCCAAGTAAATCTTTTGGACAACATTTCTATAAATTCAGTCTACTTTCATAAAAAATACCTTCACAAGTTGAAGAACATGCGTCACCTTCTCTAATGGACTAATGGGTGTGTACAGTATCACATACATACATACAACAGCAGGCCTGATAGTGTGTGCAAGTTTAACCAGAGCCACTCAAAATAGAGCCTTGAGCAGGTCTGGTCTGAGGGAAACAGGAGTGCTTTCTTGCTCTCATTTCGCACAGTTTGCCTCCTTGGCTAACTAACTCGCCGTTAGATGCTCCAGGCAGTTTCTGAGGAAGCCAGATAGGATGGTCCACTTAGCCAGGGCAAAAGGCAGGACAAAAAGGGTCAAAACCAAGGACACTGGTGTCACAGTCAATTTGACTTTTGGCCCCTCTTCCCTTCCCTGTGACTGCACCCTCCATGTGACTTCCATCCCCATGATCCTCATTTTCCTAATCACCCATAAGCCATTAGAAATATTCTGGCACTGGTTAGAGGAGTTGTACAGAGCCCAGTTGTTTCTGTTTGTGGGTCTCCCTGCAGTGTAGTAAGACATAGTTCTGCCAAAATAGTTCTTCTCCACACAAGCAAACATCATTTATGTCACACAAGTCCTGACCCTGAGCCTCCAACTGTCCCCGCCCTCTTCTCCCCTGCTGCCTGGGTTCCCATCCTCTCATCTCCCATCCTCTTCCCCCCCTCCTCTTTGGTTCCTTCTGGTTCCCCTTCTTGTTCCTGGCATGCGGGGCTATCTCTGGATGGCCATCGGTTCCTCTCATTCTACCGGCCCATTGTGTCGTAAGTTGGGCTGGGTCGTAAGCCCAGAGGCGGGGAGGAAAGCCGGGAACGAGCTGGTTCCTGTTGCTGTACTAGTTAAAGGAACTGTGGCACCATGTCTATTAGTCCTGCATGGCTACTGTGAGACTGATTCCAGGGATATTTTTGTGTAAAGCTGCTTTCCCCGGTTTTGAGGCTTTGATGATGGGAGCTGGCTAGAGTAATTGGATGCCTCAGTTGGTAAAATGCCTTAATAAGGCAGTTTGTTCCTAAATTGCTGCAGAAAAAAACAAGTTTTAAAATGCAGAAAGCAAGGACATGATCTACTTTTGTATTTAGTTTGAGGAAAAACAGACATATTTCTTGGTGAGAAGCTGTTGCAAAGCAGCATCTTGACTAGTCACTCAATGGCAACATCCATCGTTTCATAAACACAACAATCGTCTAATCTATTAATATCTTAAAGTGAAGTGTTTTTGGTGAAGATTATCTGAACAAAATGCATATGAGCTTCTCAAAGGCGGCTTCACGCCACTTGGTGCACGACCGTCATCTTCCGCCTGTCAGCGCTGTGCTCTGCTCACTGTGGGGTGCTACTCTCGTGTGCAGCGTCGCTTCATTACGACTGCCAAGCCAGATTGTCACTATGATTCACCAAAGAAAGAGGAGTGTTGGGGGGAGAATAGAGTTGGCAAAAGTACAGATGTATCACTAGCGCCACCTACTGACACAGAAAAGCTGAGGATCTTCCTCCGGAGATGCCTGACAAACTCCAACAGCCTGTCTGTTTTGCTGCACGGTTTCCTCGTTGTCATCTGTCCCTTTTCTCTCTCTTGACGTCTGGATTACTCCTTCGTGTTTTCAGCATCCTGGCACTCTCCTCCTTGTTTTTTATTTTGTCTGCCTGTCACAACTTCTCTTTCTAATGTCAGATGTGGTATCTTGTGCATTGTGGTGACAAATCAGGCGCTCCATTCATCTCCTGTCATTCGCGTTTCAGAGAGCTGTGAATGTCTGCACCCCTTGCACTTCTCCCCTGTCTCCTGCTCACTTTGTCATCACAGAGCCCATCAGATTAGATCTGGGCCAAGTCAGTCTGTGCTGCGTACGTAGATGATGATTGGAGGCTTTATGATGTAACAGGGTTGTGTTCTATTGTGACCAAATTCTGGGCATTTTTGAGACCCAATGTAGTTGTGCACTCTATGAGAAAAAGTTTCTTTTCTTCATAATTTTTGTTTTTACACTGTGCATGCAAGTGTTTTATAGCAACTTTCTGGTAAAGTGACATCATGCAAGGAAGCATAAACCATTCGAGCGCAGCAACTTCTATGACAGTTAGGCACTTCTTTGGAAACCAAGAATGGAGGAACTTAACAACCGATCCACGCTCTCTCTGTCTCACACACACACACACACACACACACACACACACAGCAAAGGCACATGCATGCACCCAGAGGAGAAAAAAAAAAAGTCATTTGTTCTACCTCATTAGCATGTATTGTTGGGAGCGGGCGTAGCATGCTGAAAGGTGAAATGAGTCCACCATGAATAGAACACCAGTCGGCAGAAAGCAGGAGAGGAAAAGGGGGGATGGAGGGAGGGAAAGTGTCCAGATGGCTGGGGACCATCAGCACACGCAGGGAGTGTCTTGCTAGCCTTTTTTTTTTTTCAAACTCTGCAGATTGCACCTTTTCAGCAACGCTCACTTTCACTCCTCGTCTTTTCTGCAGATCTTTGGCCTTTTTCTTTTCCAATCAACACATTAAAGTTGGAGATTTAACTCTCGACTTATTGTTTACGTGAAGCTATTTCTGATCATGCATGCACAGTCACACAAATATAAAGGTATCATTAGGATGCTGCAGTGGAACTCAGTGGAGTCACTAAAGTCAGTTTGCTGCTGTTTGAGGTTTCTGGGGTGCTAACGTACAATTGCCGTATTTTCCGCACTATAGCGTCCATCCAATTATATGACACACCGTCAGCGAAGATCTTAATTTTGAACTAATTTTGAAAGATGCACTGAACTATAAGGGGCATCAAACGAGAGAAAAGAATAAGAGATAAGATAAGATAAGATTTAAGGTAAACATTTAAACAGAGTTCTCACTACCTCTCAAAACTGCTTTGACATCATTAAGTACAACCAGAATTAATCCAAAAATAAGGCACTCCAGATTATAAGGTGCACTGTTGTTTGTTGAAAACAATTTTTTAAAAGTCTTTTAGGTTTACCTCAGTGTGGAAAATAGAGTAATAAACTTCTTCCAACAGCCAGAGTTCTTTGGATGACACTCTCACCTGAAAGCCTGACACTTTTCGGATTGCCTTCACAACCTCCACCTCCCCTATTTTCTGTTCCAAGAATGGAGTAAGACACTGTTTGACATGCAATCTTTAGACTGTTTCTGGCGAGTTGCGTCAGGTTGCACTGAAGCTGAGGCCACATCTTCAGATGGTCAAAGGAAGGAGGAGGAGTGAGGTTTGCCCTGATGTTCACTTTCTCCTTTTCTCAGTGCAATGTGGCGCCGCCACCATGTCTTCCCATTTGTCTTCCCATCTGTGTGTCTGTGCATTGTGTGCCTCTTTCTGGCTAATGTCTTCACCTAACTCTGCTCTATATCCTTTCATTTATTTCTCCTCATCCTTTTGCCTACTTGCCTGTGTTTCTCTCAGACTAATCACTAATGGTCTCCGCTGGAGTGTGAACCCAGACTCATAGGCATGTAAAGGTTATTGTGTGGGAGGGCAGAGAAAATGGCGCAGACACGTCAAGGTTTGTGGCGATGGTTTGTAAGTCCCCATGCTATTTTAAAGTAAACACGCAGAACGGTCAGAGGTTGTGAGGGAGAAGAGGAGAACATTTTGTGTGTGTTTTTCATTCCACTGCCCAAACTGCTCAAGTGCACCTCACTGACTCTTCATTGAGTCAAGCCCCTTTTGAATTTACCAAGTCTTCCGCAAAAAAAGTCACTCCCATTCTTCTTCATCCGGCCCTTGACCTCTTCTCCATCGCCCACACTCAGGATAATGCACTCATGATGGCTCCATCTCACACAAAACACCCCACTGTCGCAGCATTGAAGTCCCCTCTTCAGCAAATTGCTGTTTTCTCAGGAGTGATGTGTGGTCATTCAGTGGATTATGTGAAGAGGGCTTTTTTATTTTTCCAATTTGAATGTAAGCACATATATTAACCAATGCTTTGAGAGGGGGTCTTTAATAGTGCCAGTGTAGAGGGGTGGGGGGTGTTTGAGGGACACAAACAGAAAGGGATTGTGTGTGATGTCTTGTAAGGTCACGAATGGCCCTTTTGCAAAGAAAAAAAAATTAAGACAACGGTTACATGCTAAAATGCAACCACGCAGCAACCTAAATGCAAGTTTTTCAGCAAATTCAAGAGATGGTTGACGGGATTCTGCCAAATGTTGTATTTGTGACCATAAGGCAGTCATTGACATCTAAAATGCAATTACAATGAAATCCTGGCCTACGTCTGCTCCATCTTTTACTTTGATTCCCAAGTTTCCTACTCAACTTTTAGAACTTCTTAGCTGCTTCTCCATAAACATGGTAGCACATCAGTGAGCGCTGCATGTGTGTGCATGCTGTAGGCTGTAGTGAGAGAATTCGTTTTGCTAATTTTGCGTCTGCAAAATAAAGAATGCCTAATACTAAGAAATAAATTGTACAAACACGAACAGCTTTTCGCCATATGTGAGAAATCACAATCTAATCCGATTTATCATTATCTGACAACTGCAATCAACGGATAAAGGACATCAGATTATCCCGGTCACTTAAAATGTCTCCTGACTTTAGAAATCAGATAACATTTACTGTGCCCTAAACTGGCTCAATGTTGCACTTTGTCGACAAATAACTTTTTAGGTTCTCAAATAAAGCCCACAGTTTGATTCTCGTTCACACATCACTTACACAAAGACATGCTTATTTAACTCAGCTCCATTTAGATCCCATGCAGCTTCAAACACCACGTCTGCAATGCTTGGATCTCTGGTGCATTTATTCCCGTTTTTCAAAGGTGCATTGTCAGCAGCTGGCACAATTGTGGGTGTTACAAAATGTAGATCAGTGCAAACAACCCTCCGCTATTCTGCTGTGGAGTTTTGCAAAGCTTTTGTCACTGTCTGTTGGATAATGTGCTTTGACAAGCCACTCTGTGAAAGTGTTTGTTCGGTTGCCTATGTCTGTTGCTGCATGTTTTTTTTTTTTTTTGATGTTGTTGTTGTGGATGAGATGCTGAAGAAGGGATGATTCCAGGCAATCTGGGACACTGGAACAAGAACAAATGATTTTTAAGGAGGCTTAAGGATCCTGCAGCAGCGAGCATTCACACACGCGAGGAGCGAGTTACTGATTTGGTCTTAAATCCTTATCAGGTAAAGAGCGCACTGGCAGATCACGGAGTTTGGAACACAGATACTGTTAAAATAGAGAATTCCAAGTTAAGTTCTCCTATTCAACTAAATCCATCATGCTATTATGTGCATCAAAGGAAGTGGGAGTCTTTAATTTTAGGGGCACCAAACCTCACTGGAGCTTGTTTCTGATGTTGCTGAGCTCTCACACAGGTTCGCTCTGATCTGTCTCGTTGTAGTCTTTTCTGTTTCTCTCCCTCCTCCATTACTGGCATTTTAAGCAGCTCAGCAGGGAAAATGAGGTTTGTTGTCTTTCAGTAATGTGGAGACGCTTTGTCTCTCATCTTCTCTGCTGCGAGCCAACACACAAACACACACTCTGAGAGGGATGTAAATGCAGTTAAAAGAGAGATCAGGGGAATTTGGTGCTTTTTTTTTTTTTTTTTACTTCTCGGTCTTCTTTGCTCCTGAACCTGAGATTCAACGAATGTGTGTATGTGTGTGTGGGTTTGCATGTGTGCAGATGCCTGCAAGCTGACAGGGAGTGAAGCCCAGACATATGTTAATCAGATGTTGCGATGATGGCAGAGCAGAAGGAGAGAAGGGGGGAGAGAGAGCACTGCAGGGAATGGGGGGGCGAGGGTGGAGAGAAAGAAGATTTTAGCTGGCAGAGTGAGGGAGGGAGGAGGAAGAAGTGAGAGCTGTGATAAAGGAAGAGAAGCAGAGAAGAGGGAAGGAAAGAGCAACACTGATGGCGTTGGTTTGAATTGATCCACCAAAGATAAAATATTTACTATGGTTTATTAGTCATAAACACTTCTGATTTGTCAAGTATCTGTGTTACTTTATTGCTTAACGCCTCATCTGATACTTGCTTGAGCATCATTAATGATGTTTCCTATTAAAGACCCACCGCAATGAAAATCCTGTTTTTGATGTTTTCTAACATGTTCTGGTGGCATTTTTCTCATGATGGAGGACATAAACAAAACATGTTTAAAAAGTCTAAACTTGCATTTCTGAGTATTTCTTCATTCAAATCATCAGGAGCAGACAGAAATCACTGTTTTGCAGCTGCAGTCAGTATAGACCTTACTTCCATTTCTCCATGTCCAAGTGTTAGAATTCTCTTTTTGTGGACAGGATGCTGCCTTTGGTCTTTCAGGGCGTCTTCACACTGAGCTGTTTGGTCCACAGTAGATTTTATAATCTCACTTTCATTTGACTGGTGTGAAAATTCAACCAAACGCTGATAGGGACTGTAAAACTTAACTCCACCTGAAAATGAAGAGCCTGACCCTCTGATTTGTAATCGCTTGGACCGCTTTAGTCGCAAGGCCATCAGAAGGGAACTGGCTTAATCGCTGTAGAATGTGACACAAGCTGATGACAGCTACACGCAATGTAAACAATATTTGTTTCAAGTGATTAAAATACACAATGGTGGAGCAAATTTGACGAAAGAAATTGTGCGTTTTTAACACTTGATGATGAAAACTTGACTAAAAAAGTCAGGAAATACTGTATCCTCCATGATACTTTCATGCAGGAGTACAGAGACCCTGAGAGAGCGGACAACTGTTGGATGAAAATCCAGCAAGTTACTGGAACGAGTCCCCGTGACTTAAAAGCAAAATGGAAAAAGATCTTGGAATATCTTCTAAAACATTAATATTTTGCACTAGATAATTAAATTCACTTCTAAAATGCCCACTTCTGTTTCGTGGACGAACAGGCCACGTCCTACTCTGCCTTGTCTTGTTTCTGTGTTTCAGCCGATACAGCAAGTGTATGAGCAAGATGTTTAAAATACCAAACCACTGAAACACCCTGTACTCGCTGTTTTCACCGTGTTGTAAACATTACGTCATTTCAGCTGACACGGGGGTCTCAAAGTGTGTGGTAGAGTGTAATTTTGGCCAAATAATGCCATGGACGATGAGAGGCTGATCACAGAGACCTAGAACTCCCCCATCCTTTATGATAAAACACATGCTTTTTATAATGATAATGACAGAAAGGACAGAGATTGGGCTGAGATATCGCAGGCTGTTGGACTTGATGGGGAGTTTGTGTAATATGGACATTCACACTCATATTGGAAAGTTAAGAAAAGTATGCCCACCTTTGTAAACCCATTGATTGAAGACGAGTTACACAGAAAAAGAAGTGTTGTGAATGTACTGTGGAATGAGGGTTTGTTTACCATGACGTCATATTTAAATGGTGGGGTCTCATGTGAACCTAGATGAGTTATTATATTATTACTTATTTACAGCAGAATGAATCCATATAAAAGGCACACTGCATTTTTTGGAACAAAATTACGGTTTTTAAATGCGCTTATAGTGCGGAAAATATGGTACTTATGGTAAAGTTTTTATTAACTTCAAAAGGTAAATTTTTAGGTGAGGAAGATTATAGAAAATATTTCCAGACTTTACAGCTCCACTCAGCTTTGCACTAGTCTTGAGGCTCCAGCTGCTTTTCATTTGGAATACTTTAGGATTTATACTCCCTTAGTTTGTACATTTGCTACAACTGTATTTATTTATCAAATATGACTAAATATAGGTTTCATCTCGATTCATTTTGACATGGAAGCAGAAGTGGAAAGGCTTTTCTTATAGAGTAACCTTATAGTAATGTCCATTCTAGAAATATAATGTCTTAGGAAGCGGCTGGATGGCTCAGTTGGCTGCATGTAGCACTGCCACACGGGAAACCCTGTTTCCTTTCCCAGGGGGTTCAATGAGCTGAATCCAGTGTGGGTCCTTTGGTGAAACCCTTCATGCTACTCCCCATGCAGCCACATGAGGGTCCATGTCTGTGTCTTCAGGGGCGGTCCCCAGCCTGGATAACACACAGGACTGTGTCAGGAAGAGCATCCGGCGTAAAACTCTCTGCCATTTCAAATGTCCAGATCAGTGAAAGCTGATTCACTGTGGTGACCCCTGAAGGGATGTGCCAAAAGATGAACATCTGCATAGAAACATAATGTGTTGCAGTGAGAGCAAGGCTTTATTGTAATTTAAAGGTACACGAGGAGCTCCAGTCCACAGATAAAACACATAGAAACTTGGAATGCTGCCATTTACTTTCCCACGATTTGGTGCAAACCTTGATTTTTGGATCATGGTGTGGTTCAGTTTGATATATGGTTTGTATATTACAAAGAAACAAAAACATGAAAAGATTTTTTTGTATGTGCTAATAAGCAAGAAAAAACTTTCAGTTGGCTCATCCTAAGCCTGGTGCGATGTAATAAAGTAATAAAGGCTAAATCCTTGAATTTAATACAACACGTGTTTGACACTTTCGATGTACACATCCTGGCGTGCTGCAGGGATGCAATGATTTAGTTTCGCCACATTTCATTTCAATGTTGTATCATATGCTTCAGTTTTAAACAGAGAAATGTGGCATCCCCACCACGAACTCTAGATTCAAATCCCAGAATTATTCTTATTTATTTGTTAATTTCTTTTTTGTTTGTTTCTCAAGATGCAGTGAAGATTATAGATTTGTTGCGCACCACAAATGGCAATACATCTGTAAGTTAGCAGAAGCGGGAATCTCAACATGACAGTTGAGAAATGTGAACTGATGAGTTAAAATGGGTTGAGGGGGGTTTGGACTCAAGAGGTTTAAGAGGGCAGAAGCAGCAGACGGCAGCTCCAAATGGATTTTCCTTGTTCGTAATAAGGCTACTTCTTGCAGAACATGTGGCATCGCATGGAAGGGAGGGGGCAGAAGGGCAAGCCGAAACAGGGAGCGGAGACATGCTTGGAAGTCATAAAGACCAAGCGCCAGCAGGACAAGGGCAAACTAGGGAAACCGGCTCCAGACTGTAAGAATAATACAAGTGGAAAAGTGTTCAGTCGTAGATCTTCTGGATGGGGGTGTGATGCTGCCAGCAGGAGGCTGGGGGGAATAAACGGTGTGGCAACGGCTGAAGATTGTGGTGGAGACAAAACAGAAGATATGTAGGATATTGTTGTTTTTTTTCAAGCAAAAAAAAACACACACAAAAAAAAGAAGTCCTTTTTATTTGTTTATTCTAAAGCCATTTTCATTGAAAGATCAGGCCGCCTGAGGCTCATGGAAACCTGCTCAAGCAGAAAGAAAGCACATGCTACATGCGGGGGGTTTCTGCTTCTCCTTGGCCTTCATTTTCAAACAGCGCCTTTTTTTTTTTTTTTTAAATGAGAAACATATGAGGAGCTGCTTCACCCAAGGAAAGTCTGTAAGGAGTAACCACTTTTAGCTTGACTTTGATGTGAATTCCACGGTCCACATTCATGTTACCTCACCACACCTCTCCTTTCTTATTTTCCACTTCTGTCGCCTTCACTATCTCCCGTTTACAGCTCTTGTCACCATTTCTCTCGACATTGGTTTTTCTTTTGTTCGCTTCTCTCTCATCTGAAAAGGAACACTGCGTTATAAAAGAGTGAAGGATTTTTTCCCCTTCCTCTCAACCTTCTATTTGGTTTATCTTTTTCTCAAGATACTTGGGTTTTTTAGGTATGGTTTCCTGGTTTTGCTTCGTTTTTTTAAACACAATCCCTGGATTTTTGCTTTGTTTTTGGAAGAATTCAACATTTTTTTGTGGGTTTTATAACAAATGTTGAGAAAAAGAGGGTGAAATTCACGAAATATGAAAAATAACCTGAAGAAACTTTGATTTTATGTAAAATAAAAACACAAAGTGATTTGACTGACAGGTAGTCTGGGCTGAAAGTTGGGAGCGGTGTCCTGGAAATGCATCCGATCAGAAGATTGTGAGGAAAGGATAAAAAGGAACGCCGCGTTTATGAGAGCGAAAACAAGGGCAGAGAACGAAGCTCGGGGAGAAGTAGGAGGCAGTGCACAGATGGTGAGCTGTCAGTGGCCGGCTGTGCGGGTGTGCGGCGTGCTCATACCATACATATTTGTGGATGCACGTGAAAGGAGAGCGCACGCCTGCCCTGTGTGCACCCATGCATGTGTGCGCGTTCCAATGCCCTCTGAGCTGGGGAGAAGAGAAGCACTGCATGTGCGCAGAGCTGTTCTACCCAGATGGCGCTGGCAAGCAGACATCGCAAGGCTGGCAGAGTTGGCACAGCTCACCCAGTGCACAGTTGGCACTGCGAGACACCATGCTTTCCCCTGTGCACGGAGGTGAGAGTACCTGCTGCCAGCCTCCTGAGCTCATTGACTGGCCCATTCAGTCGGCTAACTTGCTCTGTTCTGAGTGACCTCTGACCCCGCCGTTGAGAACAGACGCGCGTCATAGCGCTGCCCATCACAGCGTGAGAGGTTTTGAAATGCTTTCATCTGCGCACAGCTGCTTTGTAATCACGGTGGGTTGTTCCTGCATGAGCTTTTATGCCTTAATTTCACTGTCAAATAACTAAACTGTGATGTGCTTTCACTATACCATGATCACGCTAATCTACAGACCTCTGCTGGCATGGATCCAGCATCCAAGGCTTTCAGCCCAGCACCTTGCTATGTTTTTGTGCCGCTCTCCTCAGAGGAAACCAACACTGCGTAGACAGAGAAGGAAGCCCCGCCTGAGCGAGAACGCCGGCGTGCGTGTGGGCTCTGGTGATGCTGGACTTTATACTTCACAGGCCATACATGTGCGTTTCTTTCTGAGGAAGCAGCTGCGCAAGTGGCAGCGAGTGCCAGGTCAGGATCACTTCAAGACAGAATTTTGCAATCGTGTGTTTGCATCGGCGTGTGTGTCTCTATTCCAAAGCATATGCAGTGTTTCTGTGAGCGTGGGGGAGGGAAACGAGGGGGGGGTAAGGAATTTGGCCACCCATCTGCGATAGGGTATTTCGCTACTGTTTCAGTGGGCGCACACAAACACACACTTACACACACACATGCAGCGCGCGGTGCCAGGCAAGCTGTTCACTAGCTGGCGCTGGCAGCGCTCCAGAGAGAGTGGTGGCATCCATCTGTAGCAGCAGAGAGCACTGAGGATGTGTGTCTGCGTCTGCGTTGTGCGCATGTGTTTGTGTTTATTCTGAAGAACACACAGAACAATGGCTCCGCCGTGATGATATTAGAGAGTGTCAGAGGAGTTCAGATTTATGCCGAAAGCTGCTGATGGTCTTTGGGAGGTGGATGTAAAAAGGACACTGAATCCAAAGCAGCTCATTAAAGGCAAGAAAAAAGTAAGAAACTGATCAAAGCAGACCTAAATATGATTCCTATTATATTTGAATGTAAATATAAACCTTTTTTTTACATTACTAGCAGGCAGGCAGGTAACTGAAATGATCCTGCACTGTGCTGTCCATCTGTGTAGATTAAAGCTGTGCTCACACCACCCTCCATCACCAACCCCTTTCAATGACAGGTCTGCCACGTAAATGTGCATTTTGGCCTTCTGAGTTCAAAACTTTCCCATTTACGCGTCACTACGTGAGTTTCTATAACCTTTTTTAGGCTCTACGTTTAAAACACCCTGCATTGAACTCGTGTTATTACAGTTTAAAAAAACAACGCAAGACAGCATTTAAAGGATTTCAGTTTGTTTGATTTAACTGGTGAAATGTATTGTTAAAAATGCTAAGAATAACTTTATTGTGAAAAACTGGAAGTGTATTTAATTTTGAAGGTATTTTTTTGTGTAACTTCCAGTTGAAAGTTCACGTTCTGGTTTCCACTCCATAAAACTGAGCAGGAATGTTCATCAAACTCCTAAGAGTCTCTGTCATCCATGCAGGATAACGTAACAACGTGCGTTGAAAGTTCAACCAGGTGGAACTTGGACGCTACAAACACACCAGGCATGTGATGCATATTCAAGAACCTGCGGTCAGTGCGTTCATTTAGCGTACATAGATTGTCACTAGCATACAAGTGCATGTACTCACACTTGGGAGGTGATTTGGTGCAAAATACATACATATTTCATGGGAAGTGGCCATTTGATTTGATTTGATTTATGGAAATTTGCACAATTAAATTTAAAAAATAAAAAGGGAAAAGAAAATTAAATCCAGTGCAGGGAGAATCAAAAAACCCGTACAGCCAAATATAAAAATACACAAAATAATATAGGGATTGTTAATCAGTAAATTCATCACAATAAATAATGCAGTTTTAGATGAACGAGATGCATGTGGATTACATTTTACATTCACTTGAATGTGCACTGCCAAGGGTGGTTTGAAAGTAGCCATGACAAACATTTATTTTGAAAGGGTTTTGTCCGATGGTTGTCCTCTTTTAGTTGAGTGTTTTTTTTTTCTAACAATCAAAGAAAAAATGTTGAAAATGGGAAAAAAATCGTTGAAAAAAAGAGGTGGAACAGACAGAACTTTTTGGAATGCCTTTATCTTTATCGATACACTGTTCTTAAACAATAAAACCATTTTTTTCCTACTTTAAACTGTTTTGTTTTTCTTTTTTAATAGCCTCAAAATTTGAAGTAAATAGCTGCCTATTTTTTACAAACACAATTCAGTCATGTAATCAAGTGATCATTGTGTTTTATGAAGGGTTTCTCTCGGCCAAAGTCATGCCTAACATCAGAAATAGGCTGACTCAAGTTACCAGATACGGTATTTTACAGGATGAAGTGTTAAACATCTTGGGGAGGGGGGACCTCTCACAGAACTGACTCTTTTTTTTATTTTTTAAGAAGTGGGGTGGAGTTTTTTTTTTTTTTTTTTTTTCTGTTTTCCGAATCTGGTTCCACTTAGCAGCTCCTGGAACACATTTCAAAAATCACAGACATATTTTTTCAGAGTGGTTCAGAGATGATAGTTAACCGGCCATAATTTCCAACACATGGCGGCCGTCATGTGGTATTTTAAAAACACCAGGCAAAAGATCAAGTTCCCTTCCTTACCACTGCTTCAGGACCCCCCTCCCTTACTCTTAGTCTTTTTTTCCTGTGCTCATCCTATGCCTCTCACATTTGATTTCCCCATCTGCCTTTAATGGCTGCCTAATGTTATTTCTTGATTTCAAATCCTTCCCTCGGCATCCTCGGCTTCCCTTTCAGAGCCCTTTCTTCTCTTAAGAACTCTGTTTTCCAAATCTGTTTAAACCTTGACCCTCCTTTTCTCTGTTTGCTTCTTATAAGTCACTCACATTAAATGTACTCCCACGCAGCGTGTCTCCATCCATCACTCCGTCCTGTCCTTTTTTGCCTCCATTTCTCCTCAAAAAAGGATGTAAAACATAAGCGCCTCTACTGCCTGTTGAAAATTGATTTCACTCCTGTGGACTGGGGTGTAAATCTTTTTTTTTTTGGTATCAACTCTCACACTTATAGATCAGCTGATCGATAAAACAGCTGAAGAACCGACACCTTTTATGATCTATGACAGTTTTTAAAACAGATCAGCAACTTTTATTGTTAAAGTAGTGAACCAATCAGAATTGATCGTTATGAAAAAGTCCTTAAAGGTGCAAAAAAGATAATTTACTGCAACAAAAAGGCCAGTCTTTACTGGGGTGGCATGCTTTGTTCAAACCTTGTTTGTTTGATCTGATTCTTTCTCCCTTTCAAAATAAAGCTGCATGTCTTGACATGGTTTTTTCAGTGTGATTTGGCATCTACTGAGGTTTTTGGAGTTCATTGAGAACTTTCTGCAATTTCCGCAGCTTTAAGTCACCTAGCAACTGAAGCATTATGCAAATAACTTTAGAATTTCTAGCAAATATCTTTAGCATAGTCAGCGACCAAATTCAGCAAACAGTATTCACACTAGCATTATCACAGGCAATACTACTTTTCTAGATGTAATTTGAAGATGTGTCTCTTTTTACTTTACAATTTTTGCTCTTTTCTGATTAATGTTTTACTCTGATTTGATTTGTACATGAAGGAGTAAGTTAAGTAAAAAAAAAATCTAAGTGACCATGGTATAAGATGTATAATGCCCTTCGAGGCGTCAGGCCGTTCACACCTCTGCGTCGTCCATCAATTTCTGATAATGGACACCTCGTCAGGCTTTCTCCCCTTTCGTATTTATGGAACAAGCATGTAAAAACAAAAGTTAGGAAATGTGATTGTTCTTTGACCCTCTTTTATGTTTTCTATCACTAGTTTCCCTTTTACAATTCTTTTTTTTCTTCTTTAAGATTGTTTACATCCATTTTGCCCTGCAACAAGATGAGGAAAGACTCTTTGATTTGAGATGATGCACTAGCGGGTACCATCTATCATATTGTTGCTTAAGCATTTGCTTCCTCTTTTTCTGCAAGAGAAACTTTATTCCAACTGATGGCTGCAACAGACAATCCTATAAATCTGCTTCGATTCCTATATATCACACCGCATATATTTTACTGTCCAGCGAGAGTGTGAGTGAAGGTGGCCGCATTGTTTTGCGGGATCTGGTCACCCTCATCCATTTTTGCGTGTGCACGCGCACGCCTCTGTGCGCCGATGCTTGTGCAATCGAGCAGATGGTGTTCAGACCTTTGTGCGCAGCTGAGAAATCTCCTTATGTTGGGCTGAGAGAGAACTGCAGATATAGCAGGAGGTGCAGAGGACTGTCAGCGCTGATCAGGAACAGCTCTGCTCCCACTCCTTCACCATTCTACTCAGGCTGAAAGAGTCTGCAGATTTAACCCCTTTTGTGTGTCCTTGGAGCAGGCCTGTCGATGTTGTCATACTTGTCTATAAAAAAAAAACACTTGTTCATCACAACCAGACACCCATAATAATAGTAACAGTAGTTGGTTTAGAGCAGGGGTCTGCAACCTTCAACACTTAAAAAGCCTTCTTACTGACTTCAACCCAATTGGTGCCACAATTGTCTCACTGTAGAAAAATAGAACGCTGTTTTGTATTTATGTTGCCATCATCATAACATAAATGAAATATTGTTTTTGCATAAATAAAACATAAACATAAATAGAAAATTGCCTTTTTCAAAATATCACTTTATCACTTTTGACAGAGGTTTATTTTCAAAATAAAAGACACACAGTAGGATTATCTCAATGCAGCAAATGTAGTATAGTGTGATGTAAGGAGTGAAAAAAAATATGTGCACAACACTTTGTTTTAACCCTTGTTGATGCATCTCAGCCAGAAATTCATGAATCAGAACTAACTAACTATTTCTTGTAGTACATCCATGAATTTTTCATCAATAGGAATCCACCTTACAATCCGGTGCACTGATTGTAAGGTGCACTTGAACTGTTGGACTCCAGCTGCAAGGGTGAACACCACAGCAACAACCCCCAACCAAACCAGCAAGCTTCGGTACAAAAGATCCCCATATGGAAACCCATCTGTACATATCCAGAGTTTTCAGATGAATCAGTCCAAAAACTCTTGTTCAGTGGATTCACAAGTCCATCTATCCATTTTCTTAACCTGTTTTCTTAACCCTTTTGGGTTGCCGGAGCCCGTCCCAGCAACTGTTGAGTGAAGGCGGGTTACATACTTTTCAGACAGGTTGCCAGTCCGTCACAAAGACACACGCACACCTAGAGACAATTTAGAATCCCCAATTAACCCATGTTTCCTGTTTTTGGACAGTGGGAGGAAGCTCGAATGGCTGGAGAAAAGATGCAAACAGTCCATTAACGTGTCTTAAAATCTTCTATTATCTACATTTTAAAATCACCAAAACATAAAGAACAGAGTCAGTACATGTTGCCTTGGTATTTTCTGCAAAAAAATGCAACTGACAGTGAATGACGTTAAGTCAGTGATGAGTGGATGAGAAAAGGAGGAAGAAAAAAGCAGAAGTAGAGGAGGAGGAGAAAGGATGACGAAGGTACACTGGTGTGCTCCTCTGTATCTGCTGCAGAGGGGAAAAAAAAGCTTTTGTGTGTGTGTGTAGTGAATGAAAAGTTAGGTTGTGTTGCTAACATTGTGCATCATGCAGCTGCATGTCTGTGTTTGTGCAGGATGATGTCGCAACCATACATCTTCCTGACTAACGGGTGGAACTTGATGAGACATGCTCTGCATACTGCCCCATCTGGTGTGTGTGCGTGTCTGTTTGCACACAGATGTGTGTATTTGTGTATTTGTTCTGAATCTGAATCACCCCACCTGCCCCTTCAGATGGGCTTTTTAACACTTTTTGGCCTTCCATTCCCTCCTCTTTCCCTCTTCTTTTTTTGGGGAGTTTGTCCGCTGCTCTTCTCTCCACATCTGTTGGCACCACAATCGCTCCATCTCTTCCATTACCTGCTCCCCTCTCTTCACACATTATCGTGCACTTTTTGCATTTGTGTGCTTAAAAAATCCCACCCGGAGGCTCAATTCTGCACAGTTCTGGACATTAGTGCTGAATTTACAGTCTCCTTGCAGCTTCAGCGCCTCATGGATTGCCCTTTACATGTCAATGATCACTCAGAAGATGTCACACAAGTCCAAATTGCTTATTTTTCATATAACTCATGACACAAGAGTGTAATTCTTTATGCATCTTTCCACAACCATGCTCTCTGACTGTGTTTCTAATACACCATTATGCTCACCACTGAGCGCTTCGGTTATGATACATCTCACAGCGCCATTAAATTCATTGTCAATTTGGGATGATTGGGTGCATTACTGTACAGTGGAGCATTCCTCCACACATGCAAATACACACTTTGAATGCTATTTTAGAACAGGAAGATTGCTTGGCACTTTTTTAATCTCTGCAACCAGATCACTGATATGTTTTTTTCAGTTCAGAAGGTGATTTGAATGCAAATTGACCTCCTGGCTTTGCATGATATGATGAAATGTATAGAACCGTGTTTTTCGCCCTCAGTAGTAAGCAAAGTCCTTCTCGTAACACAGAGAGCTGCCTCTTAGGGACCGCGTTCCTCCTCAATATCGTTCATTACAACAATCTTGTTTCAGGCGAGTGATGTAACTCGCATGTAACCGCAGAAAAGGCATGCATCTGGAGTCAGCGAGAGGATAAAATCTCCTTTCTTTGAGCTCGGCTAAAAGAAAGCGCGAGCACGGGAGGGGGAAATGAAAGAGGGAGAAAGTTTTGCAAAACAGCGCGGATCACGTAAGCGCGAGCGTTGCACTCGGGTGATGCAAGGGTGAGGACATACTTGTGAGTGGCAGGTATTTGTCCAGGGTGTTGTTTTTTTTTCTAAAGCCGACTGAAGAAGTTAAACAAGTCAACTTTTGATTAATTGTTCTGACAGCAAGCTTTTAGCCATAAGAAGATTGGAAGCGGGGCTACCAAATTCAAAAAGTTGCAAAAGCACGAGTATTTTTTCCGATAGACGAGAGTAATTAATGGCTTTTGTGAATAAAACATAAAAATGTATCTGTTGTGAGATAAATAATTGACTGGTTTGTACGGTGGCCATGAAGTACCATTCACATGAACAAATCAATTAAACACAAAAACATATTAAAGATCAGGACAGTTAAAAAAGCAACAAGTGATTTGTGGGTGTGATTGGTGCTGCTGGCCCATCGTAGGTTTGGCAATTTTTGCCAAACTTAAAGTGCAAAAATAGTTTTGCTTTTTTTTTTTCTCATCTAATTCAACCAGTGCTCCCAGCCTCCTCGATCCATTAACTGCTGGACAAAAGCCCTAATGTGAGCTGAACCAAAGTCAAAGCACTTATCATCTTTTCCATTAAGGCTCTACAAATCAATACCTGTCTGGTGCCTCAGCAGCCATAACACTTTCTTATGCTTTCATGTAGGCGGGTTGGTAACACTACTAATGAATGGACTACATATGGGCCATACAGGCATTAACTTTTAACCGCTCTTTAAGTCCGGAGGAGATGCTTTACAGTTTAGGACTGTTTAAGGAGGATTTTATTTTACTGAATAATTCATTCCAGGGTAAGCATCTGCTATGATTGAAAAAATGCTTTAACTATGAAAGAAGACTGTTTGTCTACACTAAAATAAAAAAAAAACACAATAGCAAACTAGCATCCATTGTCAGCAGTGTACTTGAGGGCTTAAGATGTTATTTTTTTTAAAGCAATTTAATTTCTTTGTAGATTCACAGTTGTCATCGGAGGGATGGGAGACAAAGAACCATAGGAGGTGTTTGTCTGAAAGTTGTAAATGGTGCAGATGTGTTTTTGTCTGACGTTTGTAAATGTTTGGTTTTATTCTTCAGGTTTTTTTTTTTGCAGAAGAATCAAATATGTATGGAACTAGTTTGTATGAACCTGAGTCATTATAAGTTGCTGCAAAAAACGATAGCCTAAATATAGGAAAATAACACAAAACTTAAGAAAAAAATCCCTGGAATGTGGTAAAATGTTATTTTACTAACAAGAAACCATAATAAGATCAAATTTAGGAAGTTCTGCTCAAGCACTCAAAAAGGGGAAAAACAGCTCAAAAGCTAACCGTTAAATAGAATGACTTCCAACTGAGTGTTATACAGCCCAATGATAGCTATGTATAAGATACATATGCTTTTGTTAGTTCTAGACAGTGGTTTGGGATTTTTACTTTATTATGTGCCAAATTGTAGTTTATTTCAATGACAAAACATAAATGTAATAAAAAGAAATGACTTATTTTAGAACAAAATGAGAATACAACCATAGCACAAGTTGCACCATCTTTATGAATCCTCATGAAATCTATAATTAGCACCTATTCTTAGAACACAAATCTAAACTTTTGCTTCCCAAATAATGATGATATATGCCAGTGTAACATTGCTGAACTTTAGGACAATATCCTTAAAACTGAACCAAAAATGACAATAAAATTTGAGTCTTAACTTAAGTGTTTTTATGGTCAAGAGTCTGAAACAAACAGAAACTAACTGGTGTGCACCTGTAACTGGACTGATTTTGAGAAAAGCTTAGGAAGGTGTAGGTCAGGGGACAGCAACATTTACGACATGAAGTGCCAATTTGAAATCTCTCCTTAACAACTGTGCCATAACCAACTAAACTCTTATTGTTGTTGTTATTGTTCAACATTCAGCGTGTCCCTTCAGACATTGCCACAGCGAATTAGCACAGGTGGTTTTGTGCTGGATGCCCTTCTGGACCCACACTGGATTTTTTTTAGCTCATTGGCCACCCTGGGAAGTCAACCCTGTTATCCTGCTAAACAGTCCTACACCCAACCAACTATAATGCAAATTCTAATATAAAGAATACAAAAACATTTCCAACATATAAAAAAAGGGAATCACAAACTGCATTAGTGGTATGTCATATCTACAGCAACAGGATTGCATCTGTCAAAACAAAATAACAATAATAATAATTTTCTACAGCATCATTATTTATTTTTTTCACCTCCAGTAAATGGAGTGGTGATCAGCAGTGATAATACATTTAAACTTGTTTACATTTCATATTGACATTTGGCAGAACAGAGAAAAAGTCTGGTTATAATCTGACCTGGCTTGGTGATTATTCAACAAACTGAACGTAGAACTTCCTAAATGTCAGCCGCTGCGACGCCAAAAACAGCTGTGCAGTCATAAACGTGTGAAACAGCTCATGGATCAGCCGCGCGTTTTTCCCACTTGCCCAAGTTCCAACACTTCCGGTTCTATGGGCTTTTGTCAACATGGGGGAATTATTACAACGGTTTCATTTCACTTTGGCAAACATAGTTTTTTTTTTTTTTTTTTCCTATGGCGTGCATTAATTTAAATCGCCCTGATGTGGAGTGTAATGTACATTGTGTGAAACTACACAGTATTATTGAGAAAAAAGCGGCAGTATTTATATAGGTAACAGCACTGCATGAATGGACCCTTTCCATATAATGCCACAAGGGGAAAAAAGCTCATTGTGTGAAAAGATTGTCACTCAAACCCCTTATTTTTTTCAAACACAAAAAATACAAGCAGACGTCAGAACAAGTGCTTATTGTTGTGCCACTGTCTGTCCCTTTGCTGAGTGGCACGCATGCCCCAGGTTGCCGATTCCTGGCCTAGAGCAAGCATAGGTTAAAACAACTTCAAACTGGTCAAATATATTGAATTCCTAAAAAAAAAAAAAACTGTTAAATCTTTGCAAGTATTTAATAGTTTGCAGTGTGCAAACTTTCATGGAAAATATAACTGCAGTTCTTTGAAAGATAATTCCCAAATATGTCATGAAAACAACTGTGGAAGAAAGATTTGAATAAATAATTCTTTTGGTTTTTAGGCTTTGGGACAGCAAGCTGTAAATTTAAAGCCAACTTTTGATTTCTAATGACTTTGGGGTCAGTGATCAAATGTTCATTTTATTTTCTGGTCAAAAAAGTTGAGCTAATAATTGTATAATTGGAATTCCTATATCCGCCTCCCAGTCATTAATCATGTAAAGAGATCCAATAATGTGACTCAACAATTACAAAAAATAGCCCACAGAAATATGGAAAGCAGGAGCTCAAACAGCCATTGAGACGGAGCAGATTTGGTTGAAATAATGACTTTGATTCACATAATTTGGGCTTGTTGAAAAAAGTACACTGTAAAGTCTTTGTGTTTGACTGGAAAATGATGAATGACCTCAGGTCCTGTCAGAAGGCTGTCATTTTTAATTACCCTGTATTTTTACAGAGCATATTGCAGGCAGGCTTTGGGGATATGATAGCTCGCAGCCACAGGTAAGACTATATGTTTCCACAAGCGGCTTTGCGTGTCTTGAGTTTATAAAATAAACACTCCAGACTTTTTTATGGTGGTGAAAGGATGGCGGTGAACCTTTTTGTGGTCAGCTCCTGTTGGAAGAGCAGGGGGGGAATGGTTGAGCAATTACCTTAAAGTAGGAAGAAGACTTTTTTTTTTTTCATTGTTGACTCCCCTATCACCTTTTCGCCTTTCTGCTGTCTAGGTCATATTTCTTCACTAACCTCTGCTCAGGTTCTTCTCATGCTGCTTCTTGTCCACATTCTTCTCCCACTCTGCCAGGCTCTCTCTGTTTATTGGGCAATAATAAGACTCATTAACTTTGTTTAACAGTGAATACCCTCAAGATTTACTGTCAGGCTGTTAAATTGTGATTTAAGAATCCGCTTTTCAGTAATCTTCAACACCTAGATGTCGGGGCGCCGAGACCTGAGCTCTTTCAGTTCCTTTGCTGCCTGAAAGCAGAAGATTGTGTCTGGAAAAGTTTTGTTTTCCCCCCTTTTCCACTCCAACTACATGGATTGCCAGCTTGGGATTTATGGAAAGTCCTGAAAGTGTCTGTAAAGCTGCAGTTTTCACGTTCTTTATTCCCTGCTGGACAAAACGACAGAGCAAGGCGCTCCCAAACTGCCAGCGTCAGTCAAAGAGTGTTCCAGTTCCTCACAAGAGGAGGCCTGCAGAAGAAGAAGGCAAATTTAAAGACCCACTTCAATAAAAATGCAGTTTCTGGTGTTTTAAACATGTTCTTGTGGCATTTTTCTGATGGTGGTGGGCATATATCAAGAAAATTAAGATTAAAACAGGGCTTCTGAAGATTTCAGGGGCCGTAAGTTAGTGGGAGAGTGTGTAAACAAAGGGCTAATGGGATATGAGCGCAGGCTTACTCCGCTCAGAGATGAATTTCTAATCAACTGCTGCTTTGCAGGAACTTAGTCCTAAAAAAACATTGCAAGTTTTTTTTTACTATTTTGACTATAAACAACATAACTAAAACACTTAAAATAGATCCTAAGATAATCAGAGTGGGTCTTTAAATTTGTTCCTACCTTTAATGCATAAAGAAGGCCATCTTGTTCGTGATTTTTACTGTAAGTCAGAAGAGGGATTTTATGAGCCACCTGCTGTCATCAGGAGGTCAGAACTCTGGAGCTCGTCAAAGTGATATGATGTATATATAAAAGACAAAACTTTTACTGCGATTGGCTACAATCATTTTAGTGTGACAGGCTTTTTGTCATCAACATGCTTTAGCTAAACCAGGGCTCTGAAACCTTTAACATTTAAAGAGCCCTTCAGGTCGATTTCTCACTGACAACAACTCAGTAGGAGCCACAAATTTCACCATTTAGAAAAATAACACATTGATTTGTATTTATGTTAATGTTACCTTGATGATAAAAATATATTATAAGTTAGTGTGCATTGTTTTAACCATAAAGCCCAGTTAAAACCCTCAAATTTGTTCAAAAGTAGTAAATCTACCTTAAATCTGCTTGCGCTTTCTGACTTCTAATTGATTTTCTGTGGTCAAAGTGTTTTAGTTTGCTGTGTAATATGTGCTGTCTTTCAACTGTGTGTGAATTCATTGAATAGCTTGAATCAGTTTACTTTACTCCTTACTTACCTAACAGTTACCATACTTTTTTAAACTATACAATCAGAGTGCCACAATGAAGGGGTAAAAGAGCCACATGTGGCTCCGTAGCCTCCGGTTGCAGACCCCTGAGCTGTTTAGCTTTCTGGGATGAAGCGCCCGCTCCCACAAACACCCTCCAGCGTCCTGGGAAAGTGGACTCATCCTGTTTGTGGAACATGTGCCCTCACCACACTGATTGTGCAGAAGCCGCGTCTTCTCCATGAAAGCGTGTTTCACATTTCCACTTGGTGATTACCGCAAAGTTCCCATTGTCAGACGCAGAACTGCTGTTTCCCCTGCAGCTCCTCCCTTCCCTTGTCTTCTCTCCCCTCCGCCCTGGCTTCACTCTTGGAGGCCTCCTCTCCGTTTGATAACAGTGTGTTGTCTCAGGGCTGTTACCACATCCTGCTTGAAGAAGGATCTCCTCTCTGTCCGAGCGTCCGATAACGTGTTCTTGTTGCTCCCAGATCACTTAAAAGGCCGGTCATCTGCAGAATCCATTGAAGGACGATCGACCTCCCATCTTAGACAAAAATTGTAGTTTTTGTCAACATTGTTTTTTCTACTGATGTATGTACGTTACCCAGAGATTCCAGCATTAGCGCGTTTGCTTCTGTGCATTAGTTTGAGTATAATGAGCTCTGCAAGTCATTAGTTGGTGAAGGGAAGGGGGGGTTTAGATGGCATTCTGGGTGGCACAGATGGCGGTGGAATGAGACCCAGACTGGCTGCAGATCTACGCTCCGCTCTCAGGTGTCTGTGCCTCTTTGATGCTCCGAACACCCCCCCCACCCACCCCCGTTTCTCATTTGATAGTCGGAGTATGTGCATTCATGTTACCCATCACTGGCTGGGATGTGATGGCCAACACAGCCCAAAAGTTGTCTCTATCAACAATAAATAACAATACTTACCTGTTTTTTTTTTGTATTTGAGTCCTGCAGTCTTATACTGGAGATTAAGCCTTAATTTTTGCTAAACCTTATATTTCTCTCATTAAGGCTGGTGTTTTAAATGTGTGTTTAGATGCACTCATCAGGCTCCAGATATATGCATTTAAAGAATTATTCCAATAACAATTCATTAAATCCATGAATACATTTCCATTTCAGGCCATGTATTATGTTTTTCGGTCGGCAAAAGGCTGCTTTCATTATTTTTTTAGAATAAGAACTGCTATTTTTCAAACTAAAAGGTTCACCTTTATTAAGTGTAAACCACTTGTTATGTGAAAACAGTTTTCTTAACCACTGGTTTTGGATAGAAAATGAAAAAGAAAAAGAAAATTCACATCAAATGTAATCCAGTAGTTAGGAGGAAGCTCACACTTTTGCTGACAATCATGGAGGGGGAGGCTGCGAAAGTGAGAACACAAACACAAAAGTAGCAGATGTTACCTTGAGTGGGGGGTATGTAAAGCATTTTGAGTAACATTTGTTGGAAAAGAGCTAAAGTTTGACTTGATTTGAAAGCGGTTCTGTCTCATTTCTTCATTTATTTGCCAGAAAACCCCTTATCAGGGATCCAACACTGTTCCTGAACTTTTGCTTTCTACTTACGACCTTTGCCTTGACATCTTTCTCGGCGCAGATCGCACTGGGAAGCGCTCCACCATGCCCGACTCACCTGCGGACGTCAAGACACAGTCCAGGTTGACCCCTCCTACCATGCCACCCCCACCCAGTATGCAGGGAGCACCCCGAAACAGCTCCTACACACCCACCACATGTGAGTAAAAACAGGCTTCCTACTACGGCTGCACGATGAGAGGAAAACTTACGATATTATTGCAACCAAATGACTTGCAATACATAAAAAACCCTAATATATCATTTACATTACAACGCAACAGTTTTCTTTGAATAAAAGTCAACGTAAATTAAATTCCAACTCTACATAGGAGGCGGGGATCTAGCATCAAAGGGCTCCATTTGATTGGTCAACGACGGGAAGGTGTTCATCCGTTTGGTTTCATACGTAAAGGGCTATATTTGATCCGTTAAGTACTTCAAGCTGCTATGATGTAATTAGTAAACATTTAAGGTAACCATTTATTGCATTCTGTGCTGTCTTTTGCTATACATGTATCGCACAGGATAATATCGTGATGACGATACATTTACAATTTATTCTGAAAACCTAGTTTCTGCCATTGACTGTAAATGAAATGACTGAGTAATAGCTGTTTATTTCTCAAAACTAGTCAGCTTTTTGGGATCAGCAGGTACTTTCTATTTAGAGCGCAAGGGGGGAGGAGGCACATATTCCAGTTCTCTCATACAGTCAATGGTTCATCTTACCCAGGAAGGATTTTTTTTTTTTGTCCTTCAAAAAGTTATAATACAGAGAGAACTGAAACTGAACAGAAAAAGAAAGATGGATTCCTGAGAGCTGTCTAACAAGTCCGTCTGAGCTTTTCCAAATTGCAAAAAACTCCCCCTAACTAGTTCATTAACACAGATTCTTGCAAACTGCTGGAGCTTTGCCATGATGCACACATCGCTTGTGATGAACAAATTATACCCCCCTATTCTCTCAGAAGTAGATGCTTAACCACTCGCATGAAGAGCCCTAGAATCAAGAAATCAGAGGCCCCATGGCTCTGAGTGTTCATGTCGGTGTTAGGAATGCTGCTTCTGTGTGACAAAGCATCGTTTTCTTCGTCCTAAGCCACAATCTCTGCCTTTTTTTTAATTCTACTTTCTCCCACTATTTGCCGGGGCTCCTGTGCAATGGGAGAGGAAAGGCCCAGCTCCCTCAATTCACATGCCAGAGGTTTTAACAAAGCTGTGTGCTTTGATTTCCCTCCAACGTAATTGTTAGCAGATGCAGTTTGAGCATCTCTCCTCTCTTTACAGTGGAGGCTTTGGACGGCGGCCAGAGGAGGAGTGGGTGGATCGCTAGTCGAAACCTAATCTCATTAGAGAGAGGGTTTTATGTTGCTTTGTATCTTTTTGTATCACCCCCCCCCCCACACACACACACACACACACTCACACACTTGCATCCTCCAACAAGTACACAGGGCCCCTGCACTCCAGCGCGACGGGGGGTCACAAAATCCTTGCTTGTTTAGACTGTTAGGAGCAAGGATGGGGAGATGGAGCTGGATGGAGGCAACGCGTCTCCAAACATAGAAATGTGTTTTATGTGAGAAGGGGGGGGGCACAGCCGGGGATCAAATGAACAACTGGAAACAAATGTGGATTGGATATTTCCAGGGGAATGTGCATCTCTGCGCTTGTCTCTGTGTCTGCCGCAGCTTTTTTAATTAGAAAACACAGGGACAGCTAATCTGTGAATATTTTGTCCTTGCAGTGACCAATGGCAGCAGTCACTCCCCAACTGCACTTAACGGCGCTCCATCCCCTCCAAATGGCTACAGCAACGGGCCCAGCTCCTCGTCCTCATCCTCCCTGGCCAACCAGCAGCTGCCGCCGGCCTGTGGCGCCCGGCAGCTCAGCAAGCTCAAGCGCTTCCTCACGACCCTGCAGCAGTTCGGAAATGACATCTCGCCTGAAATCGGCGAGCGGGTCCGCACATTAGTGCTGGGACTGGTGGTAAGCAGCTGCTACAGAAGATTTCTGAAAGATTGAAAGTTTTCTAATTTCTTTTGTCAACGCAACTGAGACAGTAAATCAGCCTTATGTTGGCACGGTGTAAGCCGGCCCCAACTTCCCAAAATGCGTCTGATGCTAGCTTACAGCCCCTCACAACCCCTCAAAACAAAGACGTACATGAATCTATTTTGTCTGCAAATGGATGCATCAGAATGGAGTGTTTTTTTTCTGGATCACAAATACCATCTTTTTCCAACAGCATTTTTTGTCTCCTCCTGATTTACACTGATTTGAACAAAAAAAGACTCAGAAATGCAAATTTATTTTTAAAATATGTCCTCCGCCATCAGAAAAATGCTTCAAGAACATGTTAAAATCACAATATTCGTTGGCGTGAGTCTTTAAATTACATGTGAAACATTTCTCCAATCTGGAATAGTGAAATGGGATCTTTTTTTAGGTTTCACAAATTGTTTGAATAAGCCATTTACACAAAGTGTTCACATCTGTAAAGGCTTTTCTTTTCATGTTTTTACATGTGTGCATGCTTTGGTAAAATGGCTTTGCCGTCTCTTGCATTTCAGAGGGGAACATAATGGCATTGAAGCAGCTTCCACTCGCTCACACACGAGTCTATGTGTGTCAAACAGCAGCTTTGACAGAAAAAATAAGCTAAAATGGACAAGAAAGTTGATGCAATTCACATATAATTAATTCAAAACAACGATTCTCTGGATTGCAAACTGGAGAACTTCTGACTAAGTTTGCAGGACTGTTGCTGAAACAAAATGATCAAATCGCTGTGAACATGCTCGCAATACTTTGTTTACCAAAGAATGTCTGCATTTCTGCACAAATCGATCCTGAATGCACAAAAACAAACTTCCCCCACAGAGGTTTGAGGAGACAGATGTTTTCTGAGGCGCTCAAATCAAGGCCAATTTACTGCTAACGTTTGCTGTGAAATCCATGTGCAAATCTGAGGATTTATTGCACATCTCTGTGATCAGAGAAAGGAGGGATTCAGAAAATAGTGATTGAGAGACGCAGAGAGCATGTCGAGGAGATCTTTTTGTTGTTGTTGTTCTTTTAATTACCCACACAGAGCATAGCCCGCTTTTGGCTTCGTCGTGTTTATTTTTCTCACCGTCTGCATGTGCACACGCCTCTCCTGTGTCCTTTTGGCTCGCACACCTCCCCAGCACGACTCCCCGTCTCTTATTTTTTCCTCCTTTCTCCCTGTCTCTCCGTCCCTGCCTCGCTGAAAAGAGTGACACTGTTAATTAGCTAGTTGTGTGCAGAGGCGAGGGAGGTTTCGCTGGCTGTCAAGAACAGCCCCGATGCAATCTGGGTGAACAGATGTAAGCCTGAATGTAACAAAATTCAGGTCTGGGAAATAACACCGACAGTGTGGGGAGGCAAAAATAATATCTGCTGCTTTTTTCATGTTCTCCGTCTCGTTTGATCCCGACCTTCTCCCCATGTTTATCTATCTTTTCCTTCCCTGTGTGCTTCCTTTCTATTTTCCCCTCATTTTCCATGAATCATTTTTCAAATATCATTACCAGCTACTAATGTGGGAACAAAAAAAAAAAAAAAGCAAGATGCATTCATACATGTGAACATACGTGTTTTTATGCTGGCATCTGGGTGCACACAACGGCAAGTTGACCCTGAATAAAAGCAGAATGTTGTGCATTGGTTAACTCAAGGCAACCATTGCAGATGTCTTCCAGAGTGAAAATATGGACAACTTCCTTCTAGCTCTGCACCAAACAAAGGAAAAATAATCAAAATGGAATATTTTGCTCACATCTTATCATCCACTTGCAACCTGCGGCTCTGGAGCCACATGGGACTTTTTCTCCTCCATTGTGACTCTCTGGTTAAAAAATACAAATGTGTAGTTTTAAGTAATCAGAAAGTATAATTATAATATTAACTACAAATGTATTAACTCACTCACAAACAGTTGACGGACAGTATGTATCATTTTATCAGATATTTCTGAGTGTGGTTCACCACAGAAAATCAACTGGAGGTCACAAAGCACAACCAGAATTCATACTTAAGGCACATTTTTTATATTTGAACAAATTCAAGCACTTGAAATGTGATGGTCACTAAATTACCTCTGATTTAAATTCCTGGCTGAAATGTACCACAAATAGAGATGTGTCTCCTTGTTTTTACGATTTTTTTTTTTTTTTTTAACCATACTCTGCTCCATATGCTTCCTATTACAAAAACCAGATTGCTCACTCCAGGCCAGCAAACAGCCAGCTTCCAATGAGTTATATTATCATTTAATGCCTTCCACATGTGTTGATATAGTTTTTTCGCTTTTTTTCTTTTTCAGAATTCCACACTCACCATCGAGGAATTCCACTCCAAACTCCAAGAAGCCACCAACTTCCCCCTGCGACCTTTTGTCATCCCCTTTCTGAAGGTAATTATTCAAACGTGCACTTCAAACGGACTATATGCCTCAGTGTCCGATCAGTCACATTTGGAAAGTGTGTAGTTCCTCCCCGTTCTTTAGTTCCTCAGCTGTGGTTTACGGCCTCCTTCTCCTTCTCCTCCTCCTCTCAGACCAGCCTTGTCATTGATTCTTCATCTCTCCCCCTAAACCACATTTTCAGCAAGAACATCTCATTTCTCAGGCATTAGCGCTGCATAGGACTCTCCACTCCATGCAGTCGTGACAGTTCGCCTCCTGTCTTCATTCCTGACTGAAGATGAAGAAGGATGGTGTTACTTTGTTTGCCTCTACTAAGAGGAAAAGTGTGCGTTTTGGTAAAATAAAATAAAAAAAACACTGCTGAAGAGGCTGGAGAGCTTTCAGAGTGTTTGTTTTGCCAGTCAAAAGTGAGGAATGAGATTCACTGGAGAGTCCCAGATCAGATGATGTCATGTGGTGCCGACGAAGCTGAGATCGATATCTCAGCGGCGAGGACAGAAGGAGCACAGAAACCTGTATTTGTTTCTATTGCAGGAGTCTGCGCATGCAGGCTGGTTTTCTTTTCCTCCATTTTTTACTTGGATTTTTGCTCTGACTTACATCACTTCTGCTCTTTCTTTGCTCATCTACATCTTCTGCTTTCTTTCCCATTTATGGTCTGTCTGGTAATGTCCAGGGGAGGCAGGTGAATGTTGCGAGAACACGAAATCATCTCGTTGATGCAGTTTGCGAGCTCCCCTGTCTGCAGACGAGCGCATGTGTTTACTCTTTTACAAGCTTATAATCCTCTGAGGTTCTGGATATCAGCAGCACATCTTTGGCTATTTTTCCTTCCCAACTTCAATCTTTGAGTTTTATCTTCTTTGTTGTCACTTTTTGTGCCATTTCTCTTCTGTCCATCCTCCCGTTGTTTTTTCCTCCTTGCCAGATGGTTAGTTTATCACTGGGATGGCTGAGAAATCAAAGATGCAACGTTCTTGTTTTTTTTTTTCCTTCTCTCCAGTCTAATTTTAGTGTCTTCCCACTGCGGGTCCTTTAATGCCAGCGAGCATATGGCAGCAGAGAGCGGTTGGAGGTGTTGGGAAGCTTTTATAGGTGCGTTGCAGCACAGCTGCAACAGTGCACATCAATGCTCAAGGTTTTTTTATTATTGTCATACCAGTTTGACCCAGCCGTCCAAACCCAGTCAGCTCCTGTCCCCCTTTCACAAACCTCAACCGCAAATTGTTTTTGGAGACTCCTTACTGGAAGCAGGCAATCAGAAACCACACAATTTGTGTGTTATGATGTGTTGTGCTGGCTGGGTGTCGCTAACCTGGGACGAGCCGCAACGTTTCTGTTTAAGGTTACGGTAGAGAAGCTCTTTTGTTCTACTCTAAAAGCGTACCCCATGGTCTTTTAATTACTATTTAGCTGCTTTTAGCAAAAAATTGTAAAAGTCTGTGTCGTTTTCTAGGACATAGTTTCTGCAAAGTGGCAGGATTTCATTAGAGATTCGCATCTAAGCTGTGGGTGGGACTATTGACTTGGAATAAGCCCATCCCCACTCCCCGCAATTTATCTGTTTACATGTTCTCCCATCTAACTGTCCCTCAAGACCCCATCCTAACATTAGCGGTGCAAAAGAATTGCGAACAATATTGGAGTTATCCAAGAGTTATTGAGTTATCGAGACAGATGCCAGCTCAGTCTGCTCCTGATTTGAAACAATTCGTATAAAGAAATGCAATTTTAAGCCTAATTTTCTTTGTAAATGCCCTCCATCATCAGAGAAATGCCACAAAAACATGTTAAAAACATAATTTCATCAGAGTGGGTCTTTAAGTGAGAGCCACGCTTGTGAGGTAGAGGAAGAAAGACGTTTTTTTTTTAGAGTTTTGATTGATTGATTCAAAAATTCTAGATGTTCAGACATGTTCTACCAAAGATCAAATACACAAAAAAAAAAGAAAAGTTGTGCAGTTATGCATAGTGGCACATTCTGGTGAGTTTCTTTAGCACCGTTTGATAAGAGGACAAAATCAGCTTTAGAGCAGTAAATCACGGTTGGAGTGCAGATGTCGCCTGTCTTCGTTGAAAGAAATCAACACACTTCATCATGAGAAAAATGACTTTGCCCCTCCTGTGATTCACTTTTCCCAGACTCTGCCTTTTTCAGTGAATGCCTCCCACATCTCCCTGCTAATTAGGATGACCTCGAATTAATAAAAGATGAGTTCAATGGGGTTAAATCAATTTCTGCTCTCTGTTTTTTTTTTCTTTCCCAGAGGCTAATGATGATCATAAACTATTACAGGACCATTAACTCAGGCAGGTAAAGTAGAGATCAGCCAACAAATGACTGAGGGGGGATTTTCATATGATTATAACATCATAAGTCCCCTAAACAAATCATAACTGAGTTTTGTTTTATTACTTTTGGCAAAAATGAGATACAGAACATTAAGCAAAAGATGGAAGACATAAAGAAAAAGAGATCTTTTCTTTTAGGAGAAGCATTAAGAGCTGTTAAACAAAGATGTCCCTTCCAAAGGTTCATATGGGGTGTCTCACCAAAATAGCCCCCGCTCTCATTCTGACTCCTCCTGATGCAAGACTTTCATCTTGTTGCTGTGAAATGCGCCCCATCAGATGTCTTTGAAGTGGATGCTCACATACCTGCATGTCACTGTAACTCCACGCAAGAAAGCCGGCTCCCTTGTTACAGTGTGTCTGAGGGATTGAAAAATAGTTCTTTCAAGAAAGTCGATGGCAAAACTTTACGGATGCTAATGCAGGAGGAGGATGATAAGCAAATATTATGTAGCATGAGATTTGTGTTTTTGTCACCTTAGATTTGTTTTATTGTGAATAAAAGTGGAAAATAATTATTTTCTCCCGTTAAAAGTGATGTGTCTGCAACAAACCAGCATGAAACCACTGGTTTAATGGTTATTCTTTTAAAAAACAAAAGCCTTTTCACTTAAAAAAAAAAAAAAAAAAAAAACTTCTTCTTGTCAGAGATCTTTTCAAAGTAAAAGCTTCAAATAAAAAAAAAAATTGTTATATTAAATCAGTTCTGTTTGACAGCCATCTTTCTATAATAGAGTACTCTGTCTGTCCACAGGCCAACCTGCCTCTGCTTCAGAGGGAGCTGCTGCACTGTGCAAGACTGGCCAAGCAGAACCCAGCCCAGTACCTGGCCCAGCATGAGCAGCTTCTCCTGGACACCAGCACCACGTCCCCGGTGGACTCCTCTGAACTCCTGCTGGACGTTAATGAAAACGGCAAGAGACGGACTCCAGACAGGTGGGCTTCTTCTTTCCTGTTTCTGTCCTAGATTTTCATCCGATCCTAATTTGTGCTGCAGGTTTGGAACACATTGGGGTTATTTTCTTACCATCTCAAAAGCAGTGTAGTTGCTCCGGCTCCTTCTCTGTCTCTCTATTATTTGAGCTCATGCATAAATCCCTTTGAGACTGCCCGCATCCCCATGAGCAACTGCTTTACTCCACAGACAAGAGCTGAGCCAACACAAGGCAATAGTAGGAGGTTTAAATGTATGTATGGGAAGCGCCTGTCAGAGCGCCACCGGGCCTCATGATCTGCTCCGTTGGACACCTCAGCTTCTGACTGTCGCTATTAATGGGCCAAAACGGAGAAGATGAAGACCTCGAAAAGCACAAACAGAATGAAATCACTTTGGAGGCTTTATATATAATTTTATTTTATGCTCCTACTCCAAAAATTAAAGAAAAAAATACATAAAAAGCTGCTGAGATTATTTGTAAGTCACAATAGGGATTTGAGAAGCGTGAATGTTTTATTGTGCATTTTGCCACTAATTCAAAGTAAGCATTGTTTTCTGAAATATTCCCACTGGAGTCTACAGATTTGAACGCAAGCAGGAGGGGGAAAGGAAAAAGCACTTTTTTCTTTTTTTTTTACTTGCTGAAGGCCAAAAATGCTGAATGTGAGATAAGTAATTCTCACTTCTTTCCTCCCCTAGCATGAAAAAGGCGTACCTTTCTGTGCTTGTTTGCAGGCCGTCTGGTGCATAGGGAAGTGAGGGGAGTGGGCTTAGGGGAAAAGGCGTGTGAATGTGGAAAGGAAAATATGGAGTGAGTGGAAAACTATGTAGGCATCTATATTCAGTGAGAAATTGCAGTGTGTGTGTGTGCGCACACACCTGAGGAAGATGTGCTGATAACACATACAGATGAGACTCCAGCACCAATATGGCTGGCTAAGCACCTCCAGATTCTGCTTACCCTTGCTCTGTTCTCATGCTTAACAAAGTCTGTCAGATTATTGGAATTTCAAGTGATACTCTTAATTACAGGCAACAATCAACTTTTATTCAATTCAAACTATTGGAACACACAGAAAAAACAGAGCAAATAAATTAGGATGACGTAAATTATCTTGAATTTTAGTTACAGTTACACTGTAATATGTTCTCCCTCAATGTTTTAGGATACTTTGGTGCAAAATATGCATCCAGACTTTTTTATGCACATCTACATTTCTGTAGTTATTCCAAAATTGAAGACTGAACCGAAAAGTTGTCAAATGCAAGCAGTTCCAGTTTGATTTGACTAACTTTCACCCGATTACCTTTTAATTTTCAAATCAGAAGTTGTGAAATGCACACAGTTCACATTTTATATGATTGAACTTGATCTCCTTTTTTTAATCAAAAAGTTATCAAATGCAAACAGCTCAAATTAGATTTGATTTAACTAGCTTTGATTTTTTATTTTGAATCAAAGTTGTCAAATGCATACAGTTCAATTTGATTTGATTTGATTTCCTTTTTATTTTTAAGCACAAAATAAAATAGGCAAATAAACAGGATTAATAGAAAGTGATCAAATGTGCGAAAAAGGAGTGGGTAGACAAAAAAAATTATATTAATTCCCAACACCAAATCTTGTGATTTTTTATGCATACATTTGTATGTATAAAACAAATAAAAATTGTTCACAAAGACACAAAAGAATAAAAGAAAATAATAATAACAATAATAATAATAAAATAAAAATGTAATGTCAAATTGCAGATGTCTGTTGCTGAGGGAGTTCCTCAGGGCCTCTGCAGTCCATTTTAGGGACTGGATGGTGTCAAGGGGTTAGTTTTTTTTTTTTGTTTTCTGTCTCTGACTGTGCTGCTTTTTGCCCAATCCCATAAGGACCGCAGGTATAGAAAAGCTCTAATTTCTGGTTATTTCATACTTCTGTGATTAAATTCAAATGATTGTCTCTTAAATCATTTGATCCAAGGATCTACATTTTCCGTTTTCCTCTAATTTTGGCATGGATGCTCTGGACTTTAACAGGATTGGTAAATGTGCATGGAAATTGGCTCCACGCCTCAGTTAACTGCATAAACTGTCATCAGTCCATTTCTATAGTGACTGTGAAGCGGTGCGCATGTGTTTACTAAAACCTGCACATAAAAACATTGTTGCTGCAGGAAAGCCGGGGGTAAGGAGGGGGAGGGCGGCTCGGATGAGTCGAGGGAGACACGGAGATGGACAATTGGAAGAGAGGAGCATATGGAGAGCTGCGGATGAGCATTAGGAGCCCATAAAAACAGCTCATTAGGAAGCTCAATCTGTTCATTGGAGTGGGAGAGATGGTTTAAAAAAAGAGGTGGAACCTGCAGAGAGCGGAAACTGGTGGGAAACGAAAGGAAGTGAGGAAGGTTGGCAAGTTTGAACTGGGAACAGGCACACACAGAGTCTGTACAGACACGTGTGCACGCTTGTGTGCACGCTAACACCTGCCCACATTTATCTTCGAAAGCAGGCCAACAAAATCCACCTGATCCCACTGAAGCTGCTCGTCTGAGTCTGCACGCATGTCTGTGGGAGCCAACAAAAACCGTGCTTGTGCAGAATGTACCTGTGGTCAATGAGCATCGCCCAAAGGATTCCTGAAAAACTGCCTTTACTGTACACTCAGTCCGGTGGAAGTCGCAGCACCGGAATGGGCTAAAGCTGTTACATGTATCTGGTGTCGCGTTCTGATGACTCAAAAAGGGATTGTTGTGTCTCTGATCAGAACCAAAGAAAATGGCTTTGAGCGAGATGGCGCCCTGCACCCTGATGTCCACCCCAGCAAACGGCCTTGCACCATTAGCCCCGCCCAGCGTTTCAGCCCTTCCAATGGGATCTCCTACCAACCCAACGGCTTGCCCCACCCGGGCCCACTGCCCCCACAGCACTACAGGCTAGACGACATGGCCATCGCCCACCACTACCGGGACACGTACCGACACCCCGCCTCGAATCACAGAGAGATCCGAGAGAGAGCCAGGCCCATTGGTGAGAACATTCTTAAGTTTAGTCTTTGTGTTTGTCTGCATCCACAAAAACATGGCGGTTTTAGAAACACTTTAGAAGACAGTTGAAGTTGGAGAAATACATCAAAAGTAATTCCAGGCTGCTGGAAGCTTACAAAACAAACTCCATCAGGTTGTGTTTTGGAGAGAATATCAGGAAGAACATGGGGGAGGTTCCATCATGGTTTGAGGTAGTGATATATTTGCTATAGACTCGAACTTGAGTGAAACTTAAAGGACTTGAGACTTGACTTGCTACCTAATCTCTGACTCAAAACCTAACTTGAATTTTGAATGCTGCGATGTCGGGATTTCTGTCTTCTTTCTGTCTTCTTTTTTTATCCCATGTATATTTATTTGTTTATTTAGGGATCCCCATTAGTCTTTACCAATGTAAAGACTAAGTATATTACAGTGAGAAATTGCTCTGTATATGGCTGTTTCGTGAGTCTATTAGTTTGTGGCAAAGGAAGAGTAAAAATAACATTATCGGCTCTTCTTGTGTTAAAACCATGTCTTTTACAAGTGGGTGGGAACTGTGAGAACAAGATTAGGGGTCTTTGCAATGTCCAGATTTTACGCACTGACAGAATCAGACTAAAGGGCAAGTCTGTCATTGACTTTCATCTGTGATGAACTTTGATGCATCTAGTTGATTTTAGTCTTAAAAGGACAACCTAGATAGAGTCTGTCTCGCTGCCCTGTCGTCGTCCATTTGAAGTTTCAGACCTTTTTTTGGCTGCACTTGACCAAACAAGAGGGCAGTGGTCCAAATAACACAAAACTAAAGCCTGCAGAACCAATCTGTTTCTGTTGACATTTAATTAGCATTGTTCTAATGTGGTCAATGACATTGTTTGATTTAATGTTACACCCAACAGTTTAACCTCCTTAACTTTTTCAATTAACTAATTCTGTAGCAAAATATTCAACTTTTGGTTTTCTTTGACACCACGGTTTGTGCACAATAACATCCATTGGTTTCCAAAGCATTCTGTTTGAATTTGTTTTCTATCACTCTTTCAGAAATAGACATTAGCTCCTGTTGTTGCATATTGAACTAAGCCAGAAAAAGAGACTGATAGAGTTGTATCATCTGCTTCTATCGTCATGTGAGCTTGATTTAATGAACAAGGCATATCAATCACAAACATACTATAAAACAAAGGACCAAGACCGATTCTTTGTGCAATTCCACACATCCCTGTCATTTCTAAACAAAAATAAAAAAAACTTTTTGTTGTGTTGTTGCTGTTTTTAAAGTACCATGAAGACTTTTTAAAACCAACCTTTTTTAAAACTTGAGATTTGAGACTTGATTTGCAGAAAACACTTCAAAGTAATTAAGAAAATAGAAATGCAACACCTGTCTTTTAAAAAGAGAGGTCTTGGCCACTGTCAAATGGTGAGTTTTGGGATAGAGATTCCTTTTGTTTGAAAATGACAAAAGCTGAATTTGTGCAAAAAGCTGAAAATGTTCTTAAAGCGGCAAATCCTGCTGTAAATTGTACGGATTTGCATATTGAAATGACTGCAGAAACAAATGAGTCTTTTTTTTGTCATGTTGAATTTTGTTAAATAATGAATTTATTTGGCATCCTCTTAGTTTTTGTCAAAACTAAAATGGATGATTTCACAAAATCCTCTTCATTTTTGTTTAAGTTTAGCCTTATAAACAAATGTTTGAGTAAAAACTAAAAAAAAAACATCATTGCTAATGAAAGCTGAGGAGCTACAAGATGTTGATTTCTGCAGGTTCTTGCATGGAAGCACCCACCTTTCTTTCCCCACAGAAGAAGCTGTGATTAAGCTGTAATGACGACTGTGTCCTTGTTCTAAAAATAGAGGAGACATTTACCATGTCTCATCCTTTGATAAATGTTTACTGGACTAAAAGTTCATCCATTCACCCTGAGGGGGCGAGAGACATGGAAAGTGAGAGCAGGGAGGAGGAAAAGCAATGGATGGAGAGGGGGGGGGGGGGGGGGGGTGTCACATGAAATGAAAAGAAGATGAAAAGCTCAGCAGAGGATGATGGATACTGACTTTTCTTTTTGTCATTTCTGTGACTTTTCATCTGTCTATCCCTCCACCCCTTCTTTCTGCAGGAATGCATGCAGGAAGCAGACAGGAGGAAGTGATTGACCACAGGCTGACAGACAGAGAGTGGGCGGAGGAGTGGAAGCACCTTGACCATGTAAGAAAAGTAATAACATTTTCTATTATTATCCCCTACAGTTGTTTTCTTTATGTTTAAATGTATCATACGACATACTTGTCAGTAGAACGTTTTAAAGTTTGCTAAAGACCCACTCCGATGAAAATTGTGTTTTTGGCACACCTTTGTTGCATTTTTCTCATATAAAGGAAATTAAGCCTAAAACTGCATTTCTGAGTATTTCTTTTTTGAAATCATTGTTAATCAGGACCAGATGAAAAAATGCAGTTTGAAAAAGATCCTATTTGGACATAGAAGCTACGATGGTAAGCCATACGCTCCATGCTCTGCTTGCATCTTCATTTTCAACAAAGATGAGCTAGAAAATGATGCCGTTTTTTTTTTTTGTTTTGGCTAAAACAACATCATCATAATTAAGAGACCACCGGGAACATTGTTTTAAATAGATCAAAAGATGATCGGAGTGGGACTTAAAGCTGAATGAAACAGATTTTCATGTTATTTGCTAACAAAAAAAAACCAGAATTCCTTCCAGACTTAGCTATTGTGCAGCACCTTCAATGCATTCTGTCCATCTGTCCTTCCTGCATTTTACTTGACAATTATGGATTTGTTTAGGATGAACATGAAATTGTACGGAACGGGAAACCTGTTTTGACTGATCAAATTCGCTTAAAGACCCCTTCAGTGAGTGTTTGTACACTTTAATTTACAAATTAAGTACAGTTACAATTGAATACAGAATAATATTGAGGGTTTTCAACTCTTCTGAAGCATGCAACTCTGTGCTAACTGTTTCTGTCTGCGTTCTTGCAGAGCAATGCTTTTGTGTTGAAAAATGTTTGTTTTATTCCTCCATAAGGTGGCAAATGGTAGATGTGTTCAGGAACTCACCCCTACTTTGCCCTTGTTGCATTTCCTGAATGGGATTCATCTTTTCTGCATGAACTCAGCACTGCATGTGTCTGCGTTGTCATTCAGTTGCTGAACTGCATCATGGACATGGTGGAGAAGACAAGGCGCTCGCTGACGGTTCTGCGGCGGTGCCAGGAGGCCGACCGCGAGGAGCTCAATTACTGGATCCGACGATACAGCGATGCAGAGGAGCTGAAGAAAGGAGCCGCCAGTGGGCAGTCCAGGCAGCAGAGTCCCGCAGCGCAGGAAAACACAACATCAGGTAGAGATGCATGTATCACACAATCATGGAACACTGCCCGAAAACGTTCAATGTATGTGAGTCCAAAGCAAAGTCCGAGACGCAGCTTTGAAGCCACCAAACCTTAAATGTAATTTTAAAAAGCGTGAGGAAAAAGAAAAACCCTATTGGTTGTTGAAACATACCCAGTTAGGAGATTCTTACCTGTTACTCCATGGTAACGCCCCAAATTCTTTAACAAATATATAAAACTTGATTAAAGTTCACAAACCTGCATCCCCAATGAAACCAGGAATGTTGATGGACCATTTAGCATTGAAGTGAGTGGAGACTCGCTTAAGACGCAAGTCACCTCCCAGTTGTCAGGTTTCCCAATCTGACAACTTTAATCTCCACACTTTGGGGCGCAGTAGGTTATAAGGTCCACCGTCGATAAATGGTCTAGTTTTGAACATGTCATAAATAAGGCGCACCGATAAGGTGGGTTAAGCGAGACAAAGGAGTCAGATTTAAGTCCATTAGTCAGTGAGACTTTATCAACTGCACTTACTGTCTTACAGTCATTCTAGAACTTGTTTGTGTGCTACACGTTAGCCTTGTTAGAAGCGTTAGCCACATTAGCGTATTCACAATACATGTAACTCCCAACCTCGATAGTAACACGTGAAAAAACAGACTGATACCTCTAAAACAAATACTCCTGTGACCATGCTAATTCCCAAATTTGGTAGTAACAAGAAAAAAAAACTCAGTCTGGCTCCTCTACACATTAGCCGTGTCAGGAAATTCACAATTGCACCCAAGTTTATTTATAACCCATGAAAAAAAACAGACTGATAACACCAAAACAAAACGTTATTGTGACTACACTAACTCTCAACCTTACAGTATCCCGGAAAAAAAAACACAGTCGTTACCGCATTAAACACCACTGACATATAGAGATGGGCAAAACATCAGGGTGACGTGACCAGTAGAAAATGCCATACACCCAGTCCCAACAAAATAAAGTCACAATTTTTTCCGTGGTATGGAAATTGCCATTTTAGAACCAGACGGCGTTGGTAAGCGGTGATTGGTCCGAGTGGGTCTGAGTTGGTCTGAGAAAGACAGAAATGATCTTCATGCACATTCTGCTTGGTAATAGTCAGAACTTTAACTGGTTGTTTGTGACTTTGTTTAGAAATTCACAGAGAGCTGCTGCATCGACCGGTGTCTGGCTATGTCCCTGAAGAAATCTGGAAGAAAGCTGGTGAGCTACCCACACGCCCTTATATATAATTTATACTTCTACATTGAATTTATTTTTTTCAAAGACACTATGACTTTTAGAAATCAAGACTAGTCTCCAAAAAAGATTCATAGGTTATGTTGGTCATACTTTTGCACAAAGAGACCTTTGATTTTAAAACTGGATGTGCAGCTGCATGTTGTACAAGACAAAAACTGATTTAGCTTGATTGACTTGAAAAACGTTTCACTTTATTTAAGGAATTCTTCAAACTGTGAAAATTATAGAGAATATTATGAATATGTATTGAATTTTGAAAAGATTCAGAAAAAATATGGCATGTTCCACGACAAATTCAAGTTTTGAGCAACAAAACAGCAAGAACTGGTTATGTGGTCTCGACGTTTGAGTTGCCCACTTTGTATTTACCTCCATGCGACAGAGTAAATCAACCTTTTAAACGTGTTGGAGAGAAGGAGTGCTATCTTTGCTTCGGCAAGCATGATGTGCGAGATACTCTGACCTAGTAATATGCATTTAAATTGAATTGAGCCGCACCATCGGGACTCGGTCCACTCTCCAGCACACTTCTTTCCCTCATCAGCTTTGATCGATCTTCTATCTGAAGCATTTGGTGTCTAATCACAATTCTATGCACCACGGCTCAACTCTCACGGCAACATAGCAATCTTTCTTTCTTCAGTGAGCAGATAAAACTATCATAGTGTCTTTACAAAAGCTGCTTGCTTATTTTTTTAAAGAAAAAAAGGATTTTGCGTGTATTAAAAAATGCTTAAAAGAGCTCAGTTTTTCCCTTTGTTCTTTTTTTTTTTTAAAAAGGCCTTCTATTTTCCAGCTTCTTCCTAATCCTTTTCTCCTCAGTCACCCAGGAGAGACAGAATAATTGTGACCCCAGAAGGATTCCAACATTTCGAACTCACTGATGTGCAGCCATGAATAGATCTGTATGAAATGGGTACAATGTTTATAGTGTGCAATAAATATTCAAGCGCCATGCACGGGTGTCCTACTGCTTTTCCCCTTCACCTTCACCGCACCAGCCTGTAGAAACACAAAAGAGATGCATAATTTAAATGTAAATGGACCAATTTGCATACACAATTAGTCAAGTTAAAGGCTTGATGGGAGCAAACAAAAAGCTCTTTTACTTTGACAGTCAGTCCGATTTTCTCTGCTTGATGCTCACGTGTGAGGTTTGTTAATTCCAATAAACAAATGCACAATTGACATAAGATTTATTATTTTATCTTACATAAATGTTTCTTGAAAAAATTTTTCCAAAATAAAATCTGTTGATGGCCAAAACCTCTCATTTTTACATTTTCTAAACAAAAAGTCCAGCAGAGTTGGATTGGATCCGCCAAGAACCTGCTCATCAAAAATAAGTCAGTACCTTGTTTTTTACTGGCATGATGTTTGTAAAACCCCAATCTCAATCCTAATGTGATGCAAAATACATAACCAAAAAGAAAACACATGAGAATTTAGGGTGGACATACCACAAATGTCCAAAAATATTTTTACAGAAACAGTAACACAAAGTTTTGCTTCTTTTTAAACTCCAAAGCATCGACTCACTCATTATGGACAGTAGAATTGAAACATTCCAGGTCACTTTGTGCTAAGCTATCGTTGAACTTTTTATTGAACACTGCAGTCAAATCCTCCAGAGTTTGTGTCAGGTGTAAGTAAAAAAAGCACATTTTCTCTTAAATCCTAAAGGTTTTTCTTTTTTAGATTCATCCTGTTGCAGCGCTTCTAAATTACCTAAAAGCGACATGTTTTTCTCCCATAATTATATCCATGTATAAATCTTTTGAGTTGGTTGGTGAAAAACACTCAGTTCTCACATTTTTTAAAGGTTCTGCAATAAAATCCTGTTTTTTTTTCTTTTGATCTGGGAACAAACCATGTTTTATCTTTGAGAAAAGGTCAACTTCTTATTTTTGCTGGAATTCAGAATCTAAAGGTTTCCTTAAATGCTTAACATTAGCGGGCGCATTTCATTGAGTTGTAGGCGGGACTGTTGGTGTGGAACAACCCCGCCCCTCATCCCCTTCCCCGCCGTTGCTAAGAACTCAGAGCAGGGATCTTTTGGCCCGCCCCGCATATCTTCTACGTCACAAATAAGCTCAGTTTCAAACTGAAAAACTTTTTTGACTGCTCCCAGTTAAAAAAAAATCAAAAAAAGAAATACCCAGAAATGCAATTTTAAGGTCAAATTTCTAAAATGCCACAAGAACATGTTTAAAACACCGAAAACCCACCTTTCATCATAGTAAGTCTTTAACAAAGAAAAAAACAGATGAGTGGCATTTTGACACGATGCAGACTATAGTTAATGTACTGGAGGACTGACTTACTTCGTCTCCATGTCTTTCCAGAAGAGGCAGTGAATGAAGTAAAGCGGCAGGCCATGTCAGAGCTGCAGAAAGCCGTGTCGGAGGCGGAGCGCAAAGCTCACGAGATTATCAGCAGCGAACGGGCCAAGATGGAGCGCACAGTGGCCGAAGCCAAGCGTCAGGCGGCCGAGGATGCGCTCTCCATAATCAACCAGCAGGAGGATTCCAGTGAGGTAAACCCACAAGCACATCACCTGAACTGCCTGTGACTCGGGTTAATCCATACATCTTTCTGGTCTGCTCCTTGGTGCTACCCTGATTTAAACCCCAACTGGGAGCTTTCCTTGTGGAGTTTGCATGCTCTCCTAGTGAGTGTATGTGTGGACTCTGCGGGGTTTTCAGTTACTTCACACAATCCAAATGCTTGTGTGTCAGTTTGACTGAAGATTATGAACTGCCCTCAGGATCCAAATGACACCCATTACCCTAGCAGGGATGCATGGACGATGATGGTCATTTGAAACCTTGACATTTAACTGTTTAAATTGTATTAAATCATATTTTTATATCAATATTTTATATAAATATTGATGAACAGAATCCTGAACATTGAAATAGATGTGTCTGATTCATTGCATTAGTTGACTGTGCATCCACCTGTCCCTCAGAGCTGTTGGAACTGTGGTCGTAAGGCCAGCGAGACGTGCAGCGGCTGCAACACGGCTCGCTACTGTGGCTCTTTTTGCCAGCACAAGGACTGGGAGAAGCATCACCACGTCTGCGGTCAGACCCTCCAGGCCCAGCAGCAGCAGCAGCAGCAGCAGCAGCAGTCCACCCAGCAGCAGCAGCAGTGTGTTCCGGGGTCAGAGACCCCTGCCCCCATCAGCTCCTCCGCCTGCACCCCAAGCAGTGGTACCGGGAGTCCAGCTGCGACTCCCCCTGCTGCAACCCCTCGCTCATCAACCCCCAGCACCCCGTCCTCCTCTGCCCTCGAGGGCACACCACGCTAAGAGACTTCGTTTGCAACGGCCGGCCCCCCAAGTCCACGGATAGTCTGACTGTGATGGACGCTGCGCAAAGATTCCAAAACAACATTGGTAACAGAAAGAGAAGGAGATGCTTCTGTCTGTCTTGCAGAGGAGTCAAGGAAGGAAGGAGATGATATCCATAATCAGGTCATATTGACTTACCGTGACTTTAAGGAAACACAAAGATATTCTTTGTTTTGAATGAATGAATTTAAATATCAACACTCCTTTATTGATACACTTTCGCTATTCTTGCTGTCTGTTCGTCGTTGTACCTGTTGTTGTTAATGTCGTCATCTTAGCTTCTCTTATTTTCCAATGTAAATATGAAGAACTTGTTCGGTGATAACCTCAAACTCAAGACACGTCCATTTTCAGAAATGCTTTTATGCTTCATTCCCAAAATTATGAAGGCTGCTGCACACAAGAAGTCAGTGTAACACTAGCAGAACGTCTTAAGGCACTGTAATGCTACGTTCACACTAGGCATGTGTCGCGTGTTCAAGAACGCATTCTTGAGCCAAATTTAGGCTTTTTCCTTCACTGTTCTATTCCGATATATGAACGATTTGGAGTCATATAAATTTTTCCTCCATGATCAATTTTCAAGCAGTTAGCACTTGCAAAAATAAAAAGGACGATACCCATAAGTCACTACCAAATCCAAGTCCCCGATTGGTCAAAGTTCAGCTGGTTTAGCTTTCAATAGAGCCCTAAAACTAACTTTAAACTTTGCGTAGCAATACATTAATGTGAAAGTTTTTAACGCAAAAGCCTGAAACGCACAAACAGTACGTTTACATAGACTTTTCGTTGGAAGTGGTCGCTTGAACACGCGTTGCTGAGGCCGGTGTGAACGTAGCGCCAAAAAAGAAATTATCAGTACTAAACAGAAATACGGAGCGATGATAAAAATAAGCTTCTGCCTGTGGAGAGGAGAGCCGCAACTGCGGCCCACAGACCGCCGTGAAATGAGCAGATGTGCAGCAGATTGCAGGCAGAGCCAGCTGTTCAAGCAATGTTATTTCCTTCTCACTTGTAATAATATCCAGGTCAGTGGGCTGAGAAATACGAATTCACCCCCACACCCTAACAATAGGACGTAAAAGGAAATATATATCTATCTATCTATCTATCTATATATATATATATATATACATATATATATATATATACAGATTTTTTTTTTTTTTAACAAGATGCAAAACTTTTGTCAGCGGCATCTGTGGAGGGCGTACCAAATGCAAAAACTGCACAGTCAGTTTGTCCCTTTCACACAAACAGGAAAGTGAGGGTCTTTGATGTTGAATTACCCATCAGCCACTGTAGCTGGTACCCAATAAAGTGGAGGCTGGCTGATGCCCTCCTGTCTCATCTTTGAAAATACCCATTCCTCTTCTTTTTATTCCTACCTGTATTTGTCGGAGTGTTTAACACTTCTGTCCCGTGGTGTCACCAATGGTAATTTATTGTATATGCATAGTAATTCAGTCACAACTCCAGTCCTTCATAACTCTTTTTCTCTAGCTAGTGCAAAAAGAGATAAAAAAAAGAAGTGTTACTTTGTTTTTCCATGCTGCTTTTCTATTCTGTGAAAGTGATAGATTTCCTGTAGTTTGAATTTTTATTTCGCCCCATCCTCAAGAAAAAGACACAAACTAAATCTCAGAGCTGCTACTTGACCCAGATTTTTTCTGAGACCTAGCATGTTGCGTGGAATGCTAACCTAAATGTTTTGTACAAGGGACATACATACGTGTATTTGCACTGTCATGGACGTTATTTTGGCATGCCTCTTTTCATAACACTCGTGTTGTCGATATGGAGCCATAATTCATTGACTGTTTTTGTATTTAGTAATGGGGTTTTTTTGGGGAAAATGTAAAGGCATAAAATCCATTTATTTTTTTCTACTCCACGTGCTAAGCAGCCATATTGTCATGCTTTTCTTTTTGAATAGTTACAGACAGTGCATGCACATCGATGAAAGTTTGTTAAATATTTGTTATTTTTGAGAAAAACTGCAAAATAACCAAAAAAAAAAGTTTAAAATAAAAAAACTAACAAACAAAAAAAAACACATTCTGACAAAGTAATTTTCCAAATGCAGAGGTGTAGACTCCGACTGACAGCTTTAACACTGCAAAAGCACCAGGTAACATATAGTACTATTAAGAAAATAAACACACCAAAAACAGCCAAAGACTGACATCAAGGACCAAAATCCTGACTTAAACAATTCTATCAACAGAGGTTTGTCCACTTATTACTTGTTTCATTGGATGTGATCTCACTTATTCAAGTTTTAAAGAAAAACAAAGAGTAAATCAACCATTTTGATCATTAAAAGCAGTGTCAGCTTGAGCAATAATAACCAATGTGACATAATAACTCAACAAATAATTTTTTATTAATTTTTTTACCAGTTTTTCCTTCAAATTTACTCATTATTGGTTCATATCAAAAAGATAGGATGATTATTTGCATCTTTGTTTCAAACATCCAATCAAGCAAACCTCTTGTTTGCAGAAATAGAGCACTTACTCCACAAACAGCAGCTCTTTACCCCACACACACCTTGGTGCTACAAAGAAGCGCATTACAAATAATTCTGACCTCAAAGAACAAGTGGTGGCCCGCACATATTTTGGGCTGTTTTTGCTTTTTTTTTTTTAATCTCCTTTCTTGTCAAAAAACAAAACCCATGCATTCCTAAGAATTAAAAACAGTCCAAAAAATAAATAATGTGTCTGGCACCTAAAATGTGACTTCCCAGAAGTTGTGAACACCATCATGTTTTAAAAATGTACAATAAATAACATGTTTGTTATTTATTATCAGGGCAAAATCTGAGTAAAAGAAAAAGAAAGACAAAAAAGTTATATTTCAGCTACTTTTAAGAAAGTTCTGTGTATTTTTTCCCTCTTTTATGTGTTTTGCCACAAACTCCTCTCACTCTACCTCTTACAGCACGATAAGAGCATCAGTCACAGCGCTGAGACTGGTCTAGTCAAAACCAAATGGGCACAAGAGAACAGGAAAACAAAAAATAAATAAATAAAAACCCAAAGTCAAAGCTCATACAGCTGCAAAAACCATATCACTACTTGGTAACAATGCAGACCTCAGAAGAAACATAAATGAATAGAAATGTGAAAAAAAAAAGACATCTGCTACATTCCTTTATGCCTGTGGCATTTGAAATGCATTTGAAAAGGAAAGGTTCTAATTTTAAATAAAGTGTTCTCTACTCCTGTTTTGGGTAAAACAAGTTGCATAGTGAAAAAAATAAAAAAATTCTCCTTCTATCTTCCCTCTTTTCTGTTGTTTTCTTCTTTTAAAATATGCTAATCCTCTTGTCTGCCTGTCAACCAGAGGGTTTTCAAATTAAAAGCCTGTAAATTAAAATAAAACAAAATTAAAAAAGAAAAAAGACTTAGGCATGCCTGGTTTTCACAATAGGAGGGGAATACTCACAAAGTTTCCTACTTACTTGGGAACACCCGGAAGTTGGAGGGACTCAAGGCCCAACAGTGCATAGCGTAGCATAATTAAGAAGAAATGACCTAAATTTTGAGGGTGGGAGGGATTATTTTTCCCGTTTTTTGTTTTTTTTTTGAAAAAAATTTATTGTGAAGAAAAAAAAAACTAAAATAATTTGAAGTTGTTGTGCAATACTTAATTGAAACATGAAAACCACAGGTTAGTGGTAGGCTGACACTAAGTGGTCTTTACCATCGCTTGGGGTCAGTGTCCTCTAGAGAGCTTTCCAGTCTACTATGTCAGAACTGTGGTTTCTTGTTGACTTTTTTTTTGTTTGTTTTTTTTTTTCATTTCTTTTTGGGGGCTGTAAACTATGGTCTGTCAGTCTGTGAAACTTTGCAGTATAATTCTGGTATTGTTGTTCTCTTTACAGTGTAATAAATATGTTAATTGAAGCCCAGTGATTTGAGAGTGGTGTTTTAAATCCCAGATTAACAGGAGATCAGGTTTGCATGAGAGAAAGTCAACGATAAGATAGCATTTTATTTTTTAAAAGTACCACGTGGTTGGGTTCCTCTGTTGGTTGAGTGTGGGAAATCAGTATGGGTGTGGGGCAAAATCGATTCAACGATATATGTGATATTTCATTTGGCAATACTTGTACATCATTAAAAAACAATACATTGTTTTTTTTTCTTATACTGAAACATACTTTGCTGTGGAAATCAAGTCAAAAAGTGACGTGGAGGGGCCCTTACCCATGCGTCAATTCATGAGGAGTCTGGAGTGAGAATGTGGTGACTTTTTGTTTCTTCCTCCATCAAAAGTTCCAAAAAAGTGGAAGACAGCAACGGTACCGTCCTTTCTTTTCCCTGCTCTCATTTACTATTCCCTGTGTCCTGGTGAGCTTCTTTCCGTTGGGGCTTTTGCGACCTGTGACACAGTTTCCTGCTACAACACAGATTCACCTGAACTCCTCCAACAACTTTTGAATGACTGGCCTACAGCCACCTCTGGTGTTCTGGGAAAACCAATATTGAGAAGCACACTATCTTCTTGCAAGATGATCATCCAGTGAGATCCAGAGCCTATCGAGTGTCTCCTGTGAAAAAGAAAATAATTGAAGAGCATGTGGACAAAGTGTTAAGAGCCGAGACCTTACCTGACGCATATCCTATGCCTATAATCCATGACATCTTGGAGTCCATGAATGGCGCCTCCTGGTTTAGCTCCTTCGATTGGCAGTGAGGTCACAGAACTGCTGAATGTTGCTGTTTTGGGAAGGCTTTCAGTACAAAGTAGTGTGAAAGAATCCCAGAAACAAAATGCATGTGTGAAAAAGTGTTTTGAAAAGTAAAAGAATCAAATGTTAACAAATTCAAAGTTTATGCCATGACCCCTCTTTATTTCAGGTTATTCTAAAAATTCTGAAATTGACAATAAAAAGAGTAACAATCAAAAATTAAATGATAGAACAAAATATTGTTCAAAATGAGGAATTAAATAGAGACATGTCCAGCCATGTTAACATTGTGACATCACTCGATGACATCACAGTGTGACATCATACATTGATATCCTCAGTGTGTGATGTCATTGTTTGAACTTACTTTGTAATGATGACATCACCATACATTGTGATGTCATCATTACAGAAGATGTCGTTTGACATAAGCAATGTTTTGTCATCATTAAAGAGCGAATCTTGCCTCCAAAGTTCTCATATAGCACACAGACCAAGGTGTTGCATCTGGTACTTCGTTCTGGAGCCCGACCCTCATCTGTGCCGGACTTTACCAATGAGCGATCATCTACTCAGCGACACAGAAGTGCACGACATCCAAGGCTTAACTGAAGGCTATCCACAGCAAATCACCATTTCAGGCTCACACATTGAAGACATCTCTGTGAGTCTGCCCAAGATGGAAGATTTAAAGGCTGCTCAGAAGAACATGAAGAAGACTCTTAAAGCTGCTCTGAAGCACAACGAGACACTTGGAAAGCAGCTGAAGCGTCTGACAAAAGACCTCAGTGATCAAGTCCAAGTGGAACAACTGTGTGACGAAGAGGAGCAACGAGTCACTGAGTTGACAGGAAGCATCGCCAACATCACAGCAGAAGCTACTGAAATTCAGTCAAGACTTCGACCAAAAAAGGAGTTAATTCAAGAACTGAATTTGAAGACATCCGAAAGGAAGAGATTGGAGCAGGAAACCTCAACCCTTCAATCCCAGCTGACCAAACTTCAGCGAAAGTTCGCTCTACAACAGCCTTATGAATTACTCTTTGAAAACGAAGCCAAATTAGTTTCAGGTTTAGAGAAACAGGCTGAAGAGTTAAGGCACAATGTTGAAGAGCTGCAACTTCAGAATAGAAAATTAGAGGACATGAAGACCAAGTATCCCATACTGGAAGTAAAGAAATCCCAGCTGGAAGTTCAGAACAAGAACCTGAAAAAAGAGATTTCTAACCTGACACAGCAGTGGGAGATGACCAAAGACCTGGCTGTTAAATACAACACACAGCAGAAAGAACTGGAGTCCCTTCAAAAAGAAAACAAGAACCTGAAATCTGAAAGAGACAGGCTGGTCGATCGTCACCAGCACATTCAAACACTGGAATCAGAATATCGTGGGATAAAGGCAGAAACGGATTTGTTCAAGAAAATGAACAGAGATCTGTCTGAGCAAACCGTGAAACTCCAAGATAAGATCCAACACTTGAAAGACGTCCAAGACAACCTCGATGCTGTGAGAAAGGAAAATGTGACTGTGAAGCAACAAGTCGAATCCCAGCATCGCATGATCTCATCTCTTCAAAATCATGCTGCACGTCTCCAGGAAGAGCTTGATGACCTGCAGGCATATCCACAAGAATTCAAAGATCTTCTGGACGAATACATGGAGACAATGGAGGAAATTTCCCGTCTGGAAGATCTTGTGAAGAAGCAGGAACATGAAGCTGAAGGATTGAGACAGCAGAAGGATGAGATGCAAGAGCTGGTCATCAAACATAACTACCAGCTGGATGAACTTCATTTCCTCAAAGATCGAACAGAGGCCCTCAAAAAGGAAAAGAAGCAGCTGACTGATCTTCTCATACAAAAAGAAATGGTAGAAGTTCAGTACATGCAGCATAAGACTGACTCTGAGAAACTGGAGCAAACTAGGAGGGATCTGTCCGTGGAAAATGAGGAACTGAAGAACAAGATCCAAGATTTGAAAGATCAGCGGGACAAACTCAATGCAGCCAAAGACGAGAATCTCACTGTGGAGAAACACATTGAATTCCTGCAGATGGAAAACTCGTCTCTTCTGACCACCGCTGCACGTCTCCAAGAAGAGATAGACGACCTGCAGGCGTGTCCTCAGGAATACAAAGATCGTCTGGACGAGTATATGGAGACAATGCAGGAAAAGTCCCGTCTGGAAGATCATGTGAGGAAGCAGGAAGATGAGGTTGCAACCTTGAGACAGATTGAAGAGGACGTCCAAGAACTGATCATCAAGCACAACTTCCAGCTGGATAGACTTGATTCACTGAAAGAGCAAACAGAGGCCCTCAAACAGGAAAACAAACAGCTGACTGAGCTTCTCCAACAAAAAGAAAGGGTGGAGGCTCAGTACATGCTAAGAAAAACGGACACAAATAAATTGGAGGAAATTAAGAGGGATCTGTCTGTCGCAAACGAGGAACTGCAGAACAAGTTAAACCAACCTGAAAATGTACAGGAGAAACTTGACGCTGTGAACGAGGAGAATCTGACCATGAGGAAGGAGAACGGCATTCTTCTGAAAAAAATCAAAACCCTCAACTGTCAGGTTCAGACTCTGGAACACGTCGCTGCAGCTTTCCAGAAAGAGCTCGAAGACTTGCAAGAACGTCACGAACAAGAAAAAAAGAGACAGTGACACACAAGGACTGAAAGGAACGGTCCCAACTCCACAAAAACAGGAGCCAGGCAAGAAGAAAATGTAAAATAGGACAAGAAGAAGAAAAAATAAATAAATAAATAAAGTAAAATAAAATAAACAAAAAAACAAAACAAAACCTAACTAAAAAAAAAGAAAAAAAAAAAAAAAAAAAAAAAAAAATCCCCTCCGTCAACCGCCACCTTAACGTGGTGGAGGGGTTTGCGTGCCCTAGTGATCCTAGGAGCTAAACTGTGTGCCGTTAACGGCCCCGGTGGGGTCTTCAATGACACACAGCAGCTCCTAAGTGACGGGCCAGACTAAGAGCGGTTCACAATGTCAGCAACAGCGAGATTCACTTTGGTTTTTTCATCCAGGTTAGTGTCACCGTGGCCCACTCTGGAGCCAGGCCTCGGGTTGGAGCTAATAAACAAGCTCCTGCTGGCTGGAACTCTTCCCCCATGGGGTCATGGGGGGTGGAGTGGCTGGGAACAAGAGTCCCAAAATCCCTGAAGAAAAATGGCAGATGATGCTCAACTTCATACTGGAAACTGAAGTCCATGTTCTCCAAAGCAGAAGCTTTACTTTTATTATGGCCCGCAGCAGTAGTTCCTGACTGCAAGGATAAATAAAAAAAAAAGACATCTTTTGTCACATCCAGGCATACGTTGTGGCTGCTTCGCAAGTGGGGTCGGGTCAAAGGTGGGCGGCAATGGCTGCGGTGTCATGCAGAGGGCAAGTGGCAAGGGTGGTAGTGGCGCACAGAGGCGAGGGCAAAGGCAGTGAGGCGTAGAGACCACCTAAGAGAGTTAGGGTGGGTAGCGCCTGGGAGTCATCCAACGCCACTCACAGCTTTAATTTAGGTTGTTAAAAAGACACATTAGTATTTATTGATAAAGCAGACCTCACCACAGTTTGGAGGTGCATACACACTGGCTGCTTCAAAGCGCGTGTGAGCGACCACTTTCAATGAAAAGTCTATCCAAACTTGCGTGGAACTGAATTTTGGACTTGAGCGTGCGTTTTCCTTGACTTTTCATTGAAAGTAACCACTTATACACGCATTGACGCAGCTGGTGTGTATGCACCTACACAGCCCTCATACATGTCCTGCACTGCCCTAGCATAGTTCTGTTACTCCAGAATTCCTCATTTAACACCACCGTTCATCTGGGCACCCTCTCATAAACTTTCTCCAGATCTACAAAGACACAGTGTAGCTCTCTCTGACCTTCTCTGTACTTCTCTATCAACATCTCAAAGTAAATATTGCATCTGTAGCTCTTTCTTTGCATAAAACCATACTGCTGCTTACAAATGTTCACTTCTACTTTAGTCTAGCCTCAACTACTCTTTCCATAACTTCATTGTATGGCTCATCAGCTCCATTCCTCTGTTGTTGCCATAACTCTTCTTTATTCTTAAAAAATGGGCACCATCACACTTCTCCTCCATTCTTCAAGCATCTTCTCACCACCTGAGATCCTGTTGAACAACACAGTCAAAAACTCCCCTGCCATCTCCCCTAGACACTTCCATACCTCCACAGGTATATCATCAGGACCAAGTGCCTTTCCATTCTTCACTCTTTCCAATGATCCACCACCACACACACACACACACACTAATCTTTGTTACTTCATGCTCCACAACAGTCACCTCTTTTCTTTGTTCTCTCTCATTTTCTTCATTCCTTCAACTCTTCAAAATATTTTTTCCACCTTTCCATGACACCTGTCAACACATTACCATCCCAATCCTTCATCACCCTGACCTGATGCCGGTTCTTCCCATCTGTCTCTTTGCCTCGCTAATCTGTATGGTTCAGTCTCTCCTTCTTTACAACCTAACCTAGCATACAAGTTATCATAAGCCCCTTGTTTGGTCTTTGACACTTCTACTTTCACCTTACACTGCATTGCCCTGTACTCATGTTTACTCTCCTCAGTTCACTTAATGTCGCACCCAGACTTGTTTACTCCAGGTTTTTGCCTAACAGTGTTCTGAACTTTTGTCTCATTTACGCTGAAGTCAGCAGAAATCATCAGTTGCAGTTTGATGCACAAAACACTAAATTGGGCATCCCTGTGCACTTTATAGCTGTTTTTTTTTAGCCATAATATACATTTTCACCAGAAATCATTGAAGGGAGGACAGCATGGCTGATTGCTGTTGGCTGTTTTGTCGCCTCATAACTGGCCCAGCTGTGGCCTCACAGCAACGAGACAGACCAGAATGGAATCATGTTTGTTTGCTTTCACATTAGTTTGCTTCATAGCTTGAAGTTATGATGTGTAACAAAAGCACTGATAGATGTGTGTGTTTTGTTCTCTCAGTGTCTTTCCATGTTGGGATTATAGCTTGCAGTTTCACTGGTCATTTGTATGGGTAAAAATGCTTATTACAGCCTCAAAGCTGAGTTTTTCCATGTTGTTTTGAAATGTTGGATGATGAAATTGGACTTTGGAAAGCCAGAATATTAATCTCCTGAAATAATTAAGTTTGCTCCATGTGCTGGAGCATCACAGGGAAAACATAGCTGTAATCAAATGAAATATTGAGGTAAAAATGAATGCCGCGATCTGAAACAGCTGATAACTATAGATTTAGTAAATGAGTCATTCAATGAAAATGATTCCAATTGGACTTGATTGTTTTGTCATTTTTTTTTACCAAAATGTCCTTATTTTACATATATTTCAAGTCATTCGGAGTATGTTTAACTATCAGAAGAAAAAAAACATTTTCCCAATCTCAGGCATTTGTTTTTTTGCATCATTGGTCATTATTTTTGGTTGCAGCAGCTGGATGGCTCAGTTGACTGAGTGTAACCCAGTATGGGTTCGTGCTGCCGCCTAACCGTAGGTCTCTCCATAGTTAGGTTGTGTCAGCAAAGACATCCAGCATAAAACTCAGCCAGAACCACCTGAGCAAATCAGTGAAAGCTGATTCGCTGTGGTGACCCCTGATGGGATAAGCCAAAAGGTGAACAACATTTCTACATGTGGTTAAAGTAATTTTCCCACACCATTACAAACACTCAGCTATATCGTATTAGCGTAAAGAAAATCTAAAAAATACTATATATAATTTCAGATAATCAGTTGGCATTAAATAACATTTAAAGGAATGGCATTTAAAATGGCATTAAACAACATATTTTATGCACTTAAATTCTAAGATTTAACCTTTCATTTTCATGAAAAAAAAGTTTAATTGGAGAATTGCAATCAAGAAATCAAAATATTTGATAGTTTTCAATATTTTAGACAAAAAGCAACAAACATGAATTGATTCTTTTTATTTTTAGATAGATATCTGAAAACAGAATAGAATAGAATAGAATAGAATAGAATAGAATAGAATAATCTTTCATATACTGAAGTAGAGCTGTAAAAGAAAAAGCCTGGAGCGAGATTCACAAGATTTGCCCCACTTAAACATTTCATGTTTAGTCATTTCCTGAATAAAGAAAAACAATGTTTTCTTGTTTTTAATCATTTAAACAATGGTTTCTGTTGTTGTGTCTTCTGTGATTCAGGACTAAAATGACAACAGTCATCCTGCACATGGTGTGCTTCTGTCACCTGGTAACCCAGTCAACATAGTAGATTGTTGAGCTTCTTTAGTATCTCATTAGACTTTAAACATTCTGTTCAAAAACTAATTAAATCTGTGCAGTAAAACTAAAAAAAACAACGTCAATACTTCTAGGATATTTCAGGATTTCTGTCATATGAAATATGTCACCAGGAATTAGCATTAAAAAAAACATCTGCCACTGTATTGTATGGATTAGAATGCCTCAAAATTTGCTGTGAAGCTAAATAATTTGTTGAAGTTAAAGAAAATGCCACACTGAGGTTTTGATCTTAATTGCTGGATCTTTTGTTGCTCTGACATTAGCACAAATGAACCCACAAACTAAGCTTGACCCCTGAAAGATTAGAGTGAAGCTCACACAGCTAGAATCAGCTTTTCTCACTCGTTGAAAGACAGTGGAAGCACAAAGCAGCTTGTCAGCTCTGGAAGCGTTTTCTTTTCATGACCCAGACTCTTTCTTATCTCCGTATTGAACCACTTTAGAGTTGATAGAGCTCAGGGATGAGTTGGGACCGCTGTGATATTCCTGCCAAATTCTCCCACATAAAGTTCATTGTGACCGGTCCTCTTTTCTTAGTCTCTCCAACTCATCTTCCTCCTGCCCGGGCCCGCTTTTGCTATAGCTCTTTCTTATCAAGCCAGGCAGACGCAGACAGTGACTTGAATTAAGCGCTAGTTGGAGGTGGGGGGGAGAGGAGTTGCTGCTTGGAGCTGATAACAATACAAAATGGATTTTCTCTAACAGAGAAAAACAGCTGTCTACATTTTTTGAATGCTTCACCTTTCCCCACTCCATTAATTGGCTCTTTGATCACAGGCGGAGGTGCACAGTGACAGATAAGGAGGAGGTTATTAGTAAAGTAGCCTGGAGGACCGTGAGGCGGCCGTCCGTGTAAAGCTGCTGGAGATGAGATAAAGGCGTGGTAATGCTGGCATGAGTGAGTGCCGGTGAGTGATAGGGCTGCGCCGTCTAGCCCCGCCGCTAACTCCTCGCTCACAGTCGGCGGGAGGACCAGTATCAGCCGGACAGAGTGTGATATAGCTGCTAAAGCAGAATTCTGATTCAGCTTTGGGGGGGGGAGTAAAAGCATGAGATTTGATTTTGTAACAGCTCGCACGTTTAAATGGTGGAGCTCCTTCTCTCTCTCTCTCTCTCTAGTGCATTCCTGCCTCTCTCACCCATTTGAAAATGATGAAATGACCTTTCTTTCTCCTTTTTTTCCCCAACATGTGTTAGATTTGAGGCCTAAGAGGTAAAGAGCTATCAGAAAAAAATTTGATGCAGAGCTCAAGTCCCATTTCGATTAGGTTTTTTTTTTTTTTTTTACATCCTCTTGGAGTATTTTTCTCATGATGGACATGTATTAAGAAAATTAGGCTTAAAATTACATTTCTGAGTCTGGCTTTTTTCAAATCTTTGTGAATCAGGAGCAGTCGCAAAAATGCAGTTGCAAAAAGCTTATTTGCGACATAGAAAATACACTGAGCGGGCCACAAGCTCCCTGCTCCACTTTCTTCATCTGAGCTGGCATCTGGCTCAAAACTGTACAACTCTGCAATATTGCTCGCCATTTATGTTGCACTGCTAATGTGATACCAGACAGGAAATGATGCTTTTCTGGGAGACTTTTGCTGTTTTGGGTCTAAGAGAAAACGAGACAAAAGTAGAATGAAAGCATGTCTGTAATTTAGTATACCTCCTACTAAATGTCATAACCAGAATATATGTCTGAAAAAGCTGCCTAATATAGTGCCTTTTTTAATATATAAGTGCACCTGTGGCTCAACTGGGTCCAGGTTTGGGGGTAAATTTAACACTGGGTGGGAGTCAACTGATCAAGTGAGTTTCATTTTGGCAATCTGAGCATATTTATCCAAAAGTTATGAGAGTTTGGAATTTTTTCTGAACAAACAACCTGTTATCTTCCAAACTCCTTGACCTTTTATTATTTGAACTGTTATAAGTTGTAAATGGATGGCTACAAATGACTGCTCCTCCTCCTCCTTTCAGGTCCTCTAGCCTTTTGAGGTTGAGGTCCCTCTATACCTCACTACAGTAAAGATGCTTCACCTTCCTTGAATGCAAAAGTCGGTTTCTACCAGCTAAAGATTCCATTACATTACACGTGTTACGTGTCGCCAACATGAATTTCCATCAGTTTTTAAATTAAATAATTAAAAAATTGAAATCCTTTTTGCTTTTTATTTTGGGGGGTTTTGCTAGAAAGACAAACAATGCCCTTATCATCATTTATAGTGACTCTGGGTTGCTCCAAAAGACATATTGTTAACTCCAAATATGCTACTATTTCCATGTAACCAACATGAGCCAGTTGTTCCAAAGCGACGACAGAGGATGAAGAATTCAATGGATTCACTGACTTAAAGTGACCTAAAGAGTTTAGTTGACTTATTAGCAAGTTTTTCATGCTACATTTATCTGAATAATTGTTCATATGTTGTGCTGTAGAATCCTCTTATGTTTCATGAAGCTAAATACGGTTGTGGTAGTGAAGCATGCACATACAGCATTCATTCTAATATTGCCATCTGTTCCATTATTATGATTTGCCTTTTGAGATGTCCGTTCTTGTTTATTTTGCTGTATACATTTCTCACAATGTGCAACTTACATATGATGTTTTTCCTTCTTTATTGTGCATTTTTTGGCATCTGTGGCGTATAGTCTGAAACTAACAAGAGGATCTTGTAGTCGGAAGTTTCGGAAGTCCGGAACCAGAAGTTCATGTGTGTGTACACACAGCTTTAGCCCCGGAGATGTCTCTGTCAAAACCTACTAAGCTCTTTGACGTTCCTGCTGCAGAGAAAAGCGGCTTTGCGCTGTTCTGCAACACTTTAAAGTGGCTTTTCAGCGATATGCAACACATTACCAAAATAAAAAAATTTACCAGCTCAAAGCCGCTTTTCTGCGCAACAAACTGATTCACATTGATCGTGTTAAGGGTTGAAAAGCTGCGGTAGTCGAAGGAATGTAAAAACTGGAACTAAAGCTCCGGTGTAAAAGGGTAACCCTTTTGTTAATATCATTTTTTTAGAGGAATAGAACGATAACCTTTTTTTTTATCCATTTTAAGCTCATTTTGCACTCTAAACTGTTGATTCTCACTAAAAAGTCATCTTGACGTGTTATCTCGTCAGCATTTACAACAATTGATTTATTGAAGCTTAAAAATTTGTAATGACCTGAATCTGTGTTTGTTAGGTATAAAGCTCTGGTTAGACGTTTTGAACCGAATAATGATAACTTGTGTATAGAAAATGGTTAGGAAAATACGGGGTTGGATTATGTCAGTTTGCTTCCTTCCACTCCCTTTCAAGCAATATTCAATTATCCTATGATTGATATGTCTTTGTATGGATTTAAAAGTTGGTTGATTGTACTGTTTCAGCACTATTTCTTGCTTTGATTGCTTGAAATATTCTTGAAAGAACCAGACACACAATAATCTAAAGGCTGCACTCAATAGGATGTGTGTGGCAGAATAGTGAGCATGTTTTTCCATATCCAAAGCCTTAGGTGAACTGTGGGCTGCAAGATTTCCAAGATTAATAGCAGTAGCAGATCAGAAACACCAGGTCAGCTAAACCACATGTTCAAGGAACAGTCAGAGCCCCTCTGCTTCTGCTGTTCCACTGAACCAAACTGTTTTCTCTCGATTTGCCTCCCGTTTGCCTGTCAATATTTCTGTCTTTTGTACACAATCGGATGGACTTTCCACCATTGAGATCAATAGCTGCTCTCTCCATCTTGTTAGGTTTAAAACACAGTCTTTGAGCTAAATAAAGTTCATGTGAACCCAGGTCTGCACAAAATGAAGAGACTCAAGATTGAAGTTTCTTTTTCCAGCTATAGCAGAGAGAGATACGAACAAAGTGCTGTTCTTAGCGTTCTCTGAACAATCTCTGTCCGTTTTTCATCTGCTGCTGCATTTATTCAACACAAGGTCAAGGTGGTTCACACACTTTACAACTGTCTGTTGGCATGCAGAACAGAGAAAACTGGTAGCAAACCTCCTCCAGGTGCTAGGGAGACAGTGAACACAAAGAGTCTTCTGTTTTTAAAACACACACACACACACAGCAGTTCTTGATTAATATACCTCAAGACTTAAGCTTATCTTACACATCTCTGTAGACTAGTTTCCCTTTGTCTTTAGGTTTTCAACATGACACCTTTTTGTTAATAGTGGAAATATCAGAAACTCATAGAATTAGCAGTGTAATTTCAAAGTGAATATCATTTTATGTGTCAAACTACAATGAATTTCAGTTACCTGTAGTTCCATACTCTTTAGCACACTTAACCCCATAGCCACTGTGGCTTGTTTCCCGGAGCAAATTCCAACTAGCCAAAATGAAAGAACTAAAGTATTTCTCCGACACTACGTTTTTCACATTGACTTCATGAGCATGGAGAACAGGATATCAGTCGTTTGCATGCGTTCATTTGGGTCTGCTTACCCACCAAAGAGAGTATCTTGTGAGTATCTGAAGTCAGTAGGTCACTCCCCATGCAGGCAGCCATTGAAGAGGACGTGATTAATAGCTAATGAGAGCTGAACGAGGAGTCTGTGCCAAACACACAGCATACAGTGGCTTTACCACATGATGGATGGCACGTTGAGTTACAGTTCCCACACATGAAACGGTTTAAAGCGAGGTCTGAGTGAAAGCGTTGCTGTAAGACATCCATACCAACGTTGAGCTCATTTGCATTCTGAGAACACTCAGTGGGACGCTACAGTCCATCCGTCACAATAAACTCCCTGTTTTCCATTCCACACATCCAAATCACGCACTGACTTCACCTATAGACACAGCATGGAGCCTCATATAAACCCTGGAACATATGGATAGCCGGGAATCAAGTCTAATCCTCAAGGTTAA
>BSAI01000106.1:7775937-7868109 GCA_036245035.1 Adrianichthys oophorus
CACACACACACACACACACACACACACACACACACACACACACACCAGCAAAAAGCTTTGCATAATTAATGACAAAGATGAAGAAATCATCAAAAGCATCTTTGAGCATTTTAGTTATAGCACCTCAATGTATTTTTTATTCTTCTTTTATTCTCTTTTTTATGTTTGAAATGTAGACGTTAAATTCAAAGCCAAACTGGAAGCCATTGTTGCAGTTTCTCAAATGCTCAGTAGAGGCTGGTTTTCAGTAGAGGGCTTTCCATTGACAGTTCCTTTTACTCCCGACTTACATGCAAACATGTACAGCAGAGCTGCGTATCTAACAGTTCACTCACTTTTATCCCGCAGACCTGTTTCAAATTAAAAGCAGATTGTTTACAAGTGACTTCTTTTACAAGTAAACAATCTGCTTCTTAAAGGAAGCTTGAGTCCCGACAACCTAAATAACAAAGCTATAAAGGGTGGCTCTGTCCGGATTCAACTCCTCAAACCCAAAAGATAAAATGATCTAATGAATGTCTTAGACACAAAAAGGAGAAACATTGCATACCTCCTAATAAACACATGAACCAAAGAACTCTTGACATTTACTGCCAGGTATCACCCCTTACCCTTGAAATATTTCAATTTGAATACATAAATTTGCTTTTGGATAAAATGTTTTGTTGGGAAAAAAGGTAAATTGACTAACATGTTTTCTTCTTTTACAGATAAAGTCTCTAAAGGCCAGTGTTCTTTGTGCAGAGTATCAAAAAACTTTTTCAAAAAAGTTGCAAAATATAGTTGCAAAAAAGTGCTTTCAAAAGAAAACAATGGCTGTTTTTGAATCTAAAACTTATTTTATAGTATAAATAAATAAATCCATGTAGAATTCTGCTTCTTATAAAAACTCAGTAAAAAAAGCACAAACTTTAAGGCTCATTTGACAAAAAAAAGCTCAACCAACCAAGTGTTTTTGGATCAATTTAATGTGTCTTAACAGCAAACCACTGACAAATTCCCAACTTTTTGTGGAGCTTTGAAAACAGAGGCTTTTATTATTTTCTTTTTTAATTCAAGCTTGTTTTTAAAACCAGAAACCAACATTTCTGAGGCATGTGATGTGTATTAGTGACGCCTAAAGATGGGTTTCAGTTGTGAGACATGAATCCATATGGCTTCATAGTGGGATTTAGCCCACAAAAAAAGCTGTGACCCCTTCTACTGGTGGCACAAGGAGTTTTGTGTTCCATTAAGAGGATTTATAATCACAGCTCCGGTCATTTTAAGACCTGTAAGAACCACATTGTGTTTGTGCAGAACGTTGCAGACCTTCCAAGCTGTTTCTGCTGAAATGTGTGCTCCCTCCCCATATCTGTCTGATTTTTAAAATGAAAACCATGTTGCATTTAGTCTTCTCAAAAATAAATAAATAATCAGGTTTTCAAGGTCATCGTCAGTCCTTTGAGTTCTGACACAGAAAACGTCCACTGGCTCTCAGCTCTCCTCTGTATTGCTTGGATTCTTTAGAGGCTCCACACTGTTGTAATGCTCTCCCAGACCGTAGGCATGATGCATATACCTGCAAACAACGTTTTTGGAAAGAAAGGTTTGATGAGGTGCGATGGATATGCTGCTTTGCATGTAAAATTATTATAAGACTATGAATAAAATCTCAATAACCATTAAAAAGTCAAGCAGATCTACTAATACTACTTTTGCATTTCTTCAAAGTGCTTACACTAAAGTGATGGGTTCGGTGTCGTATTCTTCCCCGATTTGTATAGTGGGAGAGTCGGCTTGGATCACTTCGATTGGCAAATGGAGAACATGAGTCAAAGCTCGGAGCTTTAAAATAAAAAAAGAATTCAATTAATAAATTAGACATCTACATTTCTAGATGTAGAGCTCTCAACTCACCTCCAGCTGCCCTCCCCAAGCTGCCGTGTGCTCCACCTCACTGCAGTACTTCTCAAACTCCTCTGGAGGGAAATCCACAGTTAAGATCTGCATACACACAACTGGATGACAGTTTTTGTTATGTGGCGCCCAGCAGACAGTGACTTACCTGTTGTGAACATGTCCCCGGTGGTGGGGTTGCTGAGGAAGGGCAGGAAGTTATCTGAATTGTTCCTTATGTGCTCCGCTGTGCGGCATCTTAGCTCTTTAAAAGTCACAGTCAATCCTGGCTGGAAGAGACCACAAATCCGACCCAAAATGACGCTTTTACTAACAAATAGGGGCTTTTGATTCTGATAAAAGTATCATGTTGATGGAAAACACGCACCTTTGACCGCTGCGCCAGCTGATCTTCCACAGCGCGGTACATGCAGTGCCCGTCGGAGGAAATCTCCTTGATTTGAAGGTTTTTCTGAGCGAGTTTCTGGGCCAGTTTCAAGCCCTCCTGGTGCCTCACACCCTGGAGATTCTGCACTTCAGCCTCTGCGATCCTGCTCTCTCGCTCCTTCTCCTGAGCTGCTTTCTTGTCCTGGAGGACGTTTATATAAAGCAGATCCATTCAAAAGACAAGAAACTGGCATATCCATCAGTTGAAATTGCCTTCTCAAACTTGGTGAATCTAAAAAAAAAGGAGCTTCTGCAAAGGAGGCAAATACTCAAACATTAAACCAACTGTGACAATCGTGCTAACTTTGGTAAAAACACAGGAATTCAGGTCATCACTCACCCTTCTTTTTTGCGCTTTTGTTACTCGAGGTTGTTTGAGATCCTCTGGTTCCCCAGCTTCTACTTTTAAAGTCGCCACCCTGTTTGCAGCCTCCTCCACCTTCAAGGTTAAGGCACAGCAGCAATAGTCATGTTACTGAAGGCTGGCAACGATGCAGACTTTAGTTTATCAGCCGAAAGCCAAAAAAATGGCACATTCAATAAATGCAAAAGAAAAGAAAAATCCCTTGGGAAGGCTTTCGTTTGTAAAAGAAAAACATCAGCGAGAATACAAAAAATAGCTAACTAGACACTTATATGGTCAAAATACAGTTAAAGTATTTATTTAAAAAAATAAAATAAAAACTAAAGTTGGGCTGAAAAGAAGCTTGTACATCTTTGTCGGTCACAGATTTGAGCTGCTGGAATTCCTCCTCGTGTCTCTGACTCAGGTCCGCCTCAAGTTTTGCAATCTCCTCCGTCAGCTGTTTTCGTCTTTTCTTGTCATTTTTAGGGACGGCATTTTTCATACTCTGGATCTTTGCTAAAAAGAAAAAAAAATAGTAAAAATTAAGCAAAGAAGAAGACGGGTTAAGAACAAACAAAAACCACATTTTTACATTAATTTTGAAAGCTACGAAGAAATTGTTTCTTGGGTTCTGCAGTGCGTCAAATTTCACAATAAAAGCTTTTAGCCTATTTGTTCTAATCAATCTGTTGTTGCTTATGTTCTGTTAAAGAATGTTTTAGATCCAGTTATCGCATCATCATGCATGGATATTTTATTTACCTCAATTTGCCTGTTGAACAGCTAACTCAGCATCTTTTTCTCTTTTTTTTTAAGGTTATTTTGACATTAGATTTGGTAGCTTCAGCAGGTCGATGTATTGTCTGTATTTTATTGAGTGTGGGGGGTTTGTTATCGATGGTTGTCTCTGCTCATTTTGATTTTTTTTTTTTTTGGCCCTCTCTTTATTAGTTTTGATATTTTGTTTTGATATTTATTCACTCTCAATTTTTTGTGAGACATGTTTAAAACTTGTCATGAATAAACACTCGATTTTTCTCAAATGTGTCAGAAGAGAAAGAAAAGAAAAGAACATTTCTAAATAAAATTAGTCTCCTAAAGTGAGTCTGGTCCATTATCCTGATGTCAAACAGAACCAATGTGACTTTAAGAGCAATTGGATGGTTTAAATCCGTTTATTTGTTTTTCTAAAATACGTTTTGATTCATTGAATTACTGAATCAAACAGACATAAATAAAAAAAGAAACACTAACTTTCAGTAAAGTGAAAGGCGCAAAACTAACACAACATATGCATGTGCTATACAGGAAAATACGCTGAAATCCTAGGTTTATATAACAATGAACCTAAACTGAGAGGATAAATGAAGCTGAAACGATGCAAATACGTGAAACCAGGTAACATCAGCTACCCTGCAGGTCCTTCTTCTCTTTGCGGTGCTGCTTGATCAGGAGCTCCTCTGGCGTCTCCACCTCCGCCATCATTCGCTGCTGATTTTCCGGATCCTCCGGTCTCTGTAACCTACATGAATCCATCGGAACATATTGCTGTGTCCCGGTGCATTACTGTAACAACAGCTAAAAACACAAAGTAGTAAAATAGAAAGTAAACTGTCAATGAAACGACCCGTAAAAGCCCACCGGAAGCAAAACTCAAGCAATTTGAGCAGATTCTTATTCGTTTGACATTAAAGGTGGAAAGTGAAGCTACAGTGACACTTGCTGGCACAGTTGTGTTATGACAATGATGTTTGTTTTTTTTATCTAATATGAAAAAAAATCTGAGATCCCACGACAAGGAAATGTAACCGCTAAGCAGTTTTTACAAGAAAAATAAAGAACAAAACGAGAGATAAAACATTTGCAATTTTAACGGTTGTAAAATATGTGTTAGTGTATGTTTGAGGGTTAAGCTGTTAGGATGTACAGTCTAACAGAAGTGTTCATACCCATGCACTTCATTATTGCTCAATGTTCCAAAATCCTTTAAGATGCAGAAAGCTTGGATGCAAAAAGGAGTTTCAGGGATGCATAACATCCAACACACTTCTACTTAGTCTGAAAACATCAAAAAATATTACCTGGTAGTTGTAAGGCCAAAGAAAAACAATATTTTTTTTTTCTAAAAATATATACCTATTTTTTGTGAATTATTCCAGCAAATTCTTACTTCATTTGTGGATTATTTTACATTTTAGCACATCTATTGCCCACTCCAATTTCATTATGACAAAACTTTGCAAGTTTTCTTTTCACCTCTTCACTGTAGGTGTTGATACTGGTGTTTTGTGGGTACTATTTAATAAAGAGGCAAATTGAGGACCAGGGAGGCATCCATTTCTCAAACTGGAGACTGAAATGTACTCATCTTCTTGCTCACTTGTGCAGCGGGGGCTCCCACCTTTTTTTCTCTGTTAGAGACTCTGTGAGAGCCTGTTTGTGCTGTGCTCTGAAGAGAGAAGTAGAATAAATCTTTTGTCTTTTGACAATTTCTTCCATGGAGTAGCCTTCATTTCTAAGAACAACAATAGACTGTTGAGTGTCTGTAATAGTAATAGTAGTAGCTGTAGTAAAAAAAAAAAAAAAAGTTTTTATCGTTAATACACAGTGAAAAAGTCGTTTATAATTTTGAAACAATGTAGTGGCTACTTCAATTTTGTATTTTTTTCTTTTGTTTTCCAGCAGCCATACATAAAATAAAAATAAATTTAAAGTTAAAATTAAATAAACTGAAAATATCTGGATCTCGTGAAGATGGAGTCTTTAATTTTTTACAGATTAACGAATGAAACTTTTTTTTCTTTGATTTTAACAATAGTGTTTATACACGCTGGCATACTTTGATGAAAACAACAATACTACTGCTAATTTGAATACAAATGTCAATTATAAAAATAATAATTAAATCCGTTCAAAAATTACTTGTCACTCACCAAAAAGCACCAATAAAAAGTTAGTATTGTATTTAAATAATTCAATTTTTATTTAGTCCGGTTCTGAATGGCATTATCCTCTTTGTCCTCCGGTAATCACCATGGTAACGCCGCTGGACCGACGTGCTGTCTGACGTGGCACGGAGAACGGAAGAGCCTGTTAGTGTTTTGGTTCTAAGGGGAAGTTGCGAGAATAAAGAAAGGAGGAGACGTGACGCGATTGTTTAAATTGTTTTTGTTGGTTCCCCCTAAACCAACTCACCGTTCTAGTGCCTGACGGCTCGTGTGTCAAAAACTTCAGCGGTGCCAATAAAAGTTCAGCGCGTCGTCGGGCTCTCAGGTATCGTACGGTTGTTTGGACGGCTGCCGTTTCCTCACTTGTCATTTGTGACTTCGTTAGCTAGCGCTGACGCTAGCTAGCTCTGGCTAATGCCTGCTATGTTTGACGGCTGCGGGAACACAGCCGTACCGACTCCCGTTAGAGTTTATCTTTCTTAGTTAGGTGATGGTGGGATGATTCTGGATTAGGAATAAACCAACCTGGTTAGCAGCTTGTACGGCTAACCTTTTTTTTTGTTGCTAGCTAAATGGGTGTGTGGGATGCTAGCAGTGCTAAGCTAACCCATGTAAATTGGGCTACTCTTGTACAATAACATCTTAAAACGTTCAGCAGTAAACATTTAGATAAGATTAAATTAGAGTATGCATTGTTTTTTTGTTTTTCTTTGAGTTTTGTGCTCATTAGAGTGGTCATAGAATTATTTTTTATCGATACTTGAAAACATTTGATGTGATAATGGTACTTGTTGAGCTACAAAACATAAGAATTTAAGTAAAAATGCGTCAAAGCATTTACATAATGTTGATAGTTGACAGATGACGTCTAAATCCAAATAATGGAGCACTCCATGGCATCCTTGTTGACACTAATCCTCAGATGTGGGTAAACAGAGAACGTTCTTTTTGAAGTTGTTCTACAAAACCAGTTTTTTTCTTGATTATTTTTCTCAAAGTTGTTTTTTAGATGGGAGACGATCCAGTGTTTTGCCTTTCAGGGTGCCTGGACATTCAACTGTTTGAGCATAATGGATCTCTGTGTGGTTGAGTGGAACCACGGCAAGATGTAGGCTTATCTAGTTTATTTGATTTCATTTTAAAACTGGTTACCAATGAAAAAATGAATAGAGTTTTTTGGTGTGATAATTGTTTGTTGATGAGCAGTGGAATGAGTTTTGCTGGCAAAAAGCGTAAAAACTCATTTACGCTTTTTGCCAGCACTATTAATTTATTTTATTGAGTCTGTTTGTTGGTTAATGCCTTAGACATTTTCTGATTTGGATTTCTGCATTTATGTCTAATTATTGACTATCCTTTTATGTTAATATTAAACATTGTTTTTGTATCATCTTATAAGGAAAAATTTATTTAACATGTTGACATATTACCGCACTGAGATTAAGCTCGGGAGGTAGACCATGCACTTCGTTGGTTAGTTTTTATTTTCACTTATTTTATTTTAAAGTCCTGGCTAAAAAGCGTAACTGTCATGCCCTGAAGCATTCATTGTTGGGAATATGCAAATATGAAACTTTAAAGTTGCTGTAAGTAGCGCTGTCATCTAACTATCTTAGTTTAAAACGTGTCTGTTTGAATATATTTTAAAGGTTATTTTCATATCTTTTATCATGTAGAAACTGTTGGCTAGCTGCCCTTTTTATATTATATCATACTGTAGATTGGCTGCACGCTTTCATAGACTTTTCATTGTACCAATGCTCCACCTTTCTGTTTTTAACACAGACTTTTACTTTGTATGCGAAGCTTTGCCCTATATCTTCATTTTGAACACTGGGAATACAGGTAAGGTACTTTTCCCAAACTGGTTGCATCAGCGTAAATACCTGCGGTTTTTTTTTTTATTACCAAAGCGCCATTCTTTACACCTTTTTCTGGCGATTTGTGATACTTTTGCTTGACGCCTGTCCAAAAACTGTGTTCATAAGTTTGACGGCCCAGCCGCTTGTGGGAGGAGCTACTGCCAAATGTTTTCAGCCTGATTTCTATATGGAGTGGTGTTTGTGTTTATGTAACGATTGTGGTTGGTGAGGCTCTGACTCTTTCAGAGCCCGATTTACAAACAAATGAGAGGTCTAGACGGGTCATTCTAGAACTGGAGAACATTGTTTGTAGCATCCACCAGATTTCAAATTATCCACAAACAAAATGCATGTAGTTTCCGACGAAATGTACGTGTGCAGACCAAATCTACAGAAACTAAGAGAAAACAATGATTGAAAATAATTTTGAAAATATTATTTATTATTATTTTATTGAAGCCCCTAAATGTGGGAACATTTGTCATAATAAAATATAAAATAAATATTATCCATTGAACATGCACCCAACCCTGTTACCATAACCTTTACAAGACATCGATCCTGTTATTGATGAATATGTAGAAGATAATCAGAGAAGTAAAGGTTTACTTTTCATGAATTTTAAAGCCCATAAAAACACCAAGGTAAATGCTACACACTCTAACACAGGGCTGTGGAGGATGCTCTCTCAGCATGCATGCACTTGCACTAACGCACACACACACGCTGGTTATACCTTTACCTGCAAATGAAGTCCATTCGTCTCTCCTTCTGGACAAAAATCTCTGCAACTTTAGCATTAAAGTGTCCTTATCTTCTTTTAGATATACAAGTCTCAATAAAGATGTGTTGTCATCCATTTATTATTACTTCATGTTTTGAATAAAAGTTCAACTTTGAATCATTTTTTAATGAGAATACAACTGCCATTTTTGCAGTCAGTCAAAGCAAAACATAAAATACGGGCTCTTATTGAATAAACCTTAATAGCAACAAATGAAAAACAAATGGAAGCTCTTTTGCTTTGCCAAATTTTGCAGTTGCTATCAAGCCCTGGCTACCCCCTGGCGCCACCCCTGAACATATATGAACTCATAACTACATTTTTAACATATAGTGGAATTCATAAATCTAAAATATATGTTTAGATGGTCTGTATTTTTGCTGTTGTGCTGATGTATGTTAACTTTTTTAAATACTTAAATTACAAGTAAAAAATGACTCATTTACCTATTTCAGCCAAAAAAAAAAAAAAACAACAATTTCTTTTGCCATTCTAATATTCCAAACTCAAATAAAAGAGACTAGGAATAAATCTGGTCATGTCTTGAAAAGAAGGAAGAAGGTTAAATGACTTGTCATACAATTAATGTTGTATACATTTTATTGTATCCAAAATGGAGCTTTGTGATTACATGTTTTCTTTAGTTAGTTTTGGTAAACAAAACAGATCTGAGGTAACTCTGTGGCTTGAAGATTCTCCTGAAAAACCAGCCCACATCCCTGCTTCCTCTCTGCTTTATTCACTGCTGTTCCTTAGAGTGAATCATGGAGCCTGAATTCATTTAACACATTGGATTTTTGACAACCAAACCTATTATGTCAGAAATCTCATTGTTTGTTCCAATTTCACTTTTATAACACAAAAAATAACATTTCTGTGAAGGCTCAGATTCAGCTTTTTACTTTGACATTTCTGTCAGAATTGCGAGAATGGGCTCTAATTGCAGTTCTGCCCGTTTCTGAGGAAATGGTAGGCTGTGTTGGGAAAAAACTCGACTTCAAATTAAAAAATGTCCTTATTGAAACCATTTTTATGGTTGTTTAAACCTTATTTGTTCAATATGTTGACTGTTTTATTAATTATTGATATACTTTAATTCTTAAGGAGATTTTGTTTGGCAAGTCAGTAAGATGTTTTTAGAGTGGTAGGAAGAGGTTTGGCTGTTTTAAGTAAAAAAAATAAAATAAATAAATTCTCCTTTTGGCTCTGGCGTACCCTCAGTGGTTTTTGAGTGAATCCTCTTGGGTAAATATACCTTTGGGAAGCAAGCAGCAGCAGCAAATGTCATTTTATTTTATCACAGAGAAATGTTTCTGTGAAGAAATGTTTACATTTTGTTGCAAATGTCTGCTTTTTTGAGCAGAAATCAGTGACAATAGATTGTCCCGCTTTTCTTTCTGTATATGGAGAAATATGTGGCAAATAAAATACAACTAATGGAGTTTTGTTGTACTTCAGATTAGAAGACTCGTTCACAGCGTGAGTGTGATCCCCTGACGGGGGGGGTTAGGATTATCAGACAAAATGTAGTTTTTATGCAGTTATTTCGAAACTATTCTGTGAACATCATTCTTGAATGTAACATTGCATAAACAAAGTCATTATCTCCTGGAGGGGAAAATAACAATTTACTCCTAAATAACTTTCAGAGCAATTCATGGTATGTGGTTGTTCAGCAGCTCCTGCTTTACTTACACTCTTTAGAGACAGACGGGATTCTGAGGAGAATATGTACTCAGCTCCAATAAAAAAACTAGAAATAATTTTGGAAAAAGATTTTTTGGTAAGAAATGTTGTATTTATTCTCCTTTTTGATGAGTCCCTGCCATGATCCATTGAGAAGTAGAGACAGTTCTGACTTTTTAAAAATCGTTTTTCTTATGCATTTGCCTGACATGCTTTCACCAACTCAAGAATTAAACTTGTCACCAACTTTTCAGAAACAAATTAGGGGTTTTGTGCTGTTTTGACTCAAATTAAGGCCCTTTACTAGAGTGTAAATTTAAACACCATTATACAGTCTCTCTCATATGAAAGTCTGTCATCTGAGGGAAGATTCTGTCAGTCTAAACAAAAACTAGAAAGTTAACAAATCTGTGAGGTGCTCCTCAAAAAATGACACTCCTGTTTTGATTTGGCAACCATTGATGGCTACACCAAAGTCAAATGGTTTTGTTTAGTCGTAAATATGTTTGGGATATAAAATGTTTTGTTTTGTTTTTTTTGCTGTGTAATAAAGTCGATTTCTACTTTTTTGTTCCAGCTGAAATCAAGAGGGTGAAGTTTGGCGCTCAGGAGACCAGAAGATCTGATCAGGTCATGGCCAATCGAGGAGGAGCTACAAGACCCAATGGACCCAACGCAGGCAACAAGATCTGCCAGTTCAAGCTGGTGCTGTTGGGGGAGTCAGCTGTGGGGAAGTCCAGTTTGGTGCTTCGTTTTGTCAAAGGCCAGTTCCAGGAATTCCAGGAAAGCACGATAGGAGGTGAGCTGCATGCTATAGGTTCAGCTTACGAATTTTATTGTTGTGGTTTTATACTTTTAATTCCATCTGAATCACATTTACATTAAGATGACAGCTAGTGCTAAGCTAGTGATTTTTGATAAACCCACTCGCCTCATTTACATCGCCAGCGGCCTTCCTCACCCAGACAGTCTGTCTAGATGACACAACAGTGAAATTTGAAATCTGGGACACAGCCGGTCAGGAGCGCTACCACAGTTTGGCACCCATGTATTACAGAGGAGCACAAGCAGCCATTGTGGTCTACGACATCACAAATGAGGTACGTTCATGTCACGCATTGAAAGCCCTTCAATGAAGCAGAAGAAATGTATTTACATAGCCCTTTTCACAAGTAAATATCACAAAATGCTTCACTAGACATGATTAAAATGCAATACATATGTAATAAAATAAAACATTATAGGTAAAATAAAATAAATAAGTAAAAACAAATAAAAGACAGTCAAATAGAAAAAAGTTAGCTAAAAGCCTATCTGAAAAAAAATGTCTTCAGAAGCTTTTGCTCCTGTGTTGATGTTCTTTGAGTTACCGCAACTATTTGACTGTTTATGGAATTAACGTAATTCCAACAAATGCGAAGTTGAGACGAGCAGCTTTTCACTGACATGCAGCACTTTAAAATAGTGAGGCTTTTACGTTAACCTAAACCAACTGATTCTAATGAGGAGAAAAGCCGCTTTGCACCAAGACGCAACTCTTTACTGTAGTGAGGTATTTACGTTATTATCGTAAAAAACTGATGCTAATAAGAAGAAAAGCAGCGTGGAGCTGATACGCAACTCTTTACCATAGTGAGGTTTGTACGTTATTCACGTAAACCAACTGGTCCTAATTTATTCTGACATCAGCTTTCCACTGTATCTGCAAAACTGTATCTATTAATTATGAAAATGGTCGAAGAGTAAAGGTACTTCAAAAGGTGTGTATTATTTGCTTTGGGTTGGTTGTTTTCCCAACAATATTAGCCTAAGTGAACGTCTTTGCTAACATGTATTTTCGTAGGAGTCCTTTGCACGAGCAAAGAACTGGGTGAAGGAGCTACAAAGACAAGCTAGCCCAAATATAGTGATCGCCCTGGCGGGCAACAAGGCAGACCTGGCTAACAAGAGAGCCGTTGAATTTCAGGTTAGACCTGCAAAAAAAAAAAAAAGTTATTTTATTTATATTTGAATTGCTTCAACAAGTTTACAGCCGAAACAATTGTTGAATCTGCAGCCTTAGTCATTTCTGTGTATTGTTTCAACAGGACGCCCAGTCTTACGCAGATGACAACAGCTTGCTTTTCATGGAGACTTCAGCCAAGACATCAGTGAATGTCAATGAGATATTCATGGCAATTGGTGGGTAGTTCTAATGAATTTAGATTTTTAATTACAATAGGAGACATTTAGATCAATCTTGCTGTTTGTAATAAATTCCACTGAGGGTGACTGTATAGTGGGTGTGTCACTGGCACTTGGGATTACAAGTCAGGCAGCTCAGTTGTTTGCTTGGGCAATAATAGGGCGTTGACAAATATTGCGACCTGATCAGATCCGTCAAGCATGAGCAACAGCAGGGAGAAAATCCACAGCAAAATCCAACGTCTGCCGTCTTTACCTTTTATTTTATTAAACAAATTGAAAGCTTTATTTGTAAAAAAGATGTTTTCCAAAGTTATTGTGGTTTTTTTTTCATCGTCTTTAGCAAAGAGATTGCCAAAGAGTGAGCCTCAGGCTCCAGGAGCCAACAGTGGACGGAACCGTGGAGTGGACCTGACAGAAGCCGCCCAGCCTGCCAAGGCTCCATGCTGCTCCAACTAACAGGAAGAAGCGAGTTTTCCCCAGACCTTTATACTAGTTACTAATGTGGCTCGTGCCACCGAAGCTACTAAAACAATGTGTCAGTCATTGTTTGAAGTGAGAAAAGATATCCTGTGCCCAATTAACCTTCCATTCTCTTTTTGTTTTTTTCCCCCTTCTACCTGACTTTTTCTTTACCCTGACCTGATAAAGCCTCCTAACCACTTTGTCTTACGTTTCTGCCATCAACTTGTCTATCAAATGTAAGTGATGGATGGAGAACAAAAGCAGGCATCACTGTTGCTTATCAGATAAGAGTTCCACGTTGCGGAATCCCTTCTACTGGAAAAGCTTAAGGCCTAACTGCTGTTTTTTTTTTTCCTGTTTTAAATGCATTAATCATTGTTAAGTTGTGCTGAAATAATGAATTTGCATTTTTCTAAGTCCAATAGAGCATTCTGAATCTGAGAAGGGAGGTGGTGGAACTCTGTGCTCCCTCTCGACCCTTTTTTTACTTAAAAAAAGGCTTTTTGAAGTCTCAGATTCCTTCCACTGACCCTATCCATATCCTTCACTTCCATTAAATTATTTATTTCTATTATCTATTCTATAATGGCTCCGTGCCTGCATGTAGCCAGTCCATAGCGGGCGGCATTGTGCAATGTTTTGCAGTATTTACTCTTGAGTTGAGCATCTGCCAAGACCAGCGCTGCACAGCGGAACCCCTCCCTCATTCTGATGTGTTATGTCTTATCATAAATCGTGTTCTCAAACCGCGAATTCACGATTTAAATCCAGGATGTGGGATTTGTCTGTGTTGTCGGACCAATGCAGGGTTTGTTTAGTTTAAAAAAAAAAAAGCAAAGAGTGATGATTGGAGCTTTGCAATATGTAAAAAAAAAGTCATAATTATTTGACATCTTAAGGAAGTGCTTTAGACACACGTGTGTCATAATATTCAATCTGGGCCTGAAACGGTGACTCATTTCATCTGCAGATGAAGCAGCACACACATTTGAACTCACATTTGCACAAAACAACTTGTTCCGCCGAGCTCTTTTCTGATCTAAATCAGCACATATGCAGTCTGTTACACCTTCTGGGTCTGTTTCCTGTACATTATCACATAAACACATGCATATTTAGATTTAAGTCTTTTTTTTTTTTTTTTTTTTTTTGTTACAGGTCTGTCTTTTTCATGTCTTGCACTAATGATTCTGATGAAATTTCTTTACTCATAATTTCAGCCAGTGTGATATAAATATATACATATTATAAATATATAAATAATTTACTGTAAATATTATGTTGCAGTGTACCCTTTTTTCATTTTACCAACTAATGCTTGCTAGGGAGTTGTTTAGATAATCAAGGAGAAGAAAAAAAAGTGTATAGAAAAAAAAAGATGGCTGCGTTCTCAGTTTGGACTGTTATTATTTTGCTGTTTCTTTTTTCCAACACAAATGGATGCATAATAATCAGTGGTGGTCTTTATAAATGTATGTAGTGTTATTAACAAAACAACAAAAAAGAGCGTTTATTTAGAATCCTTTTCTCCAAATAAAATCTGTTACATCTGAACTTTAGTGTGCGCGCGTGTGTGTATTGACAATGATGCCTTGTTCGTCAACCTGTATGTAGAGCAGAATTTCCATACGCGCCACAATCAAATATCACATTCAAAAGGAAAAAAATTCACCGGCCTGGAACATTTTCTGATGATACTGGATTTCTTTTTTTAATTTGTATTCCAAAACCACTTAAAGATGGCATTTTTTTGTGAAAATGTTTATTTGCAACAAAGGATCATCTAAAATGCAAGCATCTGACAGCACTGTTATGTAATGACCAAATCAATACTGAAATAAATGTGATCATTTATCATTGTGGTCAGGCTATTTTTTTGTGTCGATTTTGAATAAATTAAGTAGCTTTACTTTGATTTTTTTTTATTTGGAGTGACTTGTCCCCTATTTTATTAATGCTTCATTGCATGTCTTTAATTGTCTGGACGTTTGCCAAAATTAGGGAAAAAATGTCACAAATGACCTTGAAATTCTTTGGCTGTGGATCCAAATGCAATCTCTGAAGTGTGTGCTTCCACGCTGCGCCCCCTAGCGGAGGAAAACGGCCCCACAGCGAGAAATTGAAAATAAGGATGAGCGCCATGTCTGATTCTCCGCTGGTGGAATAGAGCGGACAGCGCAGCGAGCTTTCCCCGGGCCTGCGGTCCCTGCGGGGGGAATCATGGCCGACAGCGCTGGGATTCAACAAGGCTCGCCGGCCATCGGGGCCGCCGGCCTGGTCCCGGCCGCCCCTGGAGCCGGGGGAGCGGAAGGCTCCGGCGCCGCTGGAGGATCCGCACGTATCGTCGCGAAGAAGGCGCAACTCCGCTCCTCACCTCGGCCGAAGAAACTGGAAAAACTCGGGATTTATTCGTCATGCAAAGTATGCACTCCTGCAGCCGACGGACTGCTGGGACATTGACGTTTTTAACGCGCTTTGGTATTGGACAGTTGGAGGTTAGGTAGCAATAGTTCAGTAAATGCAAAGCCAGCAAATGAAGCCATTGCCCCATCCCCCTCTTGTCCTCCATACACAACCAAGAAGGGAATCCTAAAAACAGCGTGACGTTTGTAACGTATCAGCTCTTCTACGTAGAGCCCTTCCCCTGGAAACGTGTTTTATAATGCTGCCATGTCAAAGTGGGGGTCGTCTCGCGCTGTTCTAGGGAGTAACAAGCTAACAGGATTTTTTTTTTTTAATGGAGGGAGGGGGGGTCTCCGTGTGTAGTCGCGTGCGCACTTTTGGCCACAACAGGAATTTCTCTACGCTTCCCCGAGCAGTGTGACGGAGAACGGGGGCAAATACGGAGGAGGTTATTGGGCTGGTGCGGCGGATGGTCCGCCGAGAGGGACAGGGTCTTTGTTTTGACAGGGTGACAGCTGCTGCGGTGGGCGGAGTTTGTTGTTGTTCCAATACGCATGCGCAGAACAGCGTTGCCAGATGACAGCGACAGCGGTGACAAACCTCCTTTTGCTGCTCCCCCAATGTCGCCTCCAGAAATCCGGCTCAATTGGGATTAAAGAAGAATTCAGTGTTCTAATGCGTGCTGCAATAAAGCTTAAAAATGTTTACTTGTTTGTCGCTGGAAGGCAGTTTAGTAGAGGACGGACAATTCAATTTGCTGGACAAAAATGCGCGTTTGTGACTACTGCCCCCTATTGGTTGAGGTCAGAAATTGTAATTCCAGTTTAACCAGCCTTAAAAGACCTATATAATGTTATTGTAAGCCTTTCAGAGTAAACTATAGCCATATATATATTAAAATATTACCTTTGGCACACTATGGAACATTTTTTAAAAAAATATTAGTTTTTTTCATGAACTTTTTTCCTACCTGGAAGTCAGGTTGGCTATAGTATTGCATGTAAACAGAGAGCTCTCAGCAACGGGGAGGGAAAGGTGGGCGGGGTTGCTCCACCCCAACGTTTTCCGCCTAGGAAACGACACAGGTTTTTTTCAATTTTGGCTAAAATTGGTATAATCATAATCAATAAACCACTGGGAATGCTTTTAAAATAGATCAAAGGATGATCGAAGTGGATCTATAAATAAAAACTGATAAGAGGAGAAGATAAATATGTAGGCAATTATTTCAATTTAATCATTTTGGGCATAATTACAAAACGTTTTTGGTAAAAGCATTGATTAAAGAGAAATGAGGGGAGTTTTCTGCGGGTCGAAGGCCCACTTTTGGAACGTCTCGTCTTCTATTACTTACCCAAAGTTGTACATTTTGAGCATGCATATAGGCCAATATTGGTATATTTAAATCTAAATAAGCAGAATGACTTTGTTTATGTTTTTATATTTAAATATGAAAAATGAAAAAAAAGACGAGTCAATGATTTAAACTGTATTTCTCATAGGCAGAGGGGGCCTGTAAATGTAATGGCTGGAAAAACCAGAACCCCCCTCCCACCCCCCCTCCAACTGACCAGCAGACCAACACGGTGAATCTACAGGAGCCCTGCCGCAGCTGCTCCCACACTTTGGGTATGTTGTCTTTACAGTTTTTGACCATTTTTTTTACATCAGATCTCGGAAGATTACAATCTCCATCTCCTTACAGGTGATCACGTGAGCCATCTAGAAAATATATCGGAGGACGAAATGAACCGACTTCTAGGTGTCGTCCTGGACGTGGAATACCTGTACACGTGCGTCCACAAAGAGGAGGACGCTGACACTAAACAAGTCTACTTTTCACTCTTTAAGGTAATTTTCTGCCTTCACTCTTTTTTCTTTTTGTCATAAAGATTGTTACCTCACTCATGAATGTGCGGCTTGCCTTTCAGCTGTTAAGAAAATCCATCCTACAAATGGGTAAACCCATGTTGGAAGCACAAGAGAGTCCTCCTTTTGAAAAACCCAGCATTGAACAGGTAAAATAAAGAAATTCTGGTGTTTCCTTAAACTGAATTATAAGATTCATTTAGCTTTTTTTTGTTTACATGTTAACTCAATAGGGAGTGAACAACTTTGTCCAGTTCAAATTCAGCCATCTACCATCAAAAGAGCGTCAAACCATCATGGAGCTGGCCAAGATGTTTCTAAACCAAATTAACTACTGGCAGCTGGAAACACCATCTCAGAGGCGCCAGAGGGTTCCGAATGAGGACGCGGCCGGATATAAAGTCAACTACACCAGGTACCAAGCATGAAGCCGCACAGGCTTCAGTTGAATCCATTGTTTGTATATGAGAACTGGACCAAGTGAATGTGACGTCACCCATAGAAAATGGTTTACTTCCAGCTCCAACCAAAAAATTCAATTTAGTTGCCATGGTATTTGCGATATGGACACTGCCATGTTGGAGCCAGACAACGCTGGTACGCACTGATTAGTCTGAATCAGTCTGAGTCATTGACAGTACATAAAGATGGACAAAGCCCCTGTGAGATCACCGTTAGAAAATGCCTTACCTCTGGTTTTAACGAAAGGAAGTCAATTCAGTCGCCATTTTTCCGTGATACGGATGTCGCCACGTCGCCAGTAGGTACTACCTGTTTCAAATGCAAGTGCGGAGTAGTTACTCATTCCAGTTCTCATATACAGTCAAACCACAGAGATTCAGTAAGTAAGGTGTCTCCCTTTTCCAGGTGGCTGTGCTACTGCAACGTGCCGCAGTTCTGCGACAGCCTGCCGCGGTATGAAGCCGCCCAGATCTTCGGCCGGACGCTGTTGCGCTCCGTGTTCACCGTCATGAGGAAGCAGCTGCTGGAGCAGGCCAGGCAGGAGAAGGACAAGCTGCCCCCAGAGAAGCGCACGCTCATTCTGACACACTTTCCAAAGTAAGACAGCAGCCGCATTTAAATAAACTCTACAGCTTTTCAAAAGTCCAGCAGGAATTAAAACATAGTACAATGTGAAACTTCTTCTAAGTATTGTTTGAGCCTTTCAGCAAAGCTGGTTTTATTGTAAATCTATTTTTTATCCACTGAGACACAAAAAGCGGAGTATATATATATATATAATATATTGATGATAAAATTATTGATTTTTCCTGGATATTTTAAACGGAGATTGAATAGATAATAAGGCAGCTGTTTGACTACATGTTTATGTCACACTTGATTTATTCTCCCAGGTTCTTGTCTATGTTGGAGGAGGAGGTGTACAGTCACAGCTCTCCGATCTGGAGTCTGGAGTTTTTGGCAGGAACTACAGGCGGGCAGATTCCCGTTCAGACAGGTAGCAAAAAAAAAAAAAACGGACACGCCACTTTTTAGTTTTTTTGAAGTCTCAAGCTCCCGCAGTGGAAACCTTTTCGGTTTTAATGGTTCCCCCTCCTTCTTCCGCAGTGATCAGCGCTCCCCCAGTCACGAGGTCTCTGTACTATAGCGCCAGTCCGGTTTCGGTGGAGCCGTCCACGTGCGGAAGTGTCAGTCCTGCCAGGAAACCAAACCCTGCTTTGGAGTCAAACTCAGGTGGGAAGCCAGGATTTGCTACAAAATCTCACATTAAGCAATTAATAAGAAGCATCAAAACCAACCTGAAACCTCAGAGCTGTGATGATGGACGGAAGCGCTGCTGAGGCTCCATTTTCTTCACGCTCATTTCAAATGCTCGATTTGTGTGTAAAAAAAACTTCCTGCCTTATTTGGATCTAGTCGTAGTGGGAGAAAAACGTAAACCCTCTGAACCCCTTCACCACGAAGAAAACAAAAGACCAAGGGTGCTGGGGGACATCCCCATGGATCTCATCAACGAAGTCATGGCAACCATCACCGACCCTGCCACCATTCCAGAGGTAGCTTTAGACATCTCTGTAGGATTTATAATATCAACTACTTCTGCTGCTTTAAACCTTTTTTCTTTTCGTTCAGACAAGTCTACTGTCGGCTCATTCGGCACGTGACGAAGCCGCACGCCTTGAGGAGCGGCGAGGAGTGATTGAGTTCCACGTCATCGGGAACTCCCTGAACCAAAAGCCCAACAAGAGAATCCTGATGTGGCTGGTGGGGCTTCAGAATGTGTTCTCACACCAGCTGCCCCGCATGCCCAAGGAGTACATCACTCGGCTGGTCTTTGACCCGTGAGTCCACGTCAGTTGTCCACTTTGTCTCCAAATGGCTGCAGAGCCATTCTGAGTGAATGTTTGTTCTTGTCCTTCAGGAAGCATAAGACGCTGTCACTGATCAAAGACGGGCGTGTGATTGGGGGAATCTGCTTCCGGATGTTCCCGTCGCAGGGTTTCACAGAAATCGTCTTTTGTGCAGTCACGTCTAACGAACAAGTAAAGGTGAGAAGATGCGCAGTTTTCTAGCTCGATTTGTGCTTAGCACACTTTTTACCTGTCGCCGTTTGGCTGCAGGGTTACGGAACCCACCTGATGAACCACCTGAAGGAATACCACATCAAGCACGAAATTCTCAACTTCCTTACGTATGCCGACGAGTACGCCATCGGGTACTTCAAGAAACAGGTATTCCTCCTCACAGGAAACTGTGTACCCTTTCTTAAACTTCCTTTTATTACAAAAGTCATTATAAAGGTACATTAGATAATGCGTTAGATAATGTAGAATAAGACATTTTAATTTCCCGTCAGTTAGAGTGAAGGGATTGGCATCAGAGGGGGTTTAAGTCTTATTTGTGTAACTGAACCTTTTGTGCCAGCATTGGGGACCAAGCCTTCTCTTTTGCTCCCATGTGATTATGGTGTCCCTCAGGGCTCAGTTTTATTCTCCCTTTTATTCTCCCTATACATCCCATCAATTGGTTCTGTATTCAGGGAATAAAATCTCTCTTTTTTTACTGTTATGCTAGGTATACACCGGGCATGTGATGTGACGAGGTTTATGAAAACACATTTAGCATACAGTGTTCAAAGTGGACTGCTACAACCTGATACTAGCACAGGTACCTATATTTGGAAGAGGCTTAGTGCGAAAATGTCAAAGTGGTGGAAATCTCATGAATCTTGCTCCAGCACCAAAGCCAAGTCCCTGATTGGTCAAAGTTCAATCTGGTTTAACTTTCAACTCCTGTTCATTGGCTGCACGTTTTGTATGCAGAGCCCAAACGGACTTAAAAACTTGCATAGCAGTGCATGGATGCTAGAGTTTTGAACGCAGAAGCACAAAACGTGCATTTACATAGACTTTTCATTGGAAGTGGTTGCTCTAACCCCGAGACCTGTGTGAACATAGCTTTATGCAGATGAGCATCAACTATAAGTGTCTCTTAAAAAGAATCATTGACACTCTCCAAAAATGACTTGAGGATCGAAAGTCACAGATGAATTTAAACTATCACAGCCCAGTTGACAGTAAAATAAAGGTGATGGAAGCTTTGAGTTCCTCTCTGCCAAACTGGACCTCGTAGCTAATAATGAGGGTGGAAGTGGACTCAATTTTTTCAAAGAAGGCATTCGGCCAAAATGAGGCTGATTCACTCTGATCGGGATCATTAGGCTGGATTAAAGGAATTTCCTTTTTTTCTGTTTTTCTTTAAGCTTGGAACCTGTTTCAATGCTAACAATTGTAGTGGTGCATACAGTCAACTTTATGTTTCTATTAGTTTTGGAAGATGCAGCAGAATTCCATCTGTTCTTCCTTCGTTTTATGCTAAACTGCTCTTGTTTGCTTTCAGGGTTTTTCTAAGGACATCAAAGTTCCCAAGTCCAAGTATGTGGGCTACATCAAGGACTATGAAGGAGCCACGCTGATGGGCTGTGAACTCAACCCCAGCATCCCGTACACAGAGTTCTCTGTAATCATCAAAAAGCAGAAGGAGGTTTGTGTCCATGTCCTCGCCGCTTCTTTCCTGAAGCCACACTCAACCTGGTGTCCCTCTTCCTGCTCAGATCATCAAGAAGCTGATCGAAAGGAAGCAGGCTCAGATCAGGAAGGTCTACCCAGGGCTGTCCTGTTTTAAGGACGGAGTCCGGCAGATTCCCATCGAGAGCATTCCTGGCATACGTATGTTACCGTCACTGTCACTGCTCGCTGTACAAAACACTTTCCTCCCAAAACGGATTTCATTTATGCTGATCTTTTCCACAGGCGAAACTGGATGGAAGCCTGCAGGTAAAGGGTAAGGTCCTAAGCATCTGCCTCAAAGGACTCTTCATTTTTACATCAAAAGAAACTATGGACAACATCATTCAATTTCTGCATTGATATTTCTAATTCAGGAAGGAACTGAAGGATCCAGACCAACTGTACAGCACTCTGAAGTCCATCCTCCAGCATGTGAAGGTGAAGGACAAACCCAGAGACATGCACGCCACATCCAATGTCGTTTTTTTAAACTCTAGTCTGCCTGTTTCAGAGTCATCAAAACGCCTGGCCTTTCATGGAACCTGTGAAGAAAACGGAGGCACCAGGTTACTACCAAGTCATTCGCTTTCCCATGGGTATGTATGTATGAGTTCAAATGAGGAACTAACTCGTCAGCTTGTTGAATTTGTTGGATTTTTGTTGCTACAGATCATAAATAAGAACCAAGAGTCACAATAAAAGCGATCAAGGCTTCTAAACAAATTTCCTGCTATGCAGTCTATGCTGGAAGGGTTTTAGGATGTGGGAGGGGCCAACAGCAGCATACACTGCTAGTGAAGAAGAGTTTAAAAAAAAAAAAGATAAAGTCTTAAGTCTGTAATAGCCCTGGAAAGGTTTTACTAAGTTGGTTGTGTATTTAATTGGTAAATAGTTAATAATATTTTACAGATAATGCCTAAATTTGGTTCCAAATCAGAAACTCTAAGCATATGACTCGTTCAATTCGCTGCTGATTGTTTTTTTTTTATCTTAACGTAAGAATGAAAAAGCATCATAAATACACATTTAAGTCCAACTTTATCTTTTGATCTATTTTAAGTAGTGACCTGCCCCGTTTACCTTCACCATTGTTAAAAACTCTGTTTACACGCTCTCCACTAGCTTACAGCCCCTCAAGCCCACAACTAACATTACCAGTGCAGCAAAAATGGCGAGCACTATCGTTGTTTAAGGATATGCAGCCCAGCGTATTTTCTTTATCACAAATAAAATTTTTCGTCTACTCTTGATTCACCACAAAGAAATACTCAGAAAGGCTTAATTTTCTTTACATTTGTCTTCCATTAGGAGACAAATGCCACAAAAACATGTTAAAAACACAAAGTTTAACCTTTCTTGGTGGGGCCTGTAAAAATGAACTAAACTTGGGCTTGGAGGTGCCGTTATTTCCCTTAAAATGTGCCAGTATCAATGGAAAACTCATTTCTAACTTTCCACATCTTCATCCCCTCTGCCAGACCTGAAAACCATGAGCGAGCGTCTGAAGAGCAGGTACTACACCACGCGCAAGCTGTTCATGGCCGACATGCAGCGCATCTTCACCAACTGCCAGGAGTACAACCCGCCAGAAAGCGAGTACTACAAGTGCGCCAACCTACTGGAGAAATTCTTCTACAGCAAAATCAAGGAAGCAGGTCTCATTGAGAAATAGAGGACGGTGATGTTCCTCCCCCCCTTTGAGCGGTAGAACTACTGAAGAACATTTAGATCTCAAATGCTGGTCTGGATCTCAGATGAGTACTTTTATTTTGAAAGGTGAAGAAATAACTTCAAAGTATTTAGTCTTTTTTGTTTGGAAGAACAAAATGACTTATTTAACAGAAAGGTGCTGTTGTCGTCCATATTTGACACTGAAAGGCAACACAAAATGACTTATTATACACTGCCTCTTACACTCACTTGACTCAGGTAAAGCAGTCACGTGAAGGACCCGTGAAAAACAGCGGTCCGAGTGTTTACCCGTGAAGTGAAGTCGATGAGCGTGTACAGTACTAATGAGGTCAAAGTCTACGAGTTCATTTTGCCAATAAGAGGAAATCCTAACTGAAGATGTACAGATTGTAAGGAATTGTAAGCACTTATGCCAACTGTATATTTCAAATATATATAAATACAGTATATTTTCTTTTCCAGAACTATTTTTTTCCAGCAAGCCGCAAAAAGGCAGTTTGACTATCAAAATGCACTCTCCCCCCCCCACCCCAAGTATTACTTCATATATTTTACTCTGTTTGGACATAAAAATGACAGTAATCTAAAGGATTAATTTAACTTAGTTTATTCTTATTTATGTGCTTTAATTTAGAAGAAAAATAATTGCGCTTAAGACAATGTCTTAATTTATTTTCTTTTTTTTTTGTCAAACATACAAAGATGAAAAACTTTATACTTTGGAGATAATGGAAAAGGTGCAATATGATGTGGGGTTTTTTCTGTTTTGTAAAAAAGCTGTTTGTACTTTTCAAAACTTTTTTTAATGTCTAGAAAAAAATAATAATCTCATGCTTTTTGTACAATTGGTTTTAATAACGTTGAAGTAGCCTATTTTATAGACTGAATAAAAGGAATAACATGCTAACTTTGTATTGTTTTTTTTTAAATGTTATAGTATTTTTAAATAAAGGTGGAGTTTAACATATCGGACAGGAGTAACATGTAGCGCCACATAAATGCATTTTTAATGTTTAGCATTAAAACTACAGAAGTTAAAGCATTTTTGCTACAAAAAAAAGAGAAGAAGCAAAAAGTTTCAAAAGCGTGAAGTACACAGAATTATGCATGAAAACTTAATTTTAGGAGATAAAAACAGATCACATTAAACAAATCATTAAAATATAGAAATAAAACGTTTAGCGACATCCAACGAAAGACTCGTTGTATTTCTCAAAAGCTTGCTGGCTGCCGCTGGCTGTTTTCCTGGACATCTGCACGGATTTTCTCCCAGACTTCTGCTTGAAAATAGGAGAGCGCAGGAACTGCACATCTGTGTGTTTGTCACCGCGCCGAAGTTTCCTGTCAGGAGAGGGTGGAAAAATCAAGATTAGGATGAGCACATTAGAAGAGGACTCAAGCAAATAGACAGTTTGTGTTCATGTTAGCCATTGAAATTAAATCATGCCCCAGGAATGCAGACAAGTATAATGAAGGTTCAAAATATTCTATATTTCAATAGACATAATAAAAATTTACTTTAAATCCTAAAATGTAATTGACAAAATCTTCAATTTGTTGTTCTGTTTTTGATTACAGTTTAAAGTACGGTGCTTTTTTTTTTTTTAAATGTGAGCAGAAAATACAGTTCAGATTCAACATTTTGAACTATTTCAAGGAGAATGAGGACATTTCGTGACTAAAAAAAAGCCGAGCCCTGAGGTTCATGGCGGCCTAGGTAAAAAAGGATCTTAAAGATTAGATAATCTTAAGGATCACCTTCCTGCATGCACTGGAATTTTAGGAATTTCCTTCATATGACCTTGTCTGCTAGGAGGAGTGCCAGCAGGAAGCGGTTATCGCCAACATACGCGTTTAATGAAGGTTCCTTGTAGTCGACAGTCAGGGTGCAGCGCCGCTTGCGTGCTGGAACTGGCGTGGAGCACTGGGCCTCCGAAGGGCGCGAGCCACTGCGGGAGAACTTGCGGTAGGCTGCAGGGGACAGATTGGTCACATCACACAGACTCAAGCCCCGCCCCGCCGTCCTGACACCAGCCCCACCTGTGAAAATGTGAGGAATGATGTGATGTGAGAGAACAACAATAAGGAAGCTGAAATTGCAGATGTGAAATAAAGCTGTGCTCTGAGAAGTTGGTGAGGGAAAAAAAGGAAATGCAGATATTTCCAGAAGGTCAACGGTAAATACTCACGATTCTTGCATGGTTTGAGTCCTTTCAGCATCTGGGAAGCGGAAGCTGGAGAGGCATCACAAGAGCCATCTCCATAGTTGTTCAGGATGTGGTCGATTCTCGTCAATTCGACCTCAACCAGAGGACTGACGGAGAGCAAACTGTCGGCCATCTGCTCCCTATGAGGCTCTGAAACAGACAGCAGATAGTTTTAGCTGAAGCAAAATACAGACAAAGCCAAACAAAAGTAAACTAATCCGGCAAGTTGAAGAAAAACTTTAGGAATCAAAAGAAAAAACTATTTTACTCAAAAGATAAAAGGTCTCTTAAGTGTATTTTTAACCAAACATCAAAGATCTTAGTTCCTGATGTGAATGTTCATTATTTGATATCTGCATTTATGCTTTTTGCTAGATCTTTGCCATTTTTCACTCCATCACAGATCGACTGAAGCTTTGAGGAAGAAAGTCAGAAAATCTGCACTATATAGAATAATCCGTGAAAGCTTTACTGACCATGAGAACTTTCTTGTTGCACCTTTAGATCCTCAGGACTCGTGAAAAGGTTTGATTGAGGTAAAGGAGGAGGATTGTCCTCACAGCTTTCAGCTTCTGCAACTCTTGTGTTGGCCTCTTCATCTCTAAATACTACAAAAAAAACATAAAATAAAGAACTGCAGCAAATCAAATTGGTTAAGAGAAGAAAAAAAAAGTAGATGCTTGCCTGAGAATTCTTGTTTTGAAGGGATGTTTTCTTTCTGTCTGAACACTTTAGAGAGCCGGCCTCTACGCGTGGTGATGGTTCTCTTCTTGTCAGGGGCCGTGGTTTGCGCCAGAAGACTCTTTTGTGGAACATACAGGCTGTCGTCTGACTCAGAGGATGGCGATGGCGAGCTGGATGTGTTGTGCTCCAAGTTGACAGGTGAAGGTTCAGCTTTAGGTGCTTCACTGACTGGTGTGGACGGCTGGCTGCCCTCCACCTTGGCCTTAAACGGTGTGACGTGGTCTTCCTCTTTGCAGTCAAAGTCAAACGTGTCGTCAAATCCCAGTGATGTGTTGAGCTTGCTGCTCTGCAGTGCATGTCCAGCTTTGGCTCTTGCCGCCGATCGGTCGCAACTTTTGGAGCGAGCTCTGGGTTTGGGATTTTCCCAGGGTTTTTTTAATGGCGCGCGCTCCGGTTTGCGGCCTTGCTCCTGTTTCTGCAAAGATGGTTCTGGTTTAGAGCGAGGCGGCTGTGGCTGTCTCCTGTTAGGTTGTTGCCTCCTCTTGGCAGGTGGAGGTTCTGGGGTGGAGTGCTGCGACTCAGAGCGGCACAGATCACCTGCCTCTTTTCCTGCTCGTTGCTGCTTTCTATTTGGGCTTTTCAAGTCTTCATGGAGGGGACTCGGTGCTGCATCAAAGCCAACTTCTAAGTCTGTCTCTGTTAGAACGGTTTGGTGCACACACTCGGATCTCCGCCTGCTTCTGTCTGCACGCTGACGCCTCACTCCCACTGTGGAAGGCAACACTACCTCTTTTTCCAAATGTAATTGTCTGGTCTTTTTTCCTGGCGTGGAACCTACAGTACAAAAAAAATAAATAAACACCTAAAATGTAATAAAATACCAGTCATGAAACAAAAAAGTCACAGGTTAAGGTTCTACAAAAAATTATTGGTTTTCTAAAGAGTTAACCACATAATAGTTTTCTAAACTGTTTCTAACTTGGATAATTTCAGAAAGATAATACTTTTTTTCTTCAAGTGCAACACATACCAAAAATACAAATCTGTCACGTGTATGATCTATCATAGCATCGGCAGTAAACAAGAGCCTAACACAGGGGCCTGCAACCTGCAGCTCCTGAGCCACATGTGGCTCTTTGACCCCTCCACTCTGGTTTTTTGGGTAAGGAAAAATATGTTTTAATTAAATGGTAATTGTTCATCTATGAATAAATTCTAGGCTTTTTTGTGCACCTTTTGATTAGAAAAATTTAATTACTGTCACTGCATTAGCTCTGATTTACATTTGGTTTGTTAGATTTACACATTTCTGGCAGAGATGCACCACAAACAGAAACTCACCTTTTTTTTTTCCTTTTAATCACTGCTGACATTACACTACGTACTACTACATTTAATGCATCGAGATGACCCTATGTGGTACAGTGTCTCATTTTTTTAAAGTAACTCGTGCAAATCTGTCAAAAGTTATAAACTATTTCATATTTTAAAGAAAAAAATCTCTTTATATGTCAATGTTTTAATTATACCAAAACACAACAGCACAAATATATATCATAATAGTATAAATAACAAATACAAATTAGTTTCTTATTTCTCTAACAGGTAAAGTGAGACTTAGTGGTTTCTTTTGGGTTGTTGCCAGTGAGAAATCGACCCGGATGGCTCTTTGTGTTAAATGTGTCAGACCGCTGCCATCATAGGACACAAAAATTCAGCTTTAACACAATCTGGCAAAAAATAATACTTGTTAGTATGTTTATAATTTACCTGCATAAATTGGCGAAAATTCATCCAAAGTGTGCTCATCAAGTGTGTCGGCAGTCCACTTATTTCTGGCAAATGAAAAGGCAATTAACAGAAGAAACCAAAGAAAAGTACATTTCCTGATCCATTTCAGAGACTTACTTGGGTGAAACCATATGTGGGTGTGGCTCAGCAGGGACACCTGTGGCTTTACACTAGATTTAAACATGAAGATATATTTTAAAAAGGTGAGGATTTTAAAATCCTTTCATTAAAAATCCAAATAAAAGCAGGCTTTGTACCGCTGAAGCTGCCAACAGTTCCTGGTCTTTCAGCTTTCTTTTGAGCAGAATCAGGTGAAGGAACAAGGCTTGCTGCTCCCGCTTCAGCTGCAGGATGACGGCACTGGCCTGTCGTACTTTCTCCTTCTCCGCTTCCAGAGCCAAAGCTAGCGCCTTGTTGTTTAGCTGAACGCCTTTCAGGATGGAGTGAGTCGAGTTGGGCCCTGGACGACAAGAATCAAGCTGTATTTTGGTGATCATTGTGTTAAAAACAAAATCAAAGTCCACGACTCACCGCTGTTTTTGTTTATGTGTCTGGACCGTCCCATGTTAGAGGACGCACTCGCTAGCTGTTTATTCCTCTTCTCCTTCATTCTCTCCTTAATGTCCTCCAGAGTCTTCTGGAAGGATTTCTTTTGGGCCCGTTCTTTCACCATATCCAAAGGCTTTTGTTCGTCACTAAAATGCAGTTCGTTTTTAATAAATGCCAACTATTAAATCATATTTTTTCAAAGAAAAGGCTCGAGTTCGTAGTAAAAGTGCAGCTAGCTTTGAAGCTAAGTTAGCAAGCTGGCAAACCGTTTCCGTTTGTTAAAGCGTTTTCAAAAACTGCAGTTTAACATTTAAACAAAGTAAATCAAACTAAAATGCAAGAGGAAATGTTCCCACAAGAAAACTACAACTATTTACAAAAGAAGCACAAGAAAAGAGTAAATTTAAAAAGAATAATAACAAATTTTATCGCAGGCTGGCCGTCTATGACCCGAAAGTTGTTGTTTAAATCGAGAGCCGCGATAACTCATTGGTGGAACATTGAGCTGACGTCACTTCCTCTAAGTGCAACCAGATTTGGCGTAGGTGGCGCTGTTGAAAACAAAATGAAGACGTAATTTTAAAGCTGAATGTACATGTTTCACCATTTAAGTATTTTAAAGCATCCCCCCCCCCCCCCCACACACACACACACACAAAACAAAATGCAAACTATTTAAAAATTACAACATAAATAATTGTTAAATTACACTTGCCTTATTTTAATATTTTCAGGTTTATTTTGTAATTGAGTTTATTTTCCAAGTATGCATTTAGTTGTTTGTTTCTTAAGTGTCCATTCAGTTCTGACACTTTTTTCTTTTAGTAATTGACTTATGTTCCAGTGAAAAAAAAAAAGGTTCACTTGCCCAGGTCTGATCCACTGGGAGTGTTCAGCAGACAGTCACCCAGCCCTGGAATTATAAGATTATAACTTTCAGTATGTCCACACATCTCCTTTGCTCTGTTCATGTCTGTCAATTAAAAGCAAACAAATTAAATGGGAGACTTTGGAGCCACTGGGGCAAGATTTCTTAAAAATTCATAGTTTTGATAATTCTATGAAAGATTAAAGTTCTGAAAAGTAAATTGGATTAGTATTCATTATCATCATCATTAAATACTATCAAAATGAATATTTGTAATTGGCTGCTGTGGACAGGGGCTTTGCTCTGTAAAGTGCAGAGCTGCATATGTTTGGTGCTGATAACTGTTAATCTCAGAGCCTCTGACGGGCTGTGTTTGAGTCGTGTTCCTTGAGGTATTTTTCATATACTCTCAAGGCTTATCAGGTCGAAGCTAATTTGTAATTGCTCTAGTTGGTTTTTTGGCTTTCCTCCCAAGTGTCCAGGCTCAAGGTCTCTTGCTTCTGAGTTTTATCTGTATGTACACGCTGAGTAATTGTCCTGCAAACATTGGATTACTTGAATTTACAAGATGAATAATGACTTCATGTGATTCAAAAGTCAAAGCAAACATACTTATTTGTTGAGGAAAAAAAAATAAGAAAAGCTTACAATTCCTGGAAACTGCTGGAGCTAAAAGCCGTTTTTTAGATCCATCAATGTTGAGGGTCTAAAATGGTACTGTAACGCCTAAAGGCTTTTAAGGCACAGAAAGTATACAGATTGCAAAAACAAATTCAAATTTATGGATTGTAATCAGATTAGACAGGCTGTACTCTGATTACTTTAATTGTAATTACATTACCCAAAACATTTATACTTTGGTTTGATATTCTTTAAATCAACAGAAATACACAGAGTGTTTTTAGAAAATCTTAGCAACTACAAACCAAATGTAATATTTATTTTAGAGGTTGGTTGTAACAACTTACATTTCCCTGTTACATTTACTCACTGCTATTTGTAATATGTATACTTTTATTGTGCCATACTTCTCACTTTCAGTTGCGTAACTGTATGTTTAACTTGTGTAGTACTCTTGGCTGCAATATTACAGGGATGAACAGTCATTTACTTTCACATAAATACAGGCATATTGGATAAAAGCAAAAATCTACATTTTAATGAAAGCCTTGTTCAAAAAAATGTCAACAATGGACTGTTGCTTTTTTTTTCTCTTAATAATGTTTATATTTGAGCATAGCCCTGCGACAAGCTGGCAACCTGTTCAAGGTGTACTCCGCCTTTGCCCAGCTGAGGCTGGGTTGGCTCCAGCATCCCCATGACCCTGAAAGGGATTCAGCAGATTCCAAAAATGGATGGATAGAGATTTGGGATTATTTTTAAAAATTGTCTGATTTTGTTGTCAAAAACAAAAAAATACTAAATCTTTACTCATTCTAATACTCTTCATTCATTCATTCATTCATTCATTTTCCAATCCGCTTTATCCCTTTCGGGGTCACGGGGTTGCCGGAGCCTAACCTGGCTACTCATGGGCGAAGGCAGGGTACACCCCTGGACTGGTCGCCAGTCTGTCGCAGTCTAATACTCTTTTACCCTGTAAAATTGCAATGAGTATTCAAATCGTTTTCCCACCAGTTTAAATTATACTCCTACTAGAATAAATGTTTGGTTATCTGCTTTTACTTTTACTTGAGTAAAACAATTTTCAAGTAAAGCTACTCTAACTTTGTCTGCTTTGTGCAGCTCCGTCGTCTGTCTAAAGGTGACTGGCAAAGTTTTGTAGGTGAATTATTTTACAAAGACCGTATATGTTAAATTACCTTATAAATAACACAATAGTAAAAAGAATCTTAACTCTGTAACAATTCGTATAATATTTGATACACACATTTTTGAGACCCCTATCTCATTAACATGATCCAAACTTTCTTTTAAAATCCAATGTAAAGAACGGTCCATGTTTTCTGCCATGTAATTCACCACCATTCCACTAGGGGCAGTGGAAGGCCTTTTCCTGCTCATTTCAAAATGGCTGCCCCCATGAAATCTAAAAAACACTTTTGGAGGGAGAAGTGTAGCTAATTTTCAAAACTGTATGGTGTGAAAAACTCATATATTGCTATTCATTTATTTAAATGACTACTTGCTGTATTAAAATAATATAAGATTTTCTGATAATTAATTATTTATAATACAGTTACACCATGCTAAAAATGTGTGGATCAAATTTCGGACAGTAGGTCAATAAGGTGCTTTTTTCCTGAAAACTCATGTCAATATTTTTACATCTTAAACTAACATTGTTATAAACAAAAACTTACCAAATACCCAATGTATCATAATTGATACAATCTATATCTCACAAAAAATGATATTGCAAAATTCTTTTGTGGATTTCTTCATAGGGCTTGAAAAACATCTAAATTTCAAATGTCAATTCTATGATGTTTTGTGATGCTCTACAGAGTTAAGTATGGATCGTTAGATTGTCAGCATGACTTGGTTCTTTAAAATGTGGCAATGGTATGCTTAAAAAATGCAATAAGACTTTTATTGGTGCAATGTTGTTTCGGACAGACATCAGATGAACTGCTGTTGCACACATGGAGATGCTAACAGTACATTGAACACAACTTATCTGTACAAACAGTATGTAGCAGTTAGGCATGGTGGTGTAAGTGTCATGATTTGTGCTTTTCTTTTGGTAACTGGATCTCCACAAAACATCACTTTAGACTGAGTGCAATGACAAGACTAGAGTCTAGCAGCTAAGGCTAAAGATAGGTTTAATCATATATCTCAAATAATTAGCAATGTATGGTTTGCTGGTTAGCCCTGTGCTTATAACATAAAAGCTTGGACTAAAAGACAAAGATGTACCATTTTTGTATTTTCATATGCTCTGTGGAACAAATGTGCCATTGTGATGTTGTTTCAAAGACAGAATTTTCCCACAAAGTGCAGCAATCAAACCTGTAATGATGCACTGTTTGTTAAACTCCTGCCCAAAGCAAACAGAGGCTACACTTGTGTCCTCTCAGCAGTGAAATGGACCAATGTTTTAGTGAGTGCATGTGCTTTTTTTCTGTTATAAGGATACGGACAGAGAGGGAAGCATGAAAAAGTATAATTTCAGACATACAGCCAGGGGGAGTCCACAGTTTTTTGCTCAGCTTCCTTTAATGGACAGATCCATCACACTATCACTTCACTGCTACCATGTCAGCTGCCTGGAGAGAAACTTATTCTCACACGTACACGGGAAGGAGGAGCTCATTAAAACAGGAATGAAGGTCTCGTCAATGAAAAATAGAAACGGAGACGCTTGCATGTACTATAAAAAAAATGAAGATGTTGTCGTGTTTAGTGCAGATGTGCTGTGATGCAATCATATCAGCATTTAGGAGGCATGCATTTAGCTTTGTCCAATCAGATTTACAGCTCAAGCACCCTATCCAGACAGTCTGGCTGGACAACACAATGATGATTTGCTCTTCTACCATTTGAAAAGAATTAACTCTAATCTGTGAGCTCCCCATTGCCGGGGCCAGAAATACACCCAGTTTCATCTTAATATGGAAAGCATGCTTATGATGACATATTTACAATTTGTGGTAATGGAATCATAACGGAGACCATGTAATTAACTGATAAATAGACACTGTAGAGACAGAAGATGTCTAGGAAATCAAATTGTAGCCTGTTTTCTTTTCTTTTCTTTTAAGGAATTTTTCATTGTCTAAGTGGTCATTTACATTGCTTTCATACGGAAAAATGTTAACAAAAGCAATAGAGGAAATGCTACATGCATCACAGCACTGAGAAAAATGTTCAGTTTCATTTAATGTTCACACCACCCTCTGCAGCGCGCTTTCAAGTGGCTACTTCTAATGATAAGTCTATGTAAAAGCACGTTCATGCACGTTTCAGGCTTTCACTTTCATGCATAGCAACACAAGAGTTTAAGTCCGTTTTTGGGCTCTACGTACAAAACATGCGGCCATTGAACACACGTTAAAAGTTAAATAGATGTGATTCTGTGGCCTGCAGCTGGGTCATTACAACTTCCAGTTGACCTGCCGGCTGATCCACTTTCCGCCTAACTTCCTCTACATCCACTCCGCTCTTTTGCTCCAAGCTGGACGCAGCACACCACCTCCCACAGGACCGGAAAATTGGCTAATCCTTGTTGTGCTGCAAAAGCAACAAATGCAACTCAGCCCAAAAGTGCATTTGTCAGTTTTGTTTGAATTAACTTGGACAGATCTGGAAGTGAGCTGACCTGCACAGATGGCAATCGTGAGACTGCACTTTTTAAAAGCTGGAGAAGGCCCGTTCATGCAGAAAAGGTCCAACGTTTTGGAAAAACTTTCAGCCGCTTTGCACCTGGCAACAGACTAAATTGATTCACCAAAAGAAAAATAATGCAATTTATATTTAAATCCCTTTTTAAAATAAAGTGCAGATGTAGAATTGCATCAATAGTTATTTGCACAGTTTTCATCAGCATGTCTCATTTGTAATATAGTATTGCAGTTTATTCTGAAGGATAGTTTCAGCATATTTTCATTTTTTTAGCTTTTCTGGCATTGCCACAACCCACAAACACAAACTTTTACTACACACCATTTTAATTTTCAATCAAAACATAAAAAGTTCTGCTTGCAAAGGTTGAGCAAATATATTTAGGGGAAAAAAATGACAAACACATCAACATTTTATCAAAATAAAACCAAAGCAGATCCTTGAAAAACCAAATCAATTTCAGTTCCAGATAATCTTGGTAGAAAGCATTCACTTCTTGCAAACCGATTTTTTTGCCCCCAACTGGATAATTATTCTGCAATTACAGCAAACTACACAGCTGTCAAGCCACCCAGTATTCTGTAAATAGATCCCAAAACGTTTCCAAGCTATCACACATAAGTGGGTCACCGTGCCAGGTGCCCAAAGTTTGCTTTATTCCAAACCCAAAATAACATAAAAACAGAGTAAGTAAAATATTAAAGACATTTGTTTCTATTAACTTTGTGCTGAAATAATGTCATCGTTTATTCACTTATATGTAGCTAACAGTAAAAATTTTGACCAGGGGTGCCCAAATGATCACATGCCAGCACATTTATTTCCCTTGAGAATAAAATATCTCAACCGAGACGAGTTTCTCATTTACTATACAGTTTTAGCCAGCAAATAAATGTGTATATTTCTTTGTTGCTTTACTAAATTGTTAGATTTATAGCTTCAATAAAGGCTTCCATAATTTTTTTTGACTTAATGTTTTTATTATGATGCAGACTTTAAAAATGGAAAGTTTTGCCTTTGCTGTTACGTTATGTTTTCCATTAATTTTCACATTTTTTTCCCATCCCTCATTCTCTTGCTCTCATGACCACCTTCATTTCATTATATGGCCTCAAACAAGACAAATCAAAATGTGGCATCATCCTGCCAGGTGCTTGTTTGAGCAACCAAAGCAAAGCTGCCCAGGTTCTTACCTCTTTGGTTTCTCCTAGTTGGAGAAGAACTCCCCTCTTTCCAAGTTTTGCCATGCTGCTGCATGTTAATGTGTGCATGTCGTAGAGAAAGAAAAACTTTATATGATGAAAGTGGAATAAAAAAGAGAAGGGAAAGAAAAAAGGGAGTGAAAGCTGGCGCGTGAAGAAGCCAGGGGAGTTGGAGGGGCCAGAGGAGGTCTGGATTCCTGGAGCCTGTGGAGAGTTGAGTCCACAGATGTTCACAATCATAACTCAAACAGTTAATAATCATAATGATAATGGCCTCCCTGACAACTGGCAGAATCAGGGGGCTGTGAGTGACTGGATGATCTTTGTTTTTTGAACTGGAATTATTTTATTTGGAGTGACAGAACAGTAAATATCAGCATATTTGTTCCAATTTCACTTCAACATGCAGTTAAAAAGTCTAAAATGAGATGGACAGAGTTTGGAAACACAAGTCAGGTCTGCATTATTAGCTTCATTTTTCCTTTAGGCCAATTTTATGTCGGGGGTGGGGGGGTGGGGGGGTGGGGGGGGTTGAAAGTTGTAGAAAGCCTTCTTAAGGCTATGACAGTACAGAGCTCAAGCAACCATGGGTTCAAGTATCGGCACCTCCAAAACCACAACATCAAACTAAAGGAAAGGGCACCAAAGGGGCTTCCACAAGATCAACCCATTGAGACCGTTCAATAAACAAGATACTGACAGATGAACAGTCTTGTCAACAAGATGTTGACAGATGCTGCACCTGAACAGAACTATTGCCTTAAACCCATCCAAATTTGTTGAAAGATCAGCCTCCTCAACTTTGATCTTCACAAAGTATTTGATTAATCCCTCTCACCACTCTGAAGTGACAAGCCAGAACCAAGCAAGTCCCCTTTTTATCACAAACCGTTGACCATAAGGTTCAGAGTACTCTTATCTACCATAAACAGCAAAACATTTTTTTCATACAAAAAAAAAACAGCATTTCAACATTTTTGAGCATTTTTCCTTTATAGCTACACTAGAAATCAAAATGTAGTTTGTCTCATTATCTAAGAATGAGCAGAAAGGTTTTGGGGCTGCAATTCCAGATATCTTCACCTGACCCAAAACAAGGTCTCTCACAAAACTGACCAGAATCTGACCTCTGTAAAATGATAAAAGACCATCATTCAGATCAGCACAGGGGAATACGTTCATCATGAATTCTGCACCCCTTTCATCAGGTAATGTTTGCACGTGCGCACAACCCACAATTTCAAAGTATTACCTTTTTCTTAAAACGCAAGTTTTCCAGTTCGACCATACTGCTTGGGGCTACGTTGTTGTAAATTTCGTCAGAGAAAGAGGCAATAACATCAGCAGTAACATTCCTGTATTGATTTATGGCAAGGAATCAAGTCTTAAGGGTGTGTAGGGGGAGCCTTCAAAGTCCCCCAGCTTTGGATGTATCATTTTGATTTTATTTTGAAAGAACATACCTGAACAAAGACCAAGGGCAGGAGACTTTTGCGTGCTGGTTTGTAATGAAAGAGGATAAACTGGGTGTAAGTCAGTCAGAATCCATTGATTTATATATTTCAGAGGGGAGTTTATGTCTCACTGCATTTTTTGCATCTACCTTTCTGATGTCTAGTTAAACAAATAGCAGATGACTAAGGAAAGGTACTGTTTTGCCATATACCTTTTTAACAGGCCTGGATTTAGCCAGCCCCTCTGTAGGGTGCAAGTAGAATATCATGGAGAGGCAAATGTGGGTGTGCAGAGAGTGTAGTGGGGTGTATCTGTTCATGTATTCATACATCTATTTTCTCCTTTGATATATTTGACATTATTTGTTTTTAGTCTTCTGTGTGTGTGTGGGGGGGCATATTTTTATTTCTTTTAGTAAATTTTGGGTTTACCCATGCCTATACCCAGCGCTCATGTCCATAGATGAGTATTGGAACAAAGATTGACCACTTAATTAAGAGCTTTGCTTTCTGGCTCAACTCTCTTCACCACAACAGACCGTTACAGCGACCGCATAATGGCGGCAGCCACACCAATCCGCCTGTCAATTTTACGCTCCAATCTTTCCTCACTTGTGAACAAGACCCCAAGATACTTAAACTCCTCCACCTGGGACAAGAGAACTCCACCCACCCAGAGAGGACAAACTACCTTTCTCTGGTCAGGAACTATGCGGTCAGACTTAGGCTGACCCTCATCCCAGCCGCTTCCCACTTTGTTGCAAACCGCCCCAAAGCATGCTGGAGGTCCCGGCTTAATGAAGTCAACAGAACAACATTATCCGCAAAGAGCAGAGAGGAAATCCTGTGGTTCCCAAACCAGATCTCTTTCTGACCCTGGATGCGCCTAGAAATTCTGTCCATAAAGACTATAAACAGTACCGGTGATACAGGGCAGCCCTGCCAGTCCAACATGCACCCGGAACAGGTCCCACCTACTGCCGGCTATGCATACCAAGCTCTTGCTCTGGTCATACAAAGACTGGACAGCCCTCAGTACAGTTCCCCGGACCCCATACTCCCATCCATCACAGGACACCATGGGGGACGTGGTTGGATGCATTCTCCAAATCCAGAAAACACACATGGACTGGATGCACAAACTCCCACAAACCCTCCAGCACCCTAAAGAGGGTGTAGAGCTGGTCCACTGTTCTACAATCAGGACGGAAACCGCACTGTTGTTCCTGGATCTGAGGTTCGACTATCGGCTATACTCTCCTCTCCAGTACCCTGGCATAGACTTTCCCAGGGAGGTTGAGGGGTGTGGTTCCCCAGTAGCTGGAACATACCCTCTGGTCCCCCTTCTTGAAAAAGGGGAACTGCCATCCCTGTCTGCCAGTCCAGTGGTACAGTTCCCAACTGCCATGCAATGTTGCAGAGACGTGTCAGCCAAGACACTCCCACAACATCCAGAGACGTGAGGTACTCAGAGCGGACCTCATCCCCTCTTGGTGCCTTGCCAACTAAGAACTCGTTGCCTTGCTTCTTCAAGTGAAGGCATGTCAGCAGGATTAAGGATTTTCTTCTGTACAAATACTGGTGTGAAGCCCACTGAGAGAAATATGTTGGAATATTGAGCTATATAATTGAAACTGAATTAAATTGAGGAGATCCTCAAAGTATTCCTTCCACCGCCCGATAATGTACCGAGTCAAAGTCAGCAGCTCTAGCTGCTATGACGATAAGCTATGATGAGCACAGAAGTCCAACAACAAAACACCACTTAGGTTCAGATCAGGGAAGTCACTCCTACCAATCACACCCCTCCAGGTGCTGCTGTAGTTAACCCACGTGGGCATTGAAGTTCCCCAGGAGGACAATAGAGTCCCCCGTTGGAACACTTTCCAATACCTCTTCAAGAGACACCAAGAAAGCCCAGTACTCCAAATTGCTGTTTGGCCCACATGCCAAAACCACTGTCAAAGACCTGTACCTCACCCGAAGGCGCAGAGACACGGCCTTCTCGTCCATCAGGGTGAACTCCAACACTCGGCAGCTGAGCTGGGGACTTACAAGTAAGCCCACTCTGGCCCGCCACCTCTCACCATGTGCAACTTCAGAATGGTCGAGAGTCCAACCCCTCTCGAGGAACTGAGTTTCAGAGCCCAGGCTGTGCGTAGAGGTGAGCCCAACTATATTTGTTTTCTCTCAACTTCTCGCACAAGTTCAGGTTGCTTCCCTCCCAGAGGGAAGGTGAGGTCCCATGTACCAAAAGCCAAGTTCCAAGATTGGGGTTTGGGCCGAGTCACCTGCCTACGACTGCCACCCAAACCACGTTGCACCAGTCCCTTCTGAGCTCTGCTACAGGTGGTGGGCCCACGGGAGAGTGTTCCCATCTCGTTCCTTCAGGCTGGACCAGACCAAAGCCCATGGGAGGAGCCCCAGTCACCAGGTGCTCGCTTGCAAGCCCCAGCCCCAGGCCTGGCTCCAGAGTAGAGCCTTGTTTACGCCAATCTGGGTGATGTTACAAAATGTTTGTTTTTCCTTCTCATAAAGGCGTTCTGAACTCCTCTTTGTCTGGCTCATCGCCCCGGGCCTGTCTGCCATGGGAGACAATACCAGTGGCAGAAGCCCCAGACAGCTTAGCTTCTCTAACAAGCTCTCAAACCCCTCCATCATATTAAAATGGCAGTTTATGGATCAGCAGCAATCAAGTGCATTAAAAAAAGGATTCAATACATGTGTGTGTAGATGTGTTTTGTTTTTTCCTATTAGTGATATTTTTTTTATTACAAAATACGAGGATTGGTTTGGTCACAATAAGCATCCACTGCAAATTTTTATTATAAAAAAAACAGTCAAGCATGCTTCAACTTTCATTCCAATGAACAGTAGCTACAAATGTTTGGACATTCTCAACATAGACTTTTGTTCATAGAAGCTGGGTTAAAAATTATAATACAAATGAATTAATCAAATTAATCCTCTAAAAAATCTCAGGCAAAAAAAAAAAACAGTTAATGTGAAATTTAGACATAAGTATTTCAAACACTTGCTTATTACTTTTGTTTTTGTTTTCTTAAAGCCACTAATCATAGGAAAACAGGATGTTTTGGATTACTATGACATTTTAAAATTAATGAAATAATGAACATGCAAAGGATGGAACAAGGAATAAAGCAATAGAGCAACAAAATAATATTAACAACATTAATAGAAAAAATATTGAATCATAACATAAGGAGGGGCTGCACGGTGGTGCAGTGGTTAGCGCTCCTGCCTCACAGCAAGAAGGTTCCCGGTTCAAGCCCTGGCTGCGGGACCTTTCTGTGTGGAGTTTGCCTGTTCTCCCCGTGCATGCGTGGGTTTTCTCCGGGTACTCCGGCTTCCTCCCACCATCCAAAAACATGCTTCATAGGTTAATTGGTTACTCGAAATTGTCCCTAGGTGTGAATGTGGGTGTGTATGGGTGTGTGATTGTGGCCCCTGCGACAGACTGGCGACCAGTCCAGGGGTGTACCCTGCCTTCGCCCGTGAGTAGCCGGGTTAGGCTCCGGCAACCCCGTGACCCCGAAAGGGATAAAGCGGATTGGAAAATGAATGAATGATAACATAAGGAGGTGCAAGGAATCATTGTGGCATCCAAAAAAATTTGAGAATCTTTCTTTGGCTGTGTCCAAAATTCGAGTGCTGCATCTTTCCTGGTTACTTCCTGTCAGCCAGCTACGTCACAGCGATGCAACAAGTGCTGTCCAAATTCAACAACTACGGCTATGTCCAAATTTCTTTACTACTCACTATATAGTGCATTCACCATTTTGTAGTGCTGTCCAAATCTACATTTCCCAAATTAAGTGCCTTAGAATTCTCTAAAACCAGTGTGCATCGATGCTCAATAGATTGGGAATATGGACCATAAGGCATTGCATTTGAACAATTTTAGCAAAAAAAAGGTATTTAGAAGTTTTTTTTAGTAAACCATCAACTTTTTTATCTTCATAAAACAGTGGATTCATAAATTGTCTTTGTAAAATTGATTAGGTTTTCACTTCGTGAAATCGGTGACGTCATATTCACTGTTTAAAAAGTACTTCACTTTATAGTTTTTTAGTAGTTAGGGAGTAGGGAGGGAATTCAGGCATAACCTAATTCAATTGCAGCTGTCGACGCCTTGTTTTTCTTGATATCAAGGATTGGTCCGATGTATCACATGCTGTCTATATCCCAGGATGCATTGCGGCTGAACGCGGAGATTTTCCAACATCAATGGTGGACTGTGAAGCAGGACCAGGAGCTGGGGATAATTTAACTTTATAAATGTAAGTAAACACTTTAAACTGGTATTAGGGCTTTGATCATTAAAGTAAACCATTTTAACAATATTCTGATCTGAAATGTTACAATAAAAGTGTTTGTGTAGCGGTCTCTGCTTGTATTCCAGGTCCTGTTGTTGTTATGCCGCGTTGTTAGCTCTTTTTTTTTTTTTTTCAAATAAAACATAATTTTTTTGAAAATGTAATTTTAAGTCTTTTTAGGTATCAAAGAACAGACTGTATGTTTGATTAGCTAACGTCTCAGACTTAGTTATTTATGCTATTGGTTCAGTTTGCTCAGCAGAATTATTCAAATGGTCTGGCCTAAAAGAATTACTGAACAATAGTGAGTAATGAGCTTTTCTAATTAACAAATGAATAATATTTTGTCTTTTCATTTTGTGTCCAGAGAGAAACGGAAGACTAAAAGAAGCTAGCAAAATGTGTAACAGCACTTCCTGTTTCTTTGTAGATCCCTCAAAAAGGGATTTAAGGACTTTTTTCCTGGTCAAAAATGTTTAAAAGATGTGACACACACACTAAAGTGCAAGCAGCACATGATTTAAGCGTTTTAACAAGTTTTAAAAATGTACTTTAAATTTGTTTCAAAAGAAGGAGGAGGGTTCTTTTCAGTACTGAAGTATTGCTTCAGTAAAACTGGATACAAGCATGCGTCCAAACACTTTTCTGTCACTGCGTACATGTCTGGAAAAACACTCACACAGGTATAGTCATCATAGAGCATCATATAGAGCACCATTCTGCATCGCTGTTCAGTCTACATCAAAACAGAATACCGAGTGTGTGTGAAAGCTACATCTGTGTATGTATCTGTAGTCACACTCTCATCTGAAAATACAAATTAGATGTTGTTGAAATTTGGTTTATTCTCTAAAACATCCTTGCCGTGTGCTGTCTTTGATCACATTTGGAGGTCTCCTTCTCGCTGAAGTGCTTCACTATTGGAGTCAGAAGGGGGAAAACAGGACTGACTCATGTGCTGAACAAATGGGTCCAGAGGCCGGGTGAAGTAAAGCCTGGGGAAGGGTCTGGCTGGGAAACAGAGTGGGGCTGGAGTTTGTGGCAGGCTGGAGGGGAAAGGCGGGCAATGATGCCATTGCAGCAGCAACGGAGATTTGTCTCTGCAGAAGACAAGGCGCCAGGGGTTTGTTCACGTCTTGGTTTTTCTGAAGAGCCAACCATATCTAAAGATCAAAGACAAACAGAACAAACAGAGTATTTGGAGAGTAGCATACATTTTGGAATTTATTACAAAGTCATTAGCTTTCATCCATTATGTGCTTTTGTCCTCTAGAATAGATCATCATCAAGTAAAGCAACAAAAACATTATTCTTCAGGCCTTATCACCAGCAGTTTGTCTCCCTGCCAGTAGGGAGTTTCCTGGAAGGGGCTCCAGAGAATCCACTTATGTACACAAACAAAGTGATGAGGGCTGAGAACTTACCGCCTTAAAACTCTGGTGACGTTGAGTGGAAGTGTAAGGACTGAACTTGGGCTTGGCCGGTTTGCCCAATGCTCGGTCCTTGTGTCGCCTGCTGCTAATGTGCTGAAACACACAGAATAACAAACGTCATCCGGGAAAACACGGGTAGCAGCTCAAAGACGGAATCATCAAACTAGTAAAGAAACATTGTTTGGAAATACAAGCCATGTGGGAAGCCAAAACTGTACGTGTCTGTTCATTTTAAGGCGAGTGATTTCCTGTTTACACTGCTGTGGTTGGCGTGTCACTTGGATAGATGGCAGTGATAATATGAATGAAGTTTGCCTGAATTAGCTGCAGTTGGAGCAGGTGATCCAGGAATGAACGCCTTTTGTTGAGCGCTTTGTCGTTTTGTAGAATGCTTTGTTGCAATGCTGACCGCTTTTGAACAAATATGACAACGCCTCAATGATGCTTTCACATTGCCTTTTACGTTAATACTATAGACACAAGTGCTAATGAAAACAAATGAGCATAACAAATACGCTTTATTTCTTATACTCTCACTACGATGATGTTCTGGTCTATTCCAAGGGATTTTTTTTTAGTAATGGTTATGCCATTTTAGCCAAAATAAAAAAAAATAATTGTAGTTCATTAGAAATTCACCTCTGAGTTGTGGGTGGAACTGTTAGCACAGAGTAAGCCCGCCTTCATTTCCCATGATCTCTTTGTTTACATACTCTCCCGCTAGCTTATAGACCCTCACAACCCCAACATAACATTACCGGTTCAACAAAAATGGCGAGCAATATTGAAACTATCCAAGCCGAACAGTTTTGAACCAGATGCCAACTCAGACAAGGAAAACAAAGATGCATATGGATCTATTTGTCTGCAAGTGGATGTATCAGAATCTAGGTACTGATTGTAGTACCTACATCACATCTACAAGATTTTTTCATTTGCTCCTGATTTACGATTTCAATAAAGAAATATTCAGAAATACAATTTTGATCGTAATTTTCTTAATATATTTCCTCTATCATATGAAAAATGCCACAAATACATGTTATAGACAACAAAAATGCCATTTTCATTTGAGTGAGTCTTTAAATAGGTCATCTTCAAACACACTGTTACTTGTGCGCGTCATCAATGACAATTATCCCACATTTGCTCGTAGCAAAACATATTTAAATGGAACAGACATGTAGCCACTACAAGCAAGCTTAATCAAGGCTGGGAAAAGGCTGAACGCTTGCAGAGAGCTGGGCAAAAAAACATTCACGAGCGGCAGCTTTGTGATTTGACTGACTGGGTATCAACAGATGGCTGCGGCCGGCGATCCGCCTTGATCTGCTAAATATGCATGAGCACCTGGCTACAGTTAACTTTAAACAGTCAGGTATGAGGACTGACGCTATGCATTCAGATCACGAACATGAGAGGCTAACAGCAAATCCAAAAGCTCAATAAGACCAAAAAAAAAAGTGCTGCAGAGCTTTTGGCTCATCATCTGAGGGATCTGTGATGTTAGCTCACCTGCAGCAAGAGCTGCAAGTTTAGTTTGGAAATGAAGTATGCCTAACTGGTATAAAATAAAAAATTGTGATGGTTTTGTGGAATCTTTAATGGCAGGTCTGTGGGCCTGTTGAGTTGCTTTTATTTGCAAAGTTAAAAGAAGGTTTAGGAAAAGAGCCTAAAAGAAGTTAGTGTAACGTTTTAATTAAGGCTTAGTCATTGTTATGAGTTTTGGTCAAAAAAACAAAACAAAAAAAACAGTCAGATCCTTTTTCTGGTTTGGTACGTGTCTAGAACTCTGTACCTGTTTGAGCTGGGTCTCTGAGTTGACATGCACATCACAGATCTCACAATGGAACGTTTTGTTCTGCAGGCCGGTTGATGACTCAGGGGGAGCAGACATCTTGGCTTTGATGCCGCTCCTCGGGAAAGACTTGATGGCTCCGTCGCCATTTCTGGCTTCCAGCATCGTCTTATGCTTGGTGCCTGCACACAATCCAAAGGGCACCTCAAAAGCGAATCAATAGCAGCTTGTTCTGATCAAACGGCGACTGTTTCTCACCACTATTGTGGGCCTGGAGCTGGGAGGCCGAGTTGACAGCCACCTTGCAGAGCGAGCAGTAGAGAAGCCGTAACGCTTTCTCTTCTTCTGTCTCCCCGGCTGGAGCTTCTGCCTCTGAGTCTTTGTGCGGTTGCTTTTCTGTGGCGCTCGGGCTGAGGGGCAGTGATTGGTCAGAGGGCTCTTTTAAAGTTTCAGGAGTGCTGCTCAATGATGTCGACTTCGAAGAAGGGTTTGGAGCTGAAGAATCCAACAGAATGTCAAAATAAAGGAGAAAGAGATTAAGATACAGACAAAAAAAGTTCTTAGAAAAGAAACAGTGCTAAAACAAAAATAGGAGTGAGTTTATAAGACATTACATTTTATCTAAAATCTATTTGAGTCAATGGGTCACACCATTTCCTTCATATCTTCTCATGTTTTGAGCATCTCTGAAACAGCACTGTGTGGTTGTGATAAAGGTGGATTTTATTTTAAAAAAGCTAAATTTCATCAGTTTACATCAACAGAATCAAGTAGACAGAAGGTTGCTCAAGGAAAGAGAAAGGAAGGAGGACATTTTTTGGGACCAAATTTTCAAAATAAAATGCAAATTTGGCACAGAACATTTTGAGCAAATTTGGGATGTTGTAGGTTCTGTTCAATGGACTCTGAGCTGCTATACGCCTTTGTTACATGTCCAGATTGAGCAGTGTGTTTTGCACGCCATGAGCGCACATAGAGTCTTCGCCTTAGGCTATCCAGCTGGCATCCTTAGCAGAAAAGTAGAGAAAAACAGCCACAGTCCATGTTTGACCCTAGATAATGACAATACAAGTTTTGGCAAAAGCCTTTCGCAGCTTTCAGCTTTGCACCAGTGAAGGAGGTGCAGAACTTTGCACAAACGTTTATGGCTAAATACTAAATTAAACCACACACTGCTATTCTTTTCAAGCTAAAACTAGTTAAAATATCCCAATTGTAGGACAGGGATTAATCCTGATGCCGTCCATTTAGTCTCTTGTTATGGTTTGTAATTAAAATGGATGGTTTATAGGAAACTCCAGGGTTTATTCGGCAGACTTAAGCACAGAAATCTTTGAAGACAGGCCAGAGTAAATTCTATAACTCACAAAAACATATTTTGTCCTGACAATCTATGAGTAATTCATCATTTTATGGCTAAATGTAAGACTTAGAAAAGGTCAGTTTGTCATGTGTGTTGCAAATAATTAGCAGTGAGACTGGAGGACAAACTGAACAGAATCAGCAAAAAAACAAAAATGTCATCCAGAGACACCAAAAGTTACAGCCTTCCCGTCTTGGCTTTACTAACTGACGGCAGATGTATTTATGAACAGAGTTGCTGACGTAGAGCAGCTCTTGGGGAGTCCATCACTCACAAATCCATCCAAATGTTCCTCAGATTTGAGGGAAACATTTTTCCTCTCCTTTATAAAATACCACTGCTTCTCTACCTGAGAGACACCCCAACCTTACCAGTTTTTTTCCTGAGAAAAAAAAATAGCAAAGCTGCAGCTGATTATAAGCTTTATCAGCTTATTTAACACACTAGTAATCAGTAATTTCCCCAGAGTTCCTCCCACTGGAACTTTGACTGTCAGTTTGTGTAAAGACGATTTGGGGGCCTGTTATCTTTTCGTGACGTGCTCCTGGAGGAATACATGCAGATTTCAGGATTCACTCTTTGCTAATAAGAGTGATTAGTTCTGCAAAGCTGAGTGGGTGTCTGTTTGTTTCCACTGATTCTCCATTTGCGCTTTGAAGTGATCTGCAGAGAGCTCTCATCTTCCCCTGAACGGAACTCAACTCGGTCACTTTGTCTTTCCCTAAAGTAAACAAACAGGTAAAATTCATTCTTTCTTCATAGTTTTTTCATATATATAAATATTTTAGTACCCACACATCATTAAGGGGTGAACACGTCCACACACACTGCAAAAAAGTCTGTGCTTTGACATATTTTCACTCTAATCCAGACATGCCTTCAGTCACAGATGCTGCAGGTGCTTAAACACAGAGTCACCCAAAGATCATTTTCAAAGCATTTTTGATCCCGGGGGGCCACTGAATGATGTCAGAAAATGTAGACACAGCGAAGGAGCAGAAGATAATGCATAACCTTTAATCTCCTCACTGTGAACCCCAAAGCGGCAGGAGGAGGGTTATCACATCAAAGAGTTAAAGTCGTGACTGGGAATAGAGGGCCTGAGCTGAATGTTCATATATCTCATGCACATAGAGATGTGCATACATAAGAAAACAGAAGGGACGGTCTGCATGCCTGTAGAGACACACACCTTCTGATGTGGCGTCAGAGCTGGAGTGTTGCGATGCGGTTTCCATGGTGATTGGTTCAGAGGTCCTGATCTTAGAATCTGGGGCATCCAGAGCTTTCATTCTCTTTGCATGCCTGATTCCGCTATAATGGGCAGACGCTTGAGCCTGGGTGCCCAGTGGATAGCAAACAGAAAAAAAAAAATTAAATAAAAAATAGTCCAGAGCAGCTGCAGATAAATATGAAAATGTTTTCTTGCCACATTTTGAAACCATATGAGCAGTAGTTTTTAGATGTGGTCGTATTACCAGCAGCCAATGGACTTTAAGTGGGTCACATTTGCAGATTTTTTATGTAAATGCATGATAACATTACGTGTAAACTGGTCAAATGTTTTTCCATCTACTGCTTTTTCTCTTTCCTCTACATGAATTTTTTAAGTTAAACTGATTCAAGAAAGAGTGAAGCTTTTACCACAAACAATCAAGACAACAATAAAGGGATATCTTTGCATTTCATGCAGACACAAATAGCAAAAATGCTGCTTATATTCAAATCAATTTCAGCAGGTCAAATATGGTGTCAGAAAATGTGTGGAGAAAATAATTCACAGAGTGAGTTTTCCATGAAACCCAACTCACCACAGAGTTGAATCTCAGTCGACAGGCACTGCAGGAGCTGACCTTCCTCCTCAGGGGGGAACTTAGCCCGAGGCCTGAAATACTCAAGGATTTGTTGATGCGATCCATCTGCAGCAGAGGAAAAATGCAAAGCTTTGACCATCGAATGCTCTAGATTGTTTGACAGAAGCTTTGCAATCGTGTCGTGAACATCTTTGTGAGCACTGCAATGCATGCATTTTCAAGGCACAAAGCTTTACAATATCCCAGGATTGGACCACCGTGAAGCTGTGCTTGACCACAGCTTCTGGGAACCATCATTACCAAACAACAAACTTTTTACAGTCGTGTTTAAGGCCTGCTGGGAAACCCCCTGCAAGGAAGAACAATTCTGGAATATCGCAAGCCTTTTTTCAACAGCATTTGACAGGAAACGTCTTTTTCGTCTTGCGTCTGAAGAGATGCAGAATTCTCATTATCCAGCTAGCCGATCCTTATTTTCACTAATTTTTGGTGAAGATCTTGCTTTTTGCTCTTATTTTTTAAATTATAATTTTTTTTTGTTAAGTAAAAACTCTGTTAAGTAAAACTCTGAGAGTTACCAATGCAAAAATAAATTAAAACCAATTAGATGCCTCAACAAAAATCTGGTCTCATGTTGAACATTTCAAACGTTCGATTTCGTGTAGCCCTCTTTCAGTGTTAGGGGTGTGGAGTTCCAACAAGCTCAATCCTGATTGGCAACAATGGTTACCATAGAAATTTTGACTCCGATTGACTCGGACCAATCACTCCTTATGTTGTCTGCCTCCAATGCGGCAGCATCCTTATTGTGAAAAAATGGCGACTGATTTGACCTGTTTGGTTTGAACCAGAAGTAAGCCATATTCTATGGGTGACGTCATACCCACTCGGTCCAGTTCTCATATACAGTGTTACCTCATTTTTTGCTGGAGTTATGTTCGAAAATAAACCACGATAGGGAAAATCCACAAACATTTTTACACTTTTCTCTGTATTTAAACCCTTCATGTTCAAACCTTAGAAAATAAGTCCAGTATTTTATATTGAAAACAAAGATCTGACTGCAATGAAAGACATATATATCTGGCAAGCTCCACATATCTGTACAAGAGATATGGCATGGAGAAGATGGATTGACAAGGTCACCAACCAATTAGGACACAGAGCACATTGCGCTTTAAAACCTGTTTTCTTTACAATATGCAAAACAGCGAGACAGTTAAAGGTGAAACACGATATAGCGAAGAAACCATTGTACATTTAATGTTTTGAACGCAGAAGGAAACTCAAAATGCGTTTCAAGGACAGAAAAAGTCTAAAGAAATGAAGACAGAAGGTAAGAATGTTGTAGAAGGTCTGATACGTCAGACAAACACACCAGAAAAGAGTGTTTTAAATTACACAAGTTAACGCTTGCATGCGGTAGCTTTGGAACCCTCCCACACGTGTCATTTTTCATGAACAAAAGGAGTGAAAATGAGATAATTCAGCATCTTGAATCAGCTGCAGCCCAAAGAGGTGCAGCGCAGCAACATAGCAGGCTCCCTAAAACTCAACAAACTGTGAGAAATGTTTGTTGTTTATGGGTCAGCAGGTCCTTTTATGAGAACATGCCACAGTGGGTTGAAGACTTTGCTTGTTTCTTGAGTGCCAAAGCCGAATTCCTCCCCACACAACAAAATCTGAACGCATGTATGTGATCCTGCTCGCTCGCTTGGATGACTGCAGACAGCTGCACTAGAATGTGTTTCCTCCCTGTAGATATTTGTGCAAATGAAACCCCAACAAATGCTCTCGACAGCAAGCAAACTTCATTTGTTTCTTGAATAACAAATACAAATACAGCAGCACATACATATTTATAAGAGTTTTGCCTTGCTGGGTGTGATGAGCTGGATGCCTTTGCTTCCTTCCTTCCTACTTCCTCCTCCACCCTGTGGAGCCTTTTTTGACCTTCTCCACTCCAGCCCTCCATCTGCTCGTTTCTCAACTCACAGCCTCTCCCTTCGAATGATCAAAGTCACCTTCCTGATCCCCACAGACTCCCTTTTCTCCCACTTTACAATCCTCAAGCACCTGTGTCAAAAGCAGCGCCCCTTTTTTTAACCCATTTCCTTCGCTTTGAGACACCTTTTTGACTGCAGGAAAACAGAAGTAAAATCCCTGCTTTATACAATACAGACATCACATCTACCAGAAAGCATCAGTTCTTCTAGAAACTTCCACACAGACGGGACTAAGACATGTCCGACATGATCAGCTTCAATGATGTTATGGCTGAAACATGCAACCAAGTGAAGCTAACCAGATCTTTGGCTGGAAAACAACCAAAGACATCAAAACTGAACCTGACTTTGTTTTAATGTACCTGTTCTGAATTCTGGAGCCAACTGATTATGATTCATGAACTTTTGCTTCTTTGTTATGATTTTTTTTAAAACACCACACCTTTGTTTCCATAAAAAAAAAAATATATATATATATATATATATACAAAAGATCAAAACCAAACCAGCAGCCGGAGATCGATCACGACAAACATCACCGCACACGTTGGTGACCCCGTAACCATAACAACGCACACACGGGCATGAAAAACAAACTCCTTTGGCGACTCTTTACAGGGGCCAACGCATAATCTGCAGTGAAAAGAAGACTGCAGGCTTTAAAACAGCAGAGACACACAAAAAACTGTCAGAGTTCATCTGTGTGCCCACTTCCTTCACACCCACAAGTTCAAGTCTGTCAGACCCTGACAGTTTAAAGCCCACATGATGGAGAGACCCAACAAGAACAACATGTGGACATTAAGTAGCATTGATTTCTTTTTTTTAGCTAAATATTTTATTTTACTTTTGTGATGCAAAACTGAATCTTAAATGCATGCCAGATGTTTGTGATATCTCCTTTGCAAGTTATAATGACTATCCTGATAATACTGAAGTCATGGGCTATTATTTATAATAGAAAGGAGTTTAAAAAAAGCAAACAGTTTAGCAAAGAAGAAAAGAGTTAACATTGTTGACCTCCAAAAAATGCATCCACAAAGCAAAAGCAAGCAGCGTTTTATACTTCTGCCAGTATTCCTGTGGCTCCAGAATGAGGGAATCGTTGGAAATGTCATAAAATAAAATGAAAAAAGAAAAGCTTAGAAGTGACTTCACGCAGTAAGGTGAGATGTGATTTTTATGTATTTGTTTTATTTTAAGCAATATTTCAGTTTGCGATAAGTTCATCCAGGGAGAAGAAAGAGGGAAAGCTTTAAGAAGGTGAAACATGCCAACATTTTGAAAAAGTTATGTTTTGATTCTGACATTGGTGGATAAATAATGGAGAGAAAAAAGCAAGTTGGACTGGAAGGAAAGTCTCCAAAAGTGGGAAAAAACATTAAATGTGGAAATAGGAGCAAGGAGACCTTAAAGAAAACTTCTTTGTTTTTGGTTCTGTATTCTTTTGTATTATTTCTACTTTCAATCCAGTTATTTGCAAAAACGTTTTTGTGTGTGTGTCTTAATTTGCCTTTGCAACACTAAAACATTGGAACCTTCTTTTCAGAGAAGATTCTGAAACCCCTGATGTCAGGAGATCCTTAACTGGAAAAAGTCAGCTTGAGAAGGTGGTACTGCAGCACACAGCACAGGTTGTCTCATCAAATCTCGGACGTGTTGACTAAAAGCAGCAACACCACAACTTGAAGCATTTATCAAGATGACCATGAAGTGACCATTTTAGCTGGAAAGCACAGGAGAAGTGTATTTTTTCCCCAAAAGAACATGTTTTACTGTGCAGCAGTGGATGTAGTTTTTTTTATGGACAGAAATGCATCTGGGAAGATTTTGAAGATCAGTACTTTTGTGCTAAAGGCAGCGTGTGAACAAAACTCATCACAGAGCTGAGATTTCCAACATACAGCTTCGTTTTAAATTTGCTGAAAAAGAGTTTTTCTGCATTTGAATTTACAACAAATAGCTTTAACAAGATCTAGCCGGTAGTGAAAATATAATGTAGGGAACAAGTATGCAATTTTTCACTATCCTAAATTTAATCTAAATCAAAGGTGAACAAAAATAACTATATTTTTGCAATGTTGCTGTCCTTTAGGACACGTTTTGTACCTTTTATAAAATTTAACAAATAGCATCTGCGCAGAAAAAGCCATCATAATTATCTGGTCTGTGTCAACTACTAAAGTAAATATGATTGCAGTGTTAAAAAACAGAAGTAATAGCATCTTTTGAAACTGCTGAGCAATTACTTGCCCCTTTTGTTTGACCTGTTTACAAATTTACCCATGCCCATCTGTGTTTCTGTGCGGGAAAAACACTCTTTTGAGAACGATGTTTGAATTATAATACATTCATTGTGCAGATAACGAGGTTGGTTTAATTAGTCAGGTTAACCAATCACAACACACCTGACCTTAGTAAAGACAGGAAACACAGAAAATGACTCTTTTTAGATAGTAAGACGAGTTAATTTAAGACCCACTCTGATGAAAATTGTGTTTTTGGGGTAAAGGTTTTCTTTGTGCCAATGATCCCGCTCACAACTCAGAGGCAAATTTCTAATGAACTCCTGCTGCTCTGCAGAAACTATGTCTTAAGAAACGACACAGGTATTTGATTTTGGCTAAAAGTGGCACAATCATAATTAAAGGACCACTGAGAACACTTTGCAAATATACCAAAGATGATCGGAGTGGAACTTTAAACCAACACAAACATTAAAGGTGTGCATGTTTAACATTAGAAAGCCCTAAAACAAATGAATAGGCCTTTTTGGGAAAAGAGGAGAATAGAAAAAAGTGGAAGGATAAAAGTGAGGTCACCTTTAACCTAAAATGATGTGATTTAATGTCTCCTTTTAAAGCAAACGTTGGAAACAAAACATGTGTAAAGACTCAGAGCAACTCAGCACTTTTGCCAAAGTGTTTCTGTGGATTTTACGCCGTGAAAATGACTCCATCCATTATAGATGAAAGATTGTGCTTAAGATAAGAGGGGTTTTCTCAGTAAGCAACACATCAGCACTCAACGCTGCCTCACACGTCTTCTCTGTTGCCTAGACTTGGCCAGCACTTGGCTCCGTCTATCATCACCTCTCACAAAGGGCAGGGACGTCTAAGAAAAGCTCCATCCGCATGAAGAGCACCAAGGAATCAGCTCTACCCCCCAGGATGTGTGGAAATGTCACTGCTCCCTGCATCACAGGTGATATATTTGGAAAGGTGTAGGCAGAGCTCACACAACCAGCTGGGTATGGAACGATTAATCAGTCCAGAAAATTTGACTGCTAAAACAAAAAAGGTGTGATAAAATAAATAATATGAGTTTTGATAAATAAGAAAACAGAGAAATCTCAGTTGCTATGGCAGCTATGATGAGTGGCACAGCTCACGTCATTGAAAGCAGGCAGCAGGTGGAAGGGGAGGAGGGCTTTCAGCTCTGGGGAGGGCTGGGTCCTGCCCGGCACGGGACGAGCCGGCACTGGCAAAGAACTGTGACACACATTACCTGAGGGACAACACAAGCAGACAGGCAGATGAACATATGGAGCTGACAGGAATGAGGTGGATTTAAGCAGATTTAATGAGCCACAGTGAACAAGATTCAGAGGTTTCTTTTTTTGCCACGTGCACACCATATCTTTTTTATATCGGAATAGAGCTGTGAAAGAAAAAATCTGGAGCAAGATTCAGGAGATCTGCAGTGCTTCGACCTTTCGTAGAAAGCCTCTTCCAGCCGTGCGTCAATGTGGTAGTATTGGGTAGCGACAGTGCAGTGAGAACACAGTATATTAAAAGAATGTCCATTTAGTGGATTCTTTAACCCGCACCAAATGCCCGGTGTGTGCATAGCATAATACTTATTGTTTACCCTTAGAAATATTTATCTTTTGTTCTAAAATGATGTTGATAATAAGCCACATGGTGTTGCATGTTCATGTTCTTAAACAGTGATTGGAACTGCAGCAGAAACTCAACACATCAGAAAAACGAATTGCTTTTACTAAGATACACTTACATATTTAACCCAATATTTGTATAATATACATTTCTAAAGCCCCTATCTCGTTAGAATAATAAAATCTTTCCTTAAAAACCCGTTGTATAAAACTTCGTCTTTGCTTTTGCGCTGTAGTTCATCATCATTACACTAGGGGCAGAAGAAGAGCTTTAGCTTGGTCATTTCAAAATGGCCGCCTCCTTGAAATCTCGAAAACACTTTTGGCGGAAATCTTTTTGCTAAATTTCAAAACTTATGATGAGAAAAATAAATATTTGACAGTGGATAAATATGGTGTTTGTTTCCTGAACACTAATGTCTATATTTTAACACTTTATATGAACAAAAAACTTACCAAATTACCCAATGTACATAATTGATGGGCTACTATATCTAATTTAAAAATGTGTTGCTCTTTTTGTGTGTGTGTATTGTTTTAGTCAGAGTTTAAACAAAATTCCCAAAAATGTGAATACCAATTCATGTAAAAATAAACAAATAAAAAACTCAAAATCAATTAAACAGTCGGCTCTGAATCTATATTCTATGAAAGTTTCATTTTTTTGGAAATAAACACACTTTTCAGTGATATTCTAGTTTTTTGGAAAGGGCCTGTATAGATTAAATGTGAGTGAATTTAGAAATGCGCACACCTGCAACAAACTTGGTAAATCTGATAATAAATAGTTAATAAAGCAAAAAATACAAATATTTACATTTCAATGGGTCAAATTTGACACCAGTGTGAATATGCAAGAAGGGAATGCTCTTGTAAATTTAAAGTTTTAGTTTAGTATCTGGAAATACCTGAATTTGAACATCAATTTACTTTTTTTCCACTAGTTTTAGACTATAAATGAGACATGCTGGTACTTAATCTTAATCTGATACCAATATTAATCCTAATACTTAATTTGTTACTCCCAAATTGAGTAACTTCTGGAGTATTTATTGTGAAACGAGTACATTTTATTTCGACTTAAGGAATACCCCTTTGTAAAAAGTAGTCTATTTAAGCGTAAAACAAGTTAGTATGCTCCCACACTACGCATACATGTTCTATAGTATACTTGCCATATTTGAATTTATACTCAAGAGTACTCAATAAAATAAACTTCAAGTGTACTTGATGGGTGGAGCTACTCCTACTCAAACAAGTTTTAAATATTCTGACCATCTCAGCTATTAATCAACATTTCAAACATATTCACAGCAGATAATTAAATACTTTAAAGTTAATGTCTGTTTTATGTAAAATATTACTATCATAAACTTTCTGTCACTCTATGATTGGCTTGTTTACATGGAAGCAAGGGTTTATAAATTGCCTATTTCTTTCTTCATAATGATGGTGAGTCATCTGAAAGGTATTTCTGAAACATTTTGAAGAACATTCTACAAAAACAGTGTTTTCATGATTGAAGTTTTAGGTTTCGTCAGATTAGAGCATCACACCCATCCGCTTTGCAATGAGAGGCTGATTGCTTGGTGAAAAACTTCAGAAAAACTTTTTTTTCCCCTCTCAGTTCAGAGCCCTGGGAGAATTCTTTGTTTCCGCCAACGTTTCTTACAGTGAATTTTTTTTGGCAATAAGTCCACATTTATTCTTTGCTGTAGATTCAAAACTTTCTGCCCCTTAATCTTAAATTCCGGGGTGCAGGTGACTCATTTCACAAACCGCTACAACAGCAACAGGTGACTCCAGTGAGTATAACAGGGACAAAAAAACGAAACATACGATGACATCAAATGCAGCATGCTGCGTTTACGTACCAAAATACATGACGGCACCGGAGTGAAAAAAGGAAATCCTACTACTCTGCGTTTTTCATCGCACACGCGAGGCTTCCCTTCCTCTCTCGTGGTCCTCCTCCTCCTCTGCAGCAGAGCCTGCTCCTACCCATCTGGACCTCCTTCTCCTCTATATACACCCCCTCCTCCTCCTCCTCTTGCTTTACCGCACAGCTCTTCCTCACTCCATCTTCTTCAAAATCTGGTTTGAATTCAACTTGAAAAGACGGAAATGATCTTTAATGAGTGTACACTCCCACCAAGAAGGAAAGTGTGGGTTTCACGGCAGAAAACGTGCTAAAAACAAGCTGTAAAAATCAAATTAGCTGCGTAAAACAAACAGGAGAGTTTGCTGGCTTCCCTCCTGGGCAGCTTTATTTGGAAATCAGTGAAACCATCCGCTCACTAAATGCTTTCCCATCCTCATTTTTTTTCCCCCTTTCCTTTGGGATCAACTGTATTAATAGAAGCATCCTGATGCAGGGAGGAAACTCCACAGCACGTATGTACGCTGCCTTTTCTGCAGCCCCACTCAATGCATAACGCTGTGTGTTTTGAGGTGGCGGTGACCTCACTTCAACTTTCAGGTCTGGTGTAGCCCAAACAGAATTCCTTTCTGTGTGAAAAAGTGGCCAATGTTGTGTTTTCTCACAGTCTAACCTCTGGGGAGGCCGTCGAATGAAACAGCTGCTGTTTCCACAAATGCACACATGTTTGCATGCGGCCTACTTGTTGATTTAGTGGGACAGAAACATTTTTTGGACAGTTGTCTGCAAATAAAGCTGCTTGTAGTCTTGCTACCCATTCATCCTCATGGAATTAAAGCTGAAATACGCAGACGTGGAAATGTTTGCTCACACTTTTGCTCTTTTGTCACTACACGTGTCGCCGGGCGTTTCTGTTGAAGTAGAACAGAGCGCGGCGTCACGGCTGTGTGGCATTTTCCTTCCTCTTGAAGCTGAAGGGTTTTTCCTCCTCAGTTTACATATGCGGGTGGGTGGGGACACACAGCAGGGAGTTTCGGTGGAGCCAATTCTATCTCTGTTCTGCAGGTGATCCAAGGTGTTCCGGAGAGAAAACCCCACTCACAGGTCACTTTATTAGGCACACCTGTCCAACTGCATGTTAATGCAATATTTCTATCAGCCAATTACATCACAGCATGTCATTACATTTAGGCATGCAGACATTTTGTTAACTTTTAAAAGTCTAACAAAATCAATTGCTGTTTTTTTAAGAATTGAAAATTGTAATATTTTTTTTTTCATACTTTTCTTCCTATTTACTTTTTTATGTTGTCTTCCAGGGCTGCACAGTGGTGCAGTGGTTAGCGCTCCTGCCTCACAGCAAGAAGGTTCCCGGTTCAAGTCCTGGCTGGGGGACCTTTCTGTGTGGAGTTTGCATGTTCTCCCCGTGCATGTGTGGGTTTTCTTCGGGTACTCCGGCTTCCTCCCACCGTCCAAAAACATGCTATATAGGTTAATTGGTTACTCTAAATTGTCCCTAGGTGTGAACGTGTGTGTGATTGTGGCCCCTGCGACAGACTGGCGACCAGTCCAGGGGTGTCCCCTGCCTTCGCCCATGAATAGCTGGGTTTGGCTCCGGCAACCCCGTGACCCCGAAAGGGATAAAGCGGATTGGAAAATTAATGAATGTTGTCTTCCAGTTGACAGTAAATCCCCGTCCTTCACAATTCACTTCAATTTTTGGGTTATGGTGGGTTTTGTTTTGGTTCAATATATGATTTTTATATTACAAAAACTAATCATTCAGAAAAATCTTTTTTTTTTTTATTTGTTAATAAGAAGTAACAATGAAGAAGAACCTTTCCGTGAGCTTACCTGGTGGTCATTTCATGTTATAGAAATAATAAGATGTTACTCAAAAGCTAAAAAATTATCAACTTTTAATTTGTCTTTTCAGTACATTAAATGATTTCTGTCCAAACACCCCAAAAGTTTCTGTTATTTTACATTTTTTGCCTCAGATTGCAGCTGGAAGTGACATGTTTTTCAAAAACAGTTGAATGCATCACTTCAAACATGCAGCGTTTAGGATCCGACTTACAGACCACCTCTGCCGGTGTCATAGCAACACATGTATGTCATTTTACATTCAACAAGGTGATGCTAAGACCTTTCGATCTGTGTGATTGTAAACCGACTGGAAGCTTCATGACTCCAAAGCGGCTTTTGTGCATAAACGGCCGAGTGACGAACTGCACTGTGAAGTTAGATGTTTTCTTTGGAGTTAATAGAGTTCACTTTATGAGGAGTGATCTGACTGTTAATCAAACAAACTGATTTCTGACACTTTGTAATATGAAACCAAGCTAAGACTTCAGCTTCAAAAACACATTTTAGTCTAAACTTCACCTGTCATCTTGTTGTTGACTCTTTCCACTATAAATATATGTTTTTTCTTGTGGAAATATGTAGTAATAGCACACAGCCGCCCATCAGCTCACCTCGTCTTTTGATTGGTCACTACAGCAACATCACCATGGCAATCAGAGAGCTTTGACTTGGATTCTATTCATGACTGTGCGTTGACATGGAAATTTTAAATCTGTTATTTGCTGTCATGCACTGACAGATGGCTGCTGCTCTGCAGTGGCTTGAACTCTTGTGTCGGGGGGCGCTCAATCACAGCCCCACCTGTGCACAACTGGACCCACTCGAACAACCAACATCCTTTAGAGCTCTGGTGGGGATACTTCCTGTTTTGTTCATAAGAAAATGCAAACACTAAACTGTAACTTGTTTTGTTTGTGGGGTTTTTTTCTAAAAAGAGCTTTGAAAGAGTCTTCCAAATTTTATAACTTTTAAATATTTTCCTTTTTATGACATTCTAAATTACAAATTAACGGTTATAGCAAAACAAAATGGGAAATCAGACAAAAAAAAAACACATTTTGAACATCTTTTTTTATACTGCCAATAAATGCAAGACATGACTTCTGGGAAAGGAAAGAATCAAGATAAGGAGATAAAACAAACACATGTTGATTTCTAAGCCTATTTTGAGCATTTGATCTATTATTTGTGATATAAAGCACTTGTGATCATCAAATTATGTAATTTTGGTCAAAATATTTTTTTTACCTTCATTTTAGAAACTTTTCTTTGCCCTTTTTTAATGAAATATCTGACTCCTTCACACCTTCTCTCCTCAATCAGCCCCATTATTGAATCAGACACACCCGTGATTGGAGGTGCGGCGTTTTTAAAGGTGTTGCTCTAACCGTTGAAAGTGATCTTTGGTTCAGTTCTGCTGATGGGCACTCCCTGAAATGGAAGCAACACGCCCTTTAAATACACAAGTCTGAGCTGAGATGTTTCAAAGCTGTTTAAATTAAGTTATCTAAAGGAATAACAGTGTAGCTGGAGATAGTATTAACCGCTTTGGCTCTTGAATTTATTAACAGCTATATAAAAATCACATCAAAAAGCCATCAAATTTGATGTGCGTCAAAAAAGTGGCAGTGGACACAAATTACACACGTGAATGACGTTCGATGTGAACGTAGCATTATGCCAGGCTTGGCGGTCTTGATCAGAGGCATCTTAAACTTCGCAGCTACTTAAAAATGTATTTTTCTTCATTTTTATTTTTTGGCTCCTGTGACTTTTACTCTGTTGCAAATTAAGGATGATATTCACTGGTTCGTCTACGATGTGTCTCCGTTACGTTAACACAAAAAATAGGGCGTTCATTAAACATTGAGTGTTTACGTCGCCTCTGTCATGTCTGTGTCCGACATCCAACCCAATTTTGGTGCAAAAAGCCAGAGAAATGGGAAACCAAGTTTCAAAATAAAAGTTTTCATTGCATTTTCAAAATAAAAATTTATAAAATTTTATTTTATTCTTAGAGTGTTAACATCGGCGTCTATTTTTCCCATAAATGACAAAAGTTTAATTTTGGAAGTACAAAGAGATATCACAAAACATGCTCTGTGAGGAAGGAGAGGCCATGGGGCCTGATTGCCAAAATTTTGGATTAAGCTACTCGACACGGGGAGATGGCAGGACAAACCGCTCTTCCTGGAACTGGGTAGGAGGGGAGACCGGACACACAACTGAGACATTAATGAACTGACGTCGAGGGGTTAAAACTGTTGTTTCTGAGAAACAGACAAATGAAAAAAACAAGAAGTTTCGACAAACTGTAGGAAACACTTCTAGTAATCACATATTCAAAGGTGTAGAAAGTCACATTTCAGTTTGAACTCCAGGAGTTTTGAAAACAACAGAAAAATTATGGATTCTCCGTGAGGATTCCTTTCTCTTCGGGGTTAAAGGTCACATGGAATTTAAAAAAAAAAAAAAAAAAGGATAGAGCCGTGCAGATGCTGCACTTCCTGCAGGATACAGTCAAGGCAGAGCGATGGAGGAATCGTAAAACAGCAGATTGGTGTTTGGGTCAGAGGTGGCAGCACTTTTACATCCGACTCCCACTGGTAGCTGGTCGCTTCTTTACAAGCTCCACATGTCTGGTAGCTCCACGGTAACGGGCATCACGTGAATGTGCCGAACCAGAATCTTTCCAACCGTCTTTCCTTGAAGTTAAAACACCAGCAGGAATTTGCAAGAATCTGTGAAGTGGTTGGAAAACTTGACTTTAAAGCGCTCTTGTTGGGTATTTTTGTCATTTTCGTATATTTGCAGGAGGAATCACAAGCGATATTCTCCAGGATTTGCAGATTTCATGACCAGGCTTTCAAACCTGTGGTTCCAGATATCCCACCACCACCCCCAACCATAAAAATATCTTCATTCATGGAATATAATTAAACCTTTATACTGCCTGCTGCAGAGTCCTGTCCATCACATTTTCATGAGAGACTCAATAAAAGCATTTGCGGTCATTTCACGACAGGAAAATCATTTTTGACAGAGAAATCTTGCTCGGGGGGCCAGACCCGTGCACGCCCTCGTGCACACATGCTTTGCCGCACTAAAGGCTCGTCCCTGCACATCTGTTAGCCAGAGATACAGCACTATCTGTCCAGAATGCCATTAACTAGCACTGCTGTAGATTTATAGGCTCCCAGTTGTGCCATATGAGCTTTTTTTTTTTAAATCGCATCCACAGTATGGAGACTGTCTTCGTCAACATATGAAAAAGAAAAATGCAACTTTGTTGTTTCAAATGATCATTTTGAGGGTTGTTTGATTTCTGGTTCTGTGTACAGATGTCAAGCAGACCCTGGCGGTTTTAGCCATGAAAGCGGCGTGGTAGAGAAGAGCAAAAATCCTTTGTGACAGCTGAATGAAGGAGCTGAAAGGAGATGAGGTTGGACGGCAGCTTGAGATGTGCAGCTAATGAGAAAAAGTAGGTTTGAAACATTTCATGACGAAAGGATGAAAGCAGCTTCTGTATCAGTGCTGCCATCTGCAGGCTGAAAGGAGGAAGGACACCTCAGGTCAAAGAAGACTGGAAAATGATCATCAAAATTAATAATTTGAAGGGCTCCGGATTTCATTTAAAAACAAAGCTTTTGTTATTTTTGCTTGTATTTATGATTCTTTATCTCTTATCAATATTGATACAAATATTGACTCAAAAATTAGGGGACAAAGCTTGCCCCCACATAGCTCCACCCCTACACCATTATAGAGACTATATCAATCATTAATAATGAAACCTAAATGAACCAAACTTATAATAAATGTTAATTAAAATTAAAGTTTTGTAACGTTTTTTTAAGTACATCAACATACGTTAATATCTTAAGAAATCAACCATTTTAACAGCTATGGTTTAAATCCAGCATCTCCAAAGTCTGGCCAAATGCGACCTGTGTTCAAATTTCTAACGGCCCTTAGGCTCCTTCCATAAAATCAATAAAAAATCAATAAAATCAATAACGCAGCACTTCTAAAAGCTGTATGATTTCTTGATTGTGGTTAGCTAAATTATGCTTTTTTTCATTGTAAGTCACTGACATTTGTTAGCTCATTTCTAAAATGTCAATTGGAAATTCAAAAAAGGAAAGTTGACAATGACGTGTCACTTCCTCCAGGAAGGAAGTCTTTGACAACCTTATCAGCAAAACATTAATGTTTTTCTAATTAACAAAATTATTCAAAGCAAACAACATACTTTAAATAATTTATTCAAAGGCAGTCCCTGCATGCATTGCTTTAAAAAAAACAAACAATAAAACTTTTTAAAATAGTTTGTAAAACATGAAAAAAGAAAAAAAATCCATAGCTACCTTTTTAAGAAGGGCCTATTAGTAACCTTTTAATAAAATAAAATTAAAAATCCAGATATGAAGGATGGCTTTTTGAATGATAAACTGTACAGATGGGATGTTTGGTGAAGTGAAACCTTTGTCTGAATGAGCCAATCAGAATCTGGACGTGTTAGGAGCTTTTGCAGCAGCCTTTGCGCTCCTCCTGCTGTTCGCTGTTGAGTCCGATGGGGCCGGACAGGGTCACAGCGCTGATGGAGCCGCGGGTCACCTCTCTGCTGGCTACCTTTTTATGAATTGCTGATGAGACACGGAGACAAGGCGTTAAGGGTTTGATCCCCTTGGCTGATGACATGTGTCTGCCCATTTGTACCTGTGAGAACTTCTTGGAAGGCGGTCTCCACATTCGTAGAGTCCAGCGCTGATGTTTCCATGAACATGAGGCCTTTTTTATCTAGATTGATCCAGATTAGGTCAGATTGGATGTTTGGACAGAAAACACTGATAAAAGTGGGAAGATTTAAATTCATTTGCCTGCAAAGTCCTGGGCTTCCTCCACTGGGACGGTCCGCTGGCTCTCCAGGTCTGACTTGTTCCCCACCAGCATCACCACAATGTGGGAGTCTGCGTGGTCGTACAGCTCCTTCAGCCATCGCTCGGCGCTCTCATAGGTCAGGTGTTTGCTTATGTCGTAGACCAGAAGGGCCCCAACTGCTCCTCTGTAATACCTGAACCCCCAGGAGACACAAAACAAAAATGTTAGTGTGTCAACCAACCAAATAGCCATGTTTACTGCTGAATAACTCACAAACGTTGTGTGTTTGCATGTGTGTGTACCCACGCTGAGGTTATAGCCCTGTAGCGCTCCAGTCCTGCCGTGTCCCAGATCTGAGCCTTGATGATGAAGTTCTCCAGCTGAACTGTCCTGGTGCTGAACTCCACGCCGATGGTGGTGCGGCTGTCATGTCTGAATTCATTTTTGGTGAAGCGGGACAGGAGGTTGCTTTTACCCACACCGGACTCCCCAATTAAAACCACTGAGGAGAAACACATTTCACCCCGAAGACGGGGAAATATTTCATTCAAAAGTGTGAAGAATAAAGAAAAAATGTCGCAAATGTGGAAATCTATGACCATCTCTGATCTAATCTGACTCCTGCAGGGGTTCTCAAACCGGCACCACAACGTCACGCAAACGTGGCAGATCTACGCCAGAGATGACTTTGGAATGACAGGAATGGGAAAATCAGTGCCTCTCTATTCTGTTGAGGAAAATGGGAATCCTCAAAGGATTGTCAGAAACATGAGAGGCTTTGTTTTGTCTAGGAGGCCAAAGGGCAAACGTTTACAGCCAATTGGGCAGGGAGGGGAAAAAAAGAAAGTCACTTCCTCATTTGTGTCTTCCTTTTCTAAGTCCACAGTAGGTGGTTACACACGACTGAAGGTATTCTGATTTTTTCATTTCCTTCCTAATCATGACTCAAATAAATGTGACTTACCTTTAAAGACAAAATTGTAGGAATCCTCAGACCCCATGCTGTTCTCTTTCTCGTTAAATATCCTGAAGCCACTTTCAAGATGTAAAAAAAAGGTAATAGAAAGATTTTTTTAAAAAAGGAATAAAAAGTAGAACAATCTTTGTTGGTTTCTGTAGGAGCAGCTTCTGGTTGAGGACAACCAGGGAGGCAGCAGGAGTCCTGCTGGTGAATCAGCTGACACCCACAGGAAGGCTGGGGCGAGGAGAGCAGGTGGAACAGGTAGAGCGGCTTGACGGCAGACTCCACCCTCCACCGGCGCCCCTCTCGGTCTGAGATGCAAGTCGTTTGCATGACAATGGAGCTGGCCTGACTGGTGGATCTGTGGCAGAACACGTCGCCTTTACAGCCCTCATGTTTTTGCAGCTATAAGACGACAAGTTTGGATTTACCGGATTTTCAGGAAAACATTCTCTAAACTCAGATTGGTTTTTGGGTAGTTAGGATTCAACAAACACATTTTTTAAAACAAGTTTACAAGAAAGAATGTTTGGAGCCATCAGACATCTCACAATAAAGATTTTGTAGCTTAGTACCCTACATTTAACCTAATTTTAGAAAAAATTGTCATCATTTCCATATTTATTTTAAGTCTATGAGTCTTTCTCAAGTCTAGGGCAGGTCATGTGAGGTCAGGAGTGGATTTTAGATATAAATGTTTTTGATTTAGCTGCATATTTTCATGAAATATGCAAAATATGACGAATCTGCAATTCTGAAGCATCAGAACTTCTTTTTTCTGGAAGCAGGTAAGGACAGCTCCAGGCTTCAAAGTTCTCCTGTTTTTCTTTGGTTCCTCCTCCTCCTTGCCTGAACACACCAGGTAATCAACAACAAGTAACAAGTAGGTCAAGCATATCTGTAGGGGGAGGCGCGTGTGTGTGTGTGTGTGTGTGTGTGTGTGGGGGGGGGGGTATTTCATTAACCCTCCTCCACCCAAACTCCAGCAAGAAAGTGGGACAGCTGTTGCCAAGTCTGTATTTGCTGCTCCGCCGTCCAAGCAGGGGATTCCTCACAGCCGCTATGACATCATGAAGATTTTAGGATGCTTTGTCATTCCAAAATTTTGCAACAAGAAAATGTACAAAAATTCTTGAAACAACCTACTTTGTTGCGTAAATGAGTAGCAATCTTGCAAAAAAAACCAAAACACCTGTTCAGTGAATTCCTGTTAATGCACACCTGCACAAAAAAAATCCTAACTGAGCTTGCTCCTTTGTTAAGAAAAAAAATGTACGCACCACCTGACAAAGGCAGAAGAAATGTCTTCTTGTGATGAAGGCAGAGGATATTTGCTGCTTTCATCAGAAGAAAAAAATGTCTTCTGCCTTAGTCAGTTACAGACTTTTTTTCTGCTTTTTTCAAACAAGGATTTTCGTCTTTTGCTTTAGTAAGATAGAGAAATGTCTTCTTGAGCCTTTGGAGATGAAGACATTTCTTCTTCTGCCTTAGTAAGATGAAAAAAAGTTTTCTTCTGCCTTAGTAAGATGGAGACATGTCTTTGATTTTTGCATCCCTCTATTATCCCTCTAGAGGCTGTAATCAACTGACACGCGTTTGACTGTTTTTGACCACCATTTATTACTTTTTAGTACAGTACTGTTAAAAGTTAGTTCCAACCTTTCCGACTGGGAGATGGATTTATTTATTTAATTGATTTTCAGCTGAGGTCAACAGACAAATGCAAAGCCATGAAGCAGTTGCCAAGATTATCACAACTACAACACTGACTTTGAGAAAAAAAAAAAAAGAAAAAAGAAAAAAAACAATCTAGACTTGTGATTTTTTGGGGGGTGGGGGTGGGGTGTGGTGTTTTTAAAGCCTTTTAATCATTTATGATTTACTCAAATCATCTGACATTTTTTCAAATCAGTTTCATGCTTCATTTCACACCAAATCATAATCAGGTGAAAAACCGAAGAACTTCTGCTCCAGAGGGTGATGCACTGGAGTGACTCAAGGAATTTCTCGAGGTTTTTACTGTCGTCCGAGTGCTGACCGCGCTCTTTCAAGACCGCAAAATGCACAGCAGCGAGGGAGGGGTGGGGCCTTGGAGGAAGAGGAGACAGCACTCACGGGTGAGCACTTTAAACTGGAATGACAAATTACATCTTCAAGGGAAGCGTGGAGCGTGTCATATGAATAGGCGCTTGTAATAAATAGTGAGAGTTGCTGGGCTAAAACAAAAAGAAGAAGAAAAAAAAAAAGACCAGCTCGTGTTCAGGTTTACTGACTTTAACCAGGAAACTTTCAAACTTTGCGGATGCTTCTCTCTCCCCAACGGAGCGCGCTTCACAGAGTGGGTTCAGTCAGACTAGCAGAACTCTGCAGGGTCAGATGAAGCCAAACATGACGAAGTAAAAGGACTTTGGGGAATGATCTGAGAACAGATGAGGGTCTTTGCAGTGCATGTCCAAGTTTATTCTAGAAAGTTTTGGACGATACACTTTAAGATTTCTCCTGGTTCTCTGTAGGGTGTGTTTATGACTTGAGTACGTATTTACGAGCGTGTCTGTGTGTCAATATGTTCTGTATGTTATTTTTTTGTTTGTTTTTTTTTTTATGAGGGCTGTGAGCCCAACAGTCTCTCGATAGCGGCATTGATGTCTCCTCCGGTGGCGATGAGGGCCTGCAGGTTGGCTTCGCGGTTGATGAAGCCCATGGCGCTCAGCTGCTCCAGCTGGGTCTGGAACTGGACTTCTGGGGTCTGAGTCTGAGGTTAAAGAAAACAAACATTTAGAAACCAATGTAATTCTAAATGTACAAAAGTAACTGTTTTTGATTCAGAAAAACATAATTTTTCCTACCTAAGAGTTTTATAAACTTTCACTGGATGCATTAAAAATTAATAGCTGAGGTTACCGTTCCTCCCAGCATGCATCTCACCCCCCTCTTCCTCTCTATATTATGCTGACAACTTGGCTGCATTATTTCCAAAAGCAAAAAATTAATTTATTCATTTTTTAATACTACTCAAGCACTTTGGAAAGCTGTTTGAAAGTTTGGAGAACAGAATTACACAATAGTTTTTACGTTTATCAAAAATTTGATCCAAAATGTATTGTAAAACTACCAAAAAGTAAGATTTAGATTTATTTTTCATCTTTTAATTTCATTGCTGAGTCCAGTGACTCAGTTAAATATGAATTCATTTGTCAAATTTCCAACTTAAAACACATTTATTTGGTCATAAAACCCTGTTTTCACATAACTAGTAGTTTATTTGAATAAAAATTGAACTTCTGCTCATAGAAATACGAATTATTATAATCAAAACAAATAGAGAAACAGTTGCTTTCATTGAAAAACTACAAGAAATCTTTAAAATATAAATTATTGAATTTATTGTTTATTGTTTCATTGTTTTCTTGTAAGTGATTAACCATTGGATTTTTGTATGTGTTTTTATTTTTAACAGTAACGCAAGAGAAAAAACAAAAGTAAAAAAATTTAATCTAATTTCAGGGTCTGAATTACAAAAAAAAAATCACTAATCAAAAATGTTAATGAAAGATTTTAGGGTGAATGTCCTGTTTAGGAAAAACTGAAGGTTGGACTGATTGATGCTTTCAGGAGATCCAAAGCATACCGTTGCACTTCCTCCTCCAGCTCCCCCGGCAAACATCTGGAGCATCTGTTGCATCAGCTGCTGCTGCTGCTGACTGGCGTTTGTTCCAGCACTGCTGGGTGAAGAGGCGGGGTTCTCAGCGGGCACGCTCCCTCCTGTGGGAACGCCAGGAATGCCGCCTGTCATCAAACTGATGAGACAAGAGGAAGGACAAACAAACAAACATGTTGGGTTAATACTGATAATCAAAAGCTAACCGAGTATTGGGTTGGTGAGGCGTACCTGGGCATGAGGCCGGGAGCTTCTGTCTGCAGCGTCTGTAGGCCCTGTTGGATCTGCATGAGAGCCTGCATCGCCCGTGGGTTGGTCATGACAGAGAGGGCCTCTGGGTTCTGCATCTGCATCCCAACAGAACACACGGTTGGAAAATGAAAGCGACCACAAGCAACTATTTTCATAAAGACACCAAAGGAATTGACAAACAAAATACACTATTTTCCACTATCAAAATAAAATGATCGTGAAACGCTATTAAAAGAAGGTTTTAAGACTCTCTTGTGACGCTAACTAGCAATCCCCAATGACAAAAGGTGTAAAATGCAAGGTGTCATGCTGCTAACAGCAAGAACAGTATGAGACCCTCTTTTTGTGTGACTGTCAAATTCCAGAAACTAAAGACCTGACACTTCATCTGAGCTGCTTTGTGACATCCAGACTGAGACTGGTCTCGAACGGTAAAGCTGAACAGAAACGTTTGGGATACCTGCTGCAGAAACACAGGCAGCTGAGCTCGGAACTGCTCCTGTAGTTGTGGGTTTCCAGCGAACAGAGGATTATTCATCAAAACCTGAGAGAATAAATGAAAAAAACAACAGTGTTTTTTCATTTGCACAGCAGGAAATGCCGATTTTTTGGGGGTGGGGTTGTAGGTAGAAAGGTTAAATATTAGCATCATGACTTTTACTCTTAAATTTCCTATTACACATGTGAAATGAGGATTCTAAACATAATCGACAAACCGAAGAATTTATAACAAGGTTTTAGATCAAATTTGGTTTCAGATTTTGCCTCTTTTTTTCTGTAATGTCTATAAACTCGTTATTGTGGGTGTGACTGGGTCTCTGTTTTTTACCTGGGATGCTAGCTCTGGGTTTTGGGCCAGTGACTGCATCATGCTGCGCATGTATGGAGCAGACAGCATGTTCTGCATTAGCTGGGGGTTTTCTGAGATCTGCTGCAATAGACTCTGCATGCCAGGGCTGTTGAACATGCCTGCAACAGACGCACAAACAATGAGCCCAAAATGGAAAAAGTACATTAAAAAAAAAAATTAAAAAGCAGGAATTTTGTCCTGCTTGACCTCACCGTTTCCCAGACTGCTAGCATTGATGCCCAGAGGATTGGACACACTTGGGTTGGTTCCCCCCGTGGTGCCAGTGCTCCCTGTGGTGCTCCCTCCACTCTCAGAAGAGCTCGAAGCATTTGGGGGTCCCCAGGGATTGGGAAGGGGCTCTCGGTTCTCCGTCCTCGATGGCTGAGCACCAGACTCTGAGGTACCGCCTAGAGCTGAAAACGGGTTGCTACCAAACTAAAAAGAGAACATCGTTCAGAATTTAGAAAAAAAAAAAAAAAACACAACCACAAACGAGCAAATGTACGCGTGCATATTTCTCTAGGATACCTGTTCTCTTGCAGCACTAAACATGGGTTCTTGGATGTCTGTATACATCCTCCGCAAGGCATTATAACCTCCTGGGATGCTTTCCAAGTTACTCAAAGCGCGGTCCTGGTTTCGCATCATTTCCTGCATCATGGCGGGGTTTCTAGCCAGCTCCATTGTCTGAAAGGAGGCAATAAGAAGGGAAAAATGTAGACACGCAGACATGCTGTGGGTTATTCATTCCTTTCAGTTTGCTTTACCTGTCGCATTAGTTCTGGGTTGTTGAGCATGTGGGAAATCTCAGGGTTGCGTTCCATAAGCTGCTGCATCTGAGGGTTGGCCATGATCATCTGTCTCATTAGATCGGGGTTGGACATCATGTTCTGCACCAGCGGGTTCTCCATGATCTGAGAAAGCATTTCTGGGTTGGACATGAGCTGCCGCTGCATCTGCTGCTGCAGCTCCATAAAGTTGGCCGACCCCATGCCCAGTCCGGCTAGGCTGGCCAGGTCCCCGAAGCCACCTGGAGCAGGAAACAGTTTGAAGCATTTGGTTTCTTGCCCAGGTCGATCTTCGATCAAATGTTAAAACAGTTACTCACTCAGTACGTTGGGGGGCTGTGTGGTTGGTGCGGCAGAGCTGGTGGAGCCTGCTGTAGATGTGGGGTTGGCGCTGGAACCAGAGGAGGAGCTACTTCCTGCCTGAGTGGAGACTGAGCTGGAGGCTGAGGTGCTACCACCATCAGCTGCCCTGCAAAGATCATATGGAAAAGTAAAAAAATGAGTAATTCCAAAACTGTATGTGTGTGGAAACTGAGTGAAAACAAGGTGAAAGGCAAAAAGCAAAAAAAAAAAAAGAAGCGCTGTGACCCACCCACACAGACTGAATGGCTGCTACACATCCCTCAATCTCCCCCTCTACCACCCTGGTCAGAGCTGCACGTGACACATTCATTAAAAAAAAAGTTTTTTCAAACAGGCGGCTTTTTAGTTGGTTTTATCACCACAGCAACCATACTATATTTGGGACGTCTGGGGGTGATAACCATGTCTATTTACATTTTAAGAGAATCTGCAAAAGTAAAATTTACTTTTTTGAGCTTGCTACTCTGTTCAAAATCTACAACTTACTAATTCCAATATTTATTCTCAAGTAGCTTTCCAGTGATGCTCGAGGAGTTAGGAGGCAATAGATCCAAATCCCTAAGAGGCTGAAACTTGTAGCTTGTACGAAAAGTAATTTTTTAAAGAAACATCCTCTTCCCAAGGTCAAAGGTCAATGAAACCTACACTTATCCTGGCATCATGCATGAGAAATTTTGTGAAAATTGCTCAAGCAAAAGTTTTATTTTCCCATTTTGTGTGAAAATCAACTAATTTCACACTTTGCGGCATAATAGCCGCCAAGCCGTAGGTCCTCTGCTCATCCAATCATAATTCAAAAATTTCCTTTGGATAACCCCGACATCTGCGTTTTGGTTTTGTTACTTGATTTTAAACTTTTTTTTTTTTTTTTTTTTGAGAACCATAAGAGATTTTGGCCCCACACATTTTCTGACGGTGTCTCCAGCTGTGATGCCATTATTTTTTCAAGTGTTTCACTGAGTACTAGGTGCATGCAAATTTTGGTGAGTTTTTGAGCATGTGGCAAAGGTGACACTTTTCCTCAAAGATGCAGTAAGAAAGAAGAATTGTTAAAAACAATCCAGTCCTTGGGGTTCAGGACTGCTGCGGGACATGATAACACAAAGGCTCATTCTAAAATACCCCCAGTGCAACACTGCAGACTTACTTGTGTGCCGTCTTTATGACTAGGTGAACCGTCAGGCCGTCTTTGATGCCGTGCTGACTCAGGCTATCCCCGTCCTTTAATATCTTGCCGGCAAAAATGAGAACCAACTGATCCTGTTTGGCTTTAAACCGCTTTGAGATCTCTTCTTTAAACTGTGGGGCAAACAGGAAAAATAAGCAAAACAAAAAACCCCAAACATGTGAACTAAGCTTCAAGAGTTCAGATTACTAACACATCAAAAACCCAAACAGGAAGTAGAATCTGACAAACAAACAGAAGGCAATAATTACAAAAACTGGAGGTAGAAACTGCAACAACGTAAAGTTGGTAAATATAAGTGAAAAGATGCAAAAACTAAATAGAAAGTTTACAAAAGAATTAAGGTGATTTAGCGGCATCTAGTGGTGACACTAAAGAGTGCAAATCTGCATCTATTAGAGAAATATTGGCAATTCAAAGTTAAACTTATTGTGTTTTTTATAGTATCAGGATTTTCTACCCAGTTTGACTTTGCAGAAACTGTAATCCAACATAACAGACTCATTAAAAAAGAGGATCTGTGTCAGAAAATAAGCATGTTGGTTTACTTTACTGTGCAAAACAACTGTTATCCTGCTTACATTGCATAAAAAATGACTTAAATGCCACATGATTTAGGGTAGTCTGGCCTAAGCAGGTTTTGTTTTTGCTTTATTAGACAGACCTATGGGTTTCAACTTCAACAAATATTAATTTTTTCATATTAAATTAGCTTTAGACCTAAAATTAAACCTGTTTCATTTTTCTTAAAAATAAAACACGAATACCTCACCTTTGCAGACATAACCTGAACTGTGGCTTACTGCTAGTAAAGGTGGTCTTTGACCTGGTGCATGCAAACATTAAGCTGATTAAAAACAGCCTCTTTTTCGAGCAAGTGGAGCTCAACTCACAGACACTACCGAAGAATGGCAGCTTTTTAAAACCCCTTCATTTCATTGGCTAAAACAGACTTTATTTATGCTTTAATAGTTGATTTTTTGGTAAACTATTCCAGATGTTAAAATCTGATTAGCTTATTCCAATCGCAAAGCATCTCATAAAAAAAAAAAAAAAAGAATTTAGTCTAATATTTATCAAGATGTGACTAAGAACCATAGCATAACTTGCAGGTTATGAGAAATTTGTGTTTTATAGCATGGTAGCTTAAAGTAAATTTGAGACACTAGGCTGTGTAAGTCTCCTTTATCATGTAGTTTTTTTTTTTTAGTTATTTGGAAAAGTAGGAGTTTATAACCCGTTGTTATGCCCACATAAAAACACCAAATTCTTCTTTTTAATGGATAGAATCCCTGCCAAAACATTAAATCTATTTGATTTCAGTTAACAAGTTCAACTTTAATTCTATTATTTTACTTTTTTCAAATTTCCTTCCAAAATCAGTTTCATCTGGTTGTGAAAAACAGCTTTATCCAAATTAATGAATCAATACATTTAATCACAGTTATTATTCTGATAAAAATGTCACTGCAAAGCTGTTTTGTTGGGGGTGGGGTGGGGTGGGCACAATAAATAGGAATCCATAAAATGATAAATTAAGATAGCATTTTCTGATCAATGTGATCAGACTATGTTTTACACGTATCATTCATATCATCTGTTATGATAGATTATCTGTCAAGTACAATAGATTAATCTAGACATGCTCTGTTTTGTAACCCTGATGAACAGTCTGTAAAAGCGAAAGCAGAACCTCAACACAAAACGGTGTCATCCCTTTCAACTGATAAGAGGCTCCTTGAACCCAAAAAAGATTAAAATATGTAATAAATCTACAACAACTAGGAAGTATTTATTTAGGCAAATTGGATTTAAATGTAACTGTAATGCTAGGAACGTTGAAGCTTAAGACCAAAGCCTGAAAATGCTAAATAAATGAACTACAAAGGTTTGAACGCTAATATTCATAACAAAAACCTGCATGAGTTCCCATTGTCTTAGTTGCATGTTGCGCTTGGCTTTCAGTGTGAGACGTTGCCAAGCCAACAGCAGCCCAGAGAATACAAAAGGTCCCAAGAAAGCCGAATGACTCAACAACGTGAGAATGTTCTAGACTGAACGCAAGTTCTTTTTTCCCCTCTTCTTGGGATAGTTAGCTTAAAATGGTTACCGAAAGCAACGCGACATCCCATAATTTTCTGTAACCTCTTTCATTATTCTTTCAGCTCGGCGTTGTTTCTTTCAGAAGGCTATGTTCGTCAGCTGACACTTGTTTAGAGTTGGCTAACCATAGCTAGAGTGCAAGGAGTGTTAGCCCACAAGCTAACAAATGCCAAGCTAGCCGGTTAGCAACTTCAAATGTAACGGCTCCAATATATCTGTTTTTGATGCTAATAATGATAATATCGAAGTAATAAAGCTAAAACAAACACGGGCACTTTCATTTCAAACAGCTCACGAAATCTCAGGTACTCTCAGTAAGCCGGCAAAGAGTGGCGACTGATGCTAACGAGTTAGCTTCCTAGCTGAAGTTGTGGGCAGGGGCATGACGTTGGAGCGCGGCTCGTTAGTTGTAGAGATCCGCGTACCTGAGTGACAGAGGCATCTTCTGCGATGGCGATTTCCTCTTTGTCTTTAGGAGTTTTCACCGTGACCTTGATAATAGTTCCCTCCGAGGCTTCAGGTTTATTGTTGTTGTTGTTATTACCAGGATCTGCGGCGCCTTGGTCAGCCATCTTTACTCCGCCGATGGAATAGCTCAGGTTCGGCGTCAGCTTCCGGGTCACAAGAAGCTTTTCTTTTTTTACCCAAGAAACCCCGTCCAATTTATAGATACTTTATTCAAAAAGCAGCTTGTTTGAACACAATGTAAACTTAAAAAGCGTATATTACACCAGTCTGTGTCATATTAAATTACAAAAAAAAGGGGGGGGGGGGGGTGTCCATAATATTGATGTGTAAAAACAATTTTAGCAAAATTTCTTACAGTTATTACAACATGAAATATCCCATCATGCAATAAATTATTAATCCAGATTAAATGGACAAAATTGTAAATTCGGAGAACAAAACTTCATAATAGTACCTCCAAATTGCTCAAATAAAAAAATAAAAGTAAATGCAAAGGTGCTAAAAGTCAAATAATGGAAAATATCAAAGTATTTTGTATTGTTTCCAATGTGAATCATAAAAAAACTGAAGTTGTTCAAACCAGGGCAAAAGTGAAAACAAAAAGGAGTCAAAATAATTTGATAATGTTCTGTGAGTTCTTTAATTAGCCTCAATTGTATATAATCGTATAAGCCTTTTGCATGAATGTGTTGATATTTTTTTGTATTCTGATTTTTAAGTTATTTCATTGATAATTGAGGGTTTTTCCTTTATTAACAAAGGTGTGCTAACAATTCTGTCAGATCTATAACTAAACACAATATTTCCAACAGCGAAAAACATCTTTTTTAAAGTGATGTGCTTGTACCTAACGCCAAAAATACTTGGTCAATTTTTTTCATTCTGCTTGCTTGTTACTGGTCATTTTTTTACCATTATGCTGTAAACATGAGGAAAAACACAATTCTTTGAGTGAATCTTGTGGAATTTAAGTCAAATACTTCACTTTGACACCTTTGACACACACTTTTTTAAAAAAAATCACATTCATCTGGACAGAAGTTGAGAAAAAAAACAACATTTTCTGTATCTGCATTGTTTATGTCACGTCATTAGCATAATGGCTTTATGTGACCAATTTTTTTGGTTAAATATTTGGACTACTTATTATCACAGTAATTTTTTTAACAGTACTCATAATACAAATTTTTATTGCTATATTTTGCCATTTCTGTATTGCCAGAATTTTTACTGCTTTCTTGTGTGATTCTAACACAAGTGATTGAAATATCGAAAATAAAGCAAAGCCTGAAATAGTGTTCAAGAATAAATTGATGGAAGACAACATAAAAAGGAAAAAGAGGGTTTCATCTGAGTTTCTTTTTCTTTTAACTGTGTTCCTTTGTTGTATTCTAAAGTTTTATTGATTTAACAACCAATTTTGTCCTCAAAAGTTATGTATCTTTATTAAAAAAAACATCACTGTAAAGCAAGGCAAGCATTTTTATTTTGCTTTTTTCTATTTAAATTATGTCAAATGCTAACATTTATTAGACTAAGCTTAGAATAGATCAAGTAGGTGTTTTGGTTTAACAGAGAACACATTTAATGAACCTCTCTGAGGTATAAGCACGTGGAACAGGTTCACTTTACCTGCAAGCTTGTGATTTAAAGCAATATTAATTTTGTATGGAGCAGCCCTGCAGAGGAAATGGGGAAAAAAAGGATTGCTTTCATAGCTTTTCATACAGCCCTCCATATGTCGTGCCCCCCGTGGGGCGGCAGTGAAAGAGAATGTGTGTTTCAGCAGGTTGCTTTGACACGGACAGTCCTGCATGCCTCTGCATATTCCCACTTCTGGAGTTCACCATTAATAGGGTAAACAAAACAAAAAAACACCTCTAAAGATACATGTCCCAGAGCTCTTCTTTCTAAGGCCCAATGACCGTGCATGGTTACACATACATGCACAGGAGTGTAGAGGTCACATGCACGCTGTCGGGTGGGGGGATGGCAGCAACAAAGCGTTTTGCTGTTGTCGACGAAAAAAAAGACACGGGGACGACTTTTTTGGTTGTGCCATTATTTGGGAGCGACCCCTCCCCTTTTGAGGGAGCAACAGCCATCTCTGTATTCCATCCATCCTTTTCTATCTTTGGCCCCCGCAGGGTGAGCAGAAGAGAGGGTGCGTTTCCAGAAACACGGTAAGGGAACAAATGTGGGCGCAGGTTGGGAGAAAAATACCTGTCAGGGTGACTGAGATCGGGCAGAAGCTGGCAGAATCAGGAATTATTTCACTGCAGATGAACAAACTTTAAAGTTTATTTTTAAAAACAGCTATTAGAGATATAAGAATCAGAAAGAACAAATATTGTCTTCGCTTAGGCTTTTTAAAAATGTCTCCAGTAAAGAAAAGGTAACTAAATATCTTCCCTTTTTTACATGAATATTTTGTTACTAGCTATCGTAATAAACATTTTTAAAGGCCCCAAACATCTGCAGGCTTGTTTTCTGCTGTTTTAATTTAAATTCTTGCAGATGTTTCTGTAAAATAGACTAAAATAGGCTTTAAAACGGACTTTGATCAGAGTTTCTTGTATTATTTTAAATTTTTTTATGAAACATGTAACGCTTTAGACAGGGGTCTCTTTGACCACTCCGTTATGGCTCCCTGGTAAAAACAAAAAAACAAAAACATGTATAGTTTTCAAAAGTAGTGAAGTTAAAACTATATAGTTTCAAGTCATTTACAATCAGTTGAAGAACAGCAAGTATCATAAACTTTTTGACAGATTTTTTTTAAAAAACTGTATACTTCAGAAAGTCATTTGGAGGTCAGTAAGCATAGGCACAATTAAGGCGGATTTTCAATTTTTGAACAAATTGAAGGATTTTAAGTGATTGAAAAATACGGTAAGGGTAACTGAATTAGCTCTGATTTAATTCTAGTTTATTAGATTTACAAATTTCTTTCAGAGATGCACCAAAAATTGTAAAGGTAGGTGCAACGAGATTATCTTATGTGACACAGGGTGTCTTATTTTGAAAGGAAGTCATGTAAAACTCTGTCAGAAGTTATTAACTATTTCACATTTTGAAAAAAGGCTGTTTCCTCTTCACATTGATGCTTTATTTATCTAAAAAATGCAAATGTGTATTTATATTTATCATAATAGTAACAATAACATAAATACCAATCAGTATTGTATTTTTTTAAAGGATGAAGTATGACTGTGGCTCCCATTGGGTTGTTATCAGTGAAAAATTGACCCGAACGGCTTTTTAAGTGTTGAAGGTTGCAGTCTCTTGACTTAAGACACTAAGTCTTTGGTATTTTAAAACAAACATTTGTTAAGATTGCAATACTGAAATCTGACTTTTGTTTTATACAGTTGTTCTGCAGCTTCACCGTTTTCTCAGCTCAAGATGTACAGCTTCATGGGAGGGGGTCTCTTCTGTGCCATCGTGGGTAATATCCTGCTGGTAGTCTCCACTGCAACGGACTACTGGATGCAATACCGTCTCTCTGGAAACTATGCCCACCAAGGCCTTTGGAGATACTGCATGTCTAACAAATGCTACATACAGACCGACAGCATAGGTTTGGTCAAAATCAAGTTTTGGATTTAGAATGTGTGATTTGGAGGAAGGGATTTCACGCATCTGTTTTCCTCCAGCGTACTGGAACGCCACCAGGGCCTTCATGATCCTGTCCGGGATGTCGTGCTTTGCGGGCATCATTGCTGGCATCATGTCTTTCTCACACTTCTCCTCCTTTGAAAGGTTCAATCGCTCCTTTGCTGCAGGGATCATGTTCTTCATCTCCAGTAAGATTCATCACTTTCACAACATTTGATAGATAGTTGATCTCAAGTAAGCAACAAGAAGGCATTAGCGTTTTTATACCAGAAGCATTAATGCCTTACGATGGTGTACTGAAAAAATGTATCATTGAGAATGACTCACATCAATCTCTTTGATACTCCCCCTTCAGCTTTCTTTGTTCTGCTGGCTATGGCCATCTATACTGGAGTGACAATCAACTTCCTGGGACGGCGGTTTGGTGACTGGCGCTTCTCTTGGTCCTACATACTAGGCTGGGTGGCCATGCTCATGACTTTCTTTGCAGGTAAAAAGCGAGCAGCTAAACTGCAAATGTGAAAAAAATCAGAGTGATTGCAGATTAAAAAACCTTCAAAATTGAGCAAAATTTACAAGAAAATCTGCTGTTTTAATTTCTTTTGCAGGTATTTTCTACATTTGTGCATACAGAATGTGCGAGTGCAGAAGAGGAACCAACCCACGCTAAAGTGAGACAGGAAAATAAAAAAAAAATAACAGGACACTTTTACTTTATATATCAGACAAGCAGAAGGCATCAGTCAATCCTGACCGATCTACTGAAGACATGAAGTTTAATGGTGATGCTGGAGGCCTCTGACTCTTTGCTTGGCATGTTTAAGTCATTTGAGAGTTTTTTTTTTTTTAGGTTTTTCTAATCAATAATCATGATGGTAAAATGGAAAAAAATATATGAATAAACAAAATTATGCTTCGAAGTACTATTTGCCATTGTTTTTGGTCGACACTTGCTTTTTTTTTTTAATTCTCTGACGTTTTCCCCCTCAGTTGTAAATTTCATCACTAGATGGCAGCAGTAAAACAGCTTTACTAAACCATATTTCTGTTGTTGGAGTCAATCACCTGATTAAACACTTCGGACTTTGTTCAAAAAGGTTCTGGAAACTGGCATGCTGGTTTGAATATGTTACACAACAAAACAGATTCATTTTTTGCCATTTTTTTTCCCCACAAACCTTTCACGTATATGGCAGAAAAAAACTGCAAACCCAAGCCTTTGCTCAGGAAACACTTCAGGGCAGAAGAAGACAGTGCAATGAAGGCTTGAAAAAGCAGAAAGCAATACTTCAAAGCATTATGAGTCTGTCTCTGGTACCCCCTAAAGCCACTTGTTTCAATTTTACAGGGAGGAGGGCCTCCGACAGAGTGAACTGCATGTGTGCCGCTGGGTTTTTCATAGTAAAGGTCACTGCATCTACCAACAGGAAATTTTCTAATATTTCTGTTGGATGGATATACTTAAACTGAAAGTAGACAAAGACTGTTTGTGCTTCGGTTGTAACCAGCAAAGCAGAAACTAAAAAAGGACAATGTTTGGAGAACCGGGGGGGAAACCAGGGCGGAGGCTCTTGCCACTGATTGTTCTGCTGTTGTCGTTAGATGACATTTCCTCGAGTTCCTGGTACTTGTCTGTAGCTCTCCATCAGCTGTGAATGCTTTGGCGAAATGATGCTCTGTGACACAATAACAATGGCATAAATGCAATCAGTCTGCAAATGTCCATACTTGGTGCAGGCGGCCCCTGTAAGAAGATAAGATCAGTTTTGTGTGCTTTTCTTCAGATTCTTTCATATTCCACCCTAAAGCTTCGGTGTGGTCTGATCTTTTCTGTAATAAAGACTGTTACTATTAGCAGTCCTTTGAAAAAAACAACAAAGTTTTACATTTTTGTTGAGCTTTCACAAATTAAATGATTTATCAAAGTGACTGAATGAAAATATTGAGCGTCTTATGGTTGATGAAAGCTTGTGATAGTGAGGTTGGTGCTGTTTAAATCACCTTTTCAAACACTGAAAATCAAAGCTGCAAGACGATACTCGAACATAAAAAAAGAATTAGAAAAATGATGATGTACGTTTATGCATATTTATTTATTTATTTTCTTGGGGGGGGGGCTTTGGAAGGATGGCAAATGAGAACAGCGGAGTGGATGGTCATTACTAATGAAACAATCAAAATAAAGTATTTCAAACAGTTTTAAAAAAAATTATTAATTTGACGCGCTAACATTTCACTTGAAAATGTCGCTTTTGTTTTGTTTTGCTTTTTTTTGCAATGCTTAAAGAACATAGTATTGATTATATCTTGACATTTGTCAATAAGGATACTAATGTTGACTCAAAAATCAGGGGAAATGTATGGGGAGAGGGCAGCTGCCCCCCTTGCCCCCCCTGTAGCTCCGCCCCTGGCTCAAACAGTGCATATTTGTGCTTTAAAGATTAGATTGTAATTAGTTGGACCAGATTTGAAAGTTGTTTCATGCTTTTTTTATGGGTTGAAATGGGCTAATTTTGCAGCTATGCATGACAGAAGGTGGATCCATCCATAAGCGCACACCTCCAGCTCAATAAATCTCTGGATGGATGACTGATTGACTGCAGGCCCCCCCTTTAGGAGTCTAACAGCAGGAGTGAATCTGAAGCAGCCAGAAGCAGACCCTGGTAATCTAATACTGCAGAACTTGTGAACATGGGGGAAATTTATTGGAAAGTTGATTCATTATTTTATTAATAAAAAAAGTACAAGAGCACCAAAACTCAAAGATTTACAAATAAAATAGTTAACTAAAGGCGTTTTCATCTGAATCACAGCAGATTTAAAATCAGCTCAACACGTGTTTGCATTTACTGGGAGATTTAATCAAGTTTTAAGTCTCTTGGCCTGGAAATTGGTCCACAATCACATTTTTTCTTTATTAAAACATCACTGACAAATTTAACAATGCTTAGAAAATGGATCGAAGATATTAAGAGCACTTTATCATTCATTTAAGTTTGTAAAAGTGATAAAACAGTTCCTGCTTTTGAATTAAAAGGTTCAACTGCATTACATGGACTTTGTGCCACTCTTCTAATTCATTAAATTTTTTCAAGGGCCTATATCATGCAAAATAATAGTTTTTTGAGCTTTTAAGTATTTTATTATTATAATTTTTCACAAAAAACAACCTCACAGAGGTATTTTCCTCCATTCACGCATCTCTGAGCATTCCTCTAAAAACCTGCGCTCTGAGCACCAGTCCCTCCCAATTCATAAAAACAAGAGAGTCCCCACAATGTTACGTATGAGAGAGGGGAACAGCCCCTTCCAGGATGAGTCTGCGCTGCCAGCACCACCAGGCTAACACACACACCCACCTTCTCCGCAGATCCAGCGGTGATCGGCAAAACCCTTTCATTTTACATGCACAATATGCACATCTTTTTTGCAAAAAAGTTCAGATGTTGTTTGTTTTTTGGTGAAACAGACATCCAACCGAGGCTGGATCTAGGTTGACGCCATGAAACAGACTGGACCCACATGGAGTAAAACGTGATGCCTTTTCCTTACTTCTGCGTTGGAAAAGGAGCTCGCAAAAATAACTCATACTTCATAAATAATTCGTTCTCGAGTGTGCCAAAGGTAATATATTATTATATACATGGATATAGTTTACTTTGAAAGGCTTAAGAATAGCATGATATAGGCTCTTTCAACCCTCTGCTTTTAAAAATCAAATGCAACATTTGATCAAAAGCTAATATTAGTTTATATTAGTGATTATATTAGCGTGCCGGAGCATTTACAGTCTTTCATGTCCAGTCTTCCCTGGCTCCTCTACTGACAAATATCCAGAAGAATGACTCTCTGGGATGGAGGGCAACGCTGACACTGCAAAACCGAATAAAAACGGAGCTCATCCCCCCTCTACCAGTCCTGCACCCGCTTCCTCCTGGCACTGGCAAGAATTCTCCCCCGGATTACAGCGCTTTGTTTAAATACGTCGGGATAATATTTGGCACCACAGCAACACAAAGTTTGGTTTTGAAGCGATTTTTACTGGAAGTCAACACTAATGTGGTATTGCATTTTGTGCACATGACAGAGAAAAAACATACAAGCAAAACAACCAGGAAAAAAAAGTTTTACAATTTACACAGTTTGTCATAAATAAAAACTTCACACAAGTAAATGCAGCGGTTCATTTTTCCACTAAACACACAAAGACAGAGTAAGTGTCTGCTGGAGGCAAGGTTTTGCAGCTGAAGTGTATATATTTTTCAAAAGAAAGTTTGAAATAACTATTATTAGGGACACTAGTGAAATTGGTCCTTTATATACAGTATTTTGAGAACTATAAATAAACTTTGACAAGTTTGATATATATTCAAGGTGCTAACATCAAACTGAACTTAGGGGACCCTGGTTGAGCTCATCTCATAACTTTTAGATCAAAGATGTTTCAGGTGAAAACTATAAGTCCGGCTTTGGTCAATTTCCTCTTCTCCTCTTTGAGGGATTTTCCAGCATTCAAAGTTCACAAACCTTGCAAGATTGCAGTGCAATGTTTGCACTGTCGAAGTAACTAAAATTCTACTTTTTTGTTTCTTTTTTTTTTTTTGCTTACTCGTCTTTTATTCTGATGCTACGTTCACACCGGGCATGTAATGTTCAAGAACAGGCCAAACGGGAATTCTTGAACACACTTGTGTACGGTGTTCCCACTGGAATGCCTCTACCTGATACTATTATTCAATACTTTTGATGCACATTCATTGGCCACGTGATTTGTACGTGGAGCCCAAATACTGACCTAAAAATGTGGGAATTTTGAATGCAAAAGCTCAAAACGAGCATATCTGAACCCATAACACAGACTTTTCATTGGAAGTGGTTGCTTGAGCGTGTGTCGTGCGATATACACACCGGCCTTGTGATGCGCGTTTAAGAACACGCAGAACGCACATTCTTGATCATTGTTGCAGCATACGGTGTTCCCACTGGACAGTCGCTACCCGATTCTGCATCTACAGTTGGAAGAGGCTTGGTGCGTTGTGTCAAAGCGGTTCAAGCTTTTTCTTTCACAGCTCTGTTCCGATATATTAAAGACTTGGGGTCATATAATTCCGTCCAGGCACAAACCGCAATGATTAATTTCTCCTCCATGATCAATTTTCAAACGGTTGGTACTTCCGTGTTTTGACAAAGATGCTACTCATTTGTGCCTACACAATCCGAGTCCCTGATTGGTCAAAGTTCAACTGGTTTAACTTTCAATGTACGTTCAAAGGCCGCACATTTTGCTTGTGGAGCCCAAAAATGGACTTTAAAACTTGCACAGAAAGGCTCGAACACGAGAGTTTTGAACAAATCCCGAACTGCGTGTATACGCGTGTTTCCACAGACTTTTCATTGGAAGTGGTTGATTGAACACACGTTTTTGAGCTCGGTGTGAAAATAGCATAAATGTAAAGTTGATTGTCTTGCCATGAATTCTTGGCAATGCTAATTACTGCAGATCTTTAGATTACCTTATTGCGATGACTGCATGGACAAAAAAAATAATAAAATCAGCCGGGGCAGTAATCCCCTTTTTTCTGTGGCACTCCACTCATCTTCTCAGATATGTCTTCAATCCTTCCTGATCTTCTACAATTTCTGCTTAGTCATGCCTAAAGGGGGAGAACATAAAGATCACAAGATGTCAGAGAAAAAAAAATCTTTTGAAGTCCCAGTGAAAGCAAGGTGAAGATGTAATCACAGGAAACCTGCGATAAAACAGCAAAAAACGAAGACATTTGAAAGCACTCCGACACCGTGGCAGACAATTCTACTAAACATCTGAAACGATGGCTCCAAACAGCACACAGCCATATATACAGTAAGAAGTGTCAGCTAAAACAAAAGTGACTCCATCAAATGCACAAAGATCCACATTGTGGCACAGACTGAGCTTAGCAGCACTACAGCTTCCGATTTGGGGTTAAAAAAAGCATAAGAGAGGTGATGTTTGTGTTTTGAAGATTTTTTTTAAATAGTAAAAAAGTTACAAAGTGTGTTTTTCAGCAAACAATGTTGCCATAAGGTAAAAACTGTGACAGATAAAGATGTTAAGACTGTGTTCTTGCAGCGATGAGCTTCTTTTACGTTCAAAGCTCCTGAACGCATCAGAGATAAAGACACTGGGTCAGGAATGCAGAGAGGCTTTCTGAGTCTCTGATGCTTGATCTTTGGTTCAGAGACCAAAAGGGGGAGGAGTTTGATGACTTGGATTCTCTGTGTAATGTCACGTCCTGCAGCAAAACCTTCTCGTGTTTCCAGAGTCTGCTCTCCGGTTTTTACAGGAATGTGTGAGAAAAAAAACTCTGTTCAAGTGTCCTTTGAAAGCTGAAGGGACACGTGAGGCTCTGCCTTTGTGTGGCTGACAGTTGAACGTCAGTGAGCTCGTCTATGATATATTATCGTATAACGTCGGTTGGAAGGGAGCGATGACTGATAATCTTGTTTGTAGATTTTCTTGTGGCTCTGGTTTAGGGTTTCTGGATTATAGATTTAGAAAGGATCAGATCAGACTTCAGTTATCTCAATTTTACGTTTGTTCCATTGGATATTGCTATGAGGATTCTGGGATGTTTGGTTTTTGGTGTAGCTTTACCTGAGCTGCCTGATCAGACACCACTTTAGCTTCATGCTTTGTTTTCTAAGCTTTAAATGTTAAGTTACATGACATATGCAAACATCCCCAGAGTGAAGAAAGGCATGAAAAGGAGAAGAGTCAGGTGGATTTTGTGTTCCAACCAACTCGGTCGGTGAACGGATACAGTGGGATTCTTGTTTCTCCTCTCGAAGGTAAAAACATCCAACAAAAGTTCAGGCTAAAGCAAGGATCGGGCAGACTCGCCGTCTGCTTCAGATGTGTCTGCGATGATGGTGGTGGTGGTTGTGCATGTCCTCCAATGCAATTCTGCCCCATACGCCGATCACAAACGCCTCGATCTCACACTCGTTTGCCCCACGAGCAATGCGGAAGAAACCATTTTCTCCCCAGTTCTTCCCCCAGGAGTTGGCAGCGATCTGGAAATGAAAATAGTTCAAGCAGCCACTTCATTAAGATATTCTTTTGCTTAGCCACAGACCTGTTCAGTTGGAAAATTATGTGCGTTGTAGCATGGCGTTTTTCTATGATGGAGAACATTTTTCTAGGCAGGATTTTGGTGATGGATTTCATGGCGAGGTTGACACAGCACGTTAACCAATCAGCGACTCAGCTTTGGGCATGTGACATTTTCAGTGACTAGATCAAAAGGTCGAAAAATTAATTCAATATGGCCGGTCAATGCAAGGATTTTTGTCCTGAACTTCCATCCATTTTCTTAACCCACGGGTTTGCCGGAGACTGTCCGGTTACTGTTGGGTGAAGGCGGAATACACACTGGACAGCAGACGCAAATTTGACGCCTTGGCCACGCCCGGTGTGAATGCAGCATTCAAACGGCATAACCATAATTGAAAGACCACTGGTAAGGCTTTTACAATAGATGATTGGAGCCGGACTATAAAAATAAATGAATACTGTTAAATAATCTATTAAATAAAAAACCTAAAGAATGTCCCAATTAAAACATTATAACTGCAAAAAGTATGATAAAGAGCAACAATCAACTAATTAAAGTGAAAAAATTACATTTATTTTATGCATAAATTCAGTAAAAATGCGTCACTTTTGAACCTGCATGCAAACTGGAATAAATCCAAACATTTGCCCTTCATTTTTAACAGTTTAATCCTGAATTTCTCAAAGATCTTCTTTTCAAAGATAGTGAAACAGCACTAGACACACGTTTGGGAAAAAAAAAAAAGCCAGAAACATACCCAATATTTTCTTGGTGTCCCATCATAATCTTTGTCTTCACCCCACCTGTATACAAAACAGAGAAAAGTATGCTGATAAACAACAAAAAATAAGGAACAGCATCAATATTTACATTAACTGGACCAAGAATTCCCACTTCCATGAAGAGATTTGAGAAGCTGAAAGCGGATTTCTTATTTTTTGTTTACAGCAGTCTGGAATGATTTATTTTTGTCTGGAAACATGTTTTGGCACCCCTACACCATTCCAGTAGAAAAGGAATTCCCTCTCCCTCTGCCAGTTCCCCCCTCCAAACAAGAAACAGGAAGGAGAGGATAGGTCACCAGGAAGTGAATGTGACAGCGGATGAAAACTTTCATAAACACACAAATGCTAAATGTGAACATTATTGTTAGTTTTCATGCCTAGCATAATCTGTTTTCGTGAAACTTGGCGAGGACTCAACAATCTCCATCTTTCACTAGTCCAACAGATACACACCAGCCCTAAAAGGTTCGACTGAAGCCAATTCCCATCCTGTTTCTGCATTTCAAGCCTTTTTTATTTCCCGGGAGGCTCTCTGTGCCCGCTGGCTTGTTATCTTTTTGCCATGGAAAAGAATGCTGGGAAACAAGCTGGATGATCTGTCTGCCAGCTGAGCCGGCTGCCAACATAACCAGCCGTCCACCAGTGAGTGAGTTCAGCGTCCCGTCACATGGAGTCAAACGCCACAGACGAGAAGCAGACGCTTTGAAAACAGCTACATACAAAGAGGAGCCTGAAAATAGACTAGAAAAAAAACAGGGTTTGTGTTCTGAGTGACGGCACACGTCCGCCTTCGCGTGATTCTACTTGACGACATCGACCTGTACTCTGATAACTTATCAGGCACCACAGGACAATGATGAAGCATACTGCCGTGCCCGCGCCCCTCCCACTCTGCCTCACCCAAACACCCCTCATCTCATGCCTGACCTCTTCCCCAGAAAATTGATCCCGCTCTCTGTCCGGTGCAGAGGGGATCAGCACCCCAGACAATGCGGTTTCCACTACAGTGGACCTCAATGCTCTTTCCGCAAACTTTCCCAGGCTGTGGGCTTAAAGGAGAGCAGAGTTTTTGGATTTGGTCTATGTAAACACTTCCTTGTCCATGACGAGCAGGTTGAAGCTCCAAACGGTACCATCCCTTGTTCTCCAAACTAGGAGTACAATGATTTACTTTCCCCACAATTCGGTTCAAACCTCAAATTTCTGGAAGGTCACGGTTTTGTTCCTTAAACTTAGCAAGTGTTTGACAGTTTCAACATAAACATACAAGTCTGCAGTGGAGATGCAAGTTTAGTTTCAGTTTAACAGTTGGGATTTCAGTTGAGTATTCTGGCATCCCTTCTCCAAAACCCACGTAGGAGCAACTTTTATAACATGCTGAGGTGGGGGTCAGGGAAACTCAAGGTTTACAGCAAATCTTTACTTTTTTGAAAAAAATAGAGAACGTTTGAAACATGCCATTTAAGGAAGCAAATATTGGTTTGTCTGTGAAAACTCTCAATCATCAAGGTCATGTTGTTGCAGGATTCTGTTCTTCTGAGCAACTGGACTATGATAGGTGGATATGGATTATTTTTAAAGAAGACAAAAACATAATCTGAAATCAGATTAGTGACTGCTAATTTGCAACATAACATACAATCTAGAACTCGAAATCATTTAGCATTGAACAAAAAAAAAACAGATTTTTTTTTGCATATTTGGAACAACATTCAGGCATGAAGGGGTTAAAGTCTAATTGGAGGAAAGAAAAGAAAGAAAATAATCCTGCATTACCAGTTTGAAAGTAAGGGTGTTTATCCAATACATGCCACACTGACAAGAGAAATTTACAAATTACCACATTTGACGCACTATAGGTGCATCGCATTATAAGGAGCATCATAAATGAATGGTCTATTTTAAAACTTTTTGTAATAGATAAGGTACACTGAACTATAAGTTGCATTAAATGAGATAAAGGAGTCAGAGATAAGTCAGTCAGACTTTATTGTCTGTGTTCACAGTAACTCCTATTCTTGTTTGCGACACGTTGCATGTTATCGTATTCACTGAAACTCCCAACCTTGTTTGCAACACATAAAAAACAAACTGATACCACTAAAATAATTGTTACTATGACAACGGTAACTCCATACATTGTTAGTAACACGAACAAAACCACAGTCTGACACAATTACGTGGTAAACACGTTTGGGTATTATATAAAACCTTGCATATCACCCCCAATCTTGTTTGCAACGCATAAAAAAAACAGACAGATACCGCTAAAACAAACATTATATGAATACACTAACTCCCAACATTGTCAGTCCGACGCGGATACATGTTAGCAACGTTAGCGTTTGAACAATAACATCCTGCCTTGTTAGCAGACTGACATTTTGACATTGACAGAGCGCTGTATACCTCTCAAAACAACTTCAACTTTAGGAACCAGAATTAATCCATTTATAAGGCGCTCCTGATAATAAGATTCATAGTGAGGTAAATGCGGTAGTTATCATGAAACTAAAATGCAATAAAAAAATTGGTGAAAAAGACCACCCAGAGCAACAAAGCTGCTGTAGAGCTCAGACTGACGTCTTTTTTTTGCTAAATTTATTTCTTCTTCTCCTGAAACAGTTGTCCGGGTCAAGAAGAGGTGACAGAATGATGGCCAAATGTCCCTCTTTCAACCACCCACCCCCGTCTCGGCCAAGCCCTCAACTCTCATTTGAAAAGTGAGACTTGTGAGCAGCAACAAATCACTTTCGAGACATTCCAGTGTCTTTACCAGCAAGGATGGACCAGAGAGAGGAGTCACGTCAAATATTTAGACAAAAAAACATTACGCCTCAGAGCTTTTCCTGGTTGCTCAATGTCCTCCAGACAACACTTGGATCAACTACCAATGAGACAGAAGTTTCTGCAAGGATAGTGTGTCGACTTGAATTTAAAAAGGCGAAAAAGAGGTAAAGGAGGGCCGCCACTGAGGCAGATGGTCCGATAAAGGCCAGAAGACACGGGAGACACAACATGGCAAGAAGAAGAGATAAAAAGAGATAAGAAGAGATAAAAAAAGAGCAGTAAAAGCTGGGAATGAAGTGGGAAGAAGGGTGGGGGTGGGCATTTCCAGGTGTGGGAACCGTCTACACGCCTGCATATTTGTGGTTACTAGATGGAGGAGGGGGCCACTGTCTGGGACAGATAAAGGAGTGGAGCAAAGGTGTGTTTCCCAAAGCAACATTCTCACTCACAGAACACACTTGTAGATTTAAATCACGCCTGAAGCCATTAGCTGCTCCATAAAAGCCCCAATTTAGCCTCTTCTGAGCTTCTTTTCTGCTAAGACATTATTGAGAACGTCAGAACCGTGACATTGGACACATTAGGTTTTGTTCAGGAGGTTTCATTCCCAAGAGGTTGGGACAAGACCACTGGACATGAGCTGTCACTGTAAATTGGGAACTTACCCGGTGATCCTGACCGAGTGCGTGCCATGTTTGCGGTATTGTGGCGGTTTGGTTAAGCTGACGTCGCTATGTTTGTAAATCCCATTCTTGTAGACAAAGAAGTCCTCATGGACCTCCATAATGGCTGCAAGAACAAATGAGTGAACAGATTTCTTTTGCAAAATATCCAGTCATTATGATGTCAAAAGGTGATGGTCACTCATCTGTCTGCACATCAAAGATCTAAGTTATGATTAGAACATTCCACTTAGTTTTTACTTGATTTATTCCTAAACTAAGGAAGTAGGCAATTCCAAAAAAAAACCCTAAAGAAGGTATTTTTTTTCTTGATATGAGATTTTAGTGCATCAAAAGCCCCTATCCCCTCTTTTGTCCAACTCTGATTTCAAATTCAGACAAAGAATACAAAGGTATGATCCATTTAAAAACATGTGTTGCTGACTGGATGTTTAATCAAACAACAGCTGGAAAGAAAAAAGGCTTTTCGGAAACAGGTCGGTAACAGGTGGGATACCATGTGGGCAGTACTTATCATGACTAAGACGGATGTTTTCCATTGGAATGCATTAACTAACCACACTGTGTAGACTGTGTTTTGTTCAGTCACCCAACAATTTCAGTGGGGTTTTTGTGAAGCCAGTTTTTTAGCGTCTTGGTCCTCACCATTTTGAAAGGAAATTAAGTCATTGAATCCCTTACTATTATGAAAATGAGCAAATGTGCTTGACAAACACATCAGTTATTAAAATATGTCTCAAACAGGAAGTCAAAGTGTCTGCATCACGGTTTTAAAACCATATACATGATAGCCCATGTTAAATAAAAACTGACTGTAGTTGGGCACTTGACAGTTGGGGTAGTTAGCAAAACAATATTAACCTTTTTGACATAAACGTTTACAGTTTGTGATTCGTAGACGAGGGTTCAGAAGCAGGACATCACCATTAAGCTAAACGGGACATCATGAGATGAATTTTCTCCACAAGAAGACGTTCAGATTTGTGTGTCTCCGAGGACTGCTGAGGGTTTCATTTTTCTTACTAAAAATCATTTAAGGAGAATATGATGCCACCAAATTTTTGTTGAGAGGTACATTTACAGTGAAGGCACACACAAACACAAATGTAGACATCAGTTTACCTTGAACAGGGCCATTGTCCATGATCTCTTTCATAATTTCCTTTTCCTGAGAGAGAAAGCAGAGGGGAAAAAACTCATCAGGCTAAAGACAGAGAGACAAGTGTACAGATCATTGCCTATAAGTGAAAACAGAGGATTGAATATCATCTCCCAGATGCTAAACTCCAGATAACACAATTGAGTTGAGCGGGGCCTGCTGCTCCTCATGCCTGCTTTGTTGACCCCACAGGACATCCAGAAAGAAACAACAACAGACTCCAATGATCTTGCAATGCTTCAGCTGTCATTTTGTCCGGACAGACACTGGACAAGGAAATGACAAGTAGGCTTTAGTTTCAAGCTGACATCTAGAGGCATCATGGGGGAATTTTGAACCCCAGTGTTGTATTTAATAAAAAGATCATGGGTGTCATCATGAGGAGAAGAGAGGGCACCACTTTCTTATTTGGATTAACCCATCTCAAGTCAAACGATTAACCTGACGATCATCATGACCGTCACTGACAAGAGAAGAAACACTCTTCAAGTGACATTCAAACCGTCTTCAGCAATGTACTTTCAAGCGGCCACTTCCAATGAAAAGTCTATGTAAACATTTAAACATGTGTTGCATTCACACAAATTTTTACAACCATAAGGCTCATCACATGGCCATTGAATTCCAGTTAAACCAGGTCGAATTTGGATCAATCAAGGACTCAGATTTGGTAGTGACGTATGAATTTGGTTTATCTAGTGAACACGCTGCTTGTCCAGTGTGAACACCATGGGATAAACGCACGTTCTTGAATACATGTCAAATCCCTCTCAATCTACCTTTTTCTAAATACACTGGCTGATCAAAAATCAATGAGATGGAGTTACTGCAATCCTTGGACCAAATGCACAAATCTCATTTTAGGTCGACATTTGAGCTTTGACAAAAGACAAACACGGATTGTCTTATTATATCTTAATGCACTCTTTCCTTTGGTATCATATCAAATTAGAAATTGTGGTTATTTCTTCATTGTCAAACCTCACTTTTAGTACTTTGAATTATATTTAAAATACCTATTGAAAAGTGAATTAAACTTCCATGAAACAGGCAGCTAGGGAGGATAAAAGGCCTTGCGGCAGACTAGTGCTGGTTCATTAAAAGAAATTCAGTAAAAGTGTGTGAAAAAAAAACAACAAAAATGTTTCCAGAAAAGTTGTGCACAATTTTGCAATGGTTTAATGCTCGACTGCCGTGCACAATGAGAATTCCTGTCAGGAAATGTTTGTGAAGTCCTTCATGCTTTATGTCTGTGCATGCATGTGGGGGTGGGTGAGGGGGGTTCTTCTGCTTTTTGGGGGGGATTTAGGGAATGCTTACATTAGAGGACAGCCTGTACGGCGGTGTGGACTGGTAGATGTCATTGTGGTAGTTGTATGTGTTGGGGCAGCGCTGCGTGGCCTGTCGCTTCCCTCGGCCAACTGCTCGACTCTGCATCATGCAGCGTCCCATCTCTGCAGGCGCCTGCTGTGGAGGTTGATACGGGTAACAGTCCTCTGTTACAACCCTGTTAGATTGAGGAAAAAAACGAAATCCTCAGATTTGTATCTCTACACAGTGAGGTTTACTTAGAATGTTAAGGAGGAATTGCTAACCCGCGCCGGCGGAGATACCACCAGGCTCCGTCTATGCGTCCTCCAGCACAGCCTCCTTGGTTCCGTGTATCGCAGGAGATGAGATTTTGGGGAGACAGCTGAGGGGTCATGTGCCCCATCGACTGGATGGAAATTCGGTCTGATGCCACAGCTGTCAATCAAAATTAGCATTTGCCGGAAAATCTTTGAGATCAACACAACAGTGCAATCTTTTTTTGTTTGTTTCTGCTCAAGGTGCTTTTCTTTGTTGCAATAAATGCATCCAATCTGATATTTGGGGTATCGAACTGCATCAGGCCATCAAGTCTCACCTGCAGTTGAGAAAGCCCACGATGCAGCACAGTTGCCCTGATCCAGAGGTTCATGAATCTTGTTGGGCCACTTCTCTGTTGAGTTGAAGTAGCGCGGCAGATGATCATTCTTGGGATCCATATTCATCTACAAAAGACAACCAAATTAAAGCTTGTTATTTTAATCTGATTGGGGTTTGACTTTTGTCCAACTCTTGTTTAAGTCTTACATCGTTGAATCCAAACTCATGCAATCAGCTTTGGACTTTGTTGTATTCTAATATTTTTCAGCAAGCTTTTTAAAGTTATGGTCAATTTCCTTTAATTCATTTAATTAAATTAATTTGGCATTTGGCATGTTCTTAGTCCCGTGTCACATGTGCCGCCCATGTGTCCGTAACATAAGACTTGATTAGAAATCAAACTTGGTGAGATTTATAATTTTAACAGTGCAGTACACATGGAAGATTTTAATTACGATGGGAAAAATAAAAGCAACACTACAAACCCAGCAAACACTCTACTACAAATGATATCCTGAAACCTGAAACATCGCCCCATTTACATAATTATCAGATTACATAAGTTTGCAGTCAGCCGTCAGTAGAAAAGAATTCTTTCCTAAACTATTAGGAACATTTAGCCAAAGGTCAGATGGGAACCTTTGATCCAAATCCTTTTTGTTCCATCAGTGTAAACTCTAATGCATGTTCTTAGCCAGCTTATAGGCATGAGAGATGAGCTACATCCATTAATCTGCTCCTTAGATTTGAACGCTTGCCCAACGTTTTCCAGTGATGTCTAATGAAACGGCGGAGCTGACTTTCTCACACACGCCATGGCTCCGATGAAGCTGCTTTGTATTGATGACTGAGGAAACATTTTAAGCGCAAACACCTGATGCAAATCTGAAGAATGTGCCGCCAGTCTGCAATTTGCGGTTGTGGAGGGTCAAAGTCCAGCAACACCTGTCGTGAGGACAGAGTCATGGCGCTGCAGGAGCCATGTCCTCGTGTGTGTACAGGAGTCGCTGATAAACTTGAACAGAATCAGACAGAGAGGAGACTGCGGGAAGGTGGAAGGGTGCATTTCCTAATGGGCTGCAGTCATATTAGCAGCGCAGGTTAGAACACGCTGATTGCGGAAAAAAAGAGTTTTTGGGTGGGGAGGGATTGATGCCGGGTAAAGTGGGGGAGGTGTACGCTGCAGCAGAAGCTCTATATTCTCCAGCCAGCCACCATCCTGGCCCTCATCTTGTTCGTCTGATGTTTTGGTTCCGTCTTATGTAATCTGTCTGGGTAAAATGTAAACAGAGCCTGAGCGAATCAGAACAGGTCGAGTTTCTGCACAGAGTCCTGATCCTCCATAATTAAGTGGAAACTGTTTTGCAGGTTTTCAAAACAGCCTTTCCCTCATCTCTGGTTCATAGGCAGCATGAAGGAGCTTGTAAAGGAACGGAAAGTCACAGATCAGCTCTAAAAGCTTCATTTTTTGTCCAAACGCACACCTGTCACTAAAAACTTCCTGCCTCCATTTCTTAATCCCTTCTATTCAAACTTTTCCCGCCTCACATTTAACCCAGGATATGGTAATGATGGTGAAAATAGTTTTTTTTCTCTGGTCTCTGTTATCCCTGTTTTTTTTTTAGTTTAATGGTGAGAAGCAATGTGTGAAAATGACTGACTACCCAAGACCACAACAAGACAGTCACGCCTAAAGAATACGCTGCTCAATTGTCTGTTTTTTTTAATGGGACCATAATTTACTAAATTAACTTCATGCTGCATTTAGAAAAACTCAAAACTAGTTATTGAACCATTTACTCGAGTCACAAAACAACTGTTAAACTAGCAACAATACAAAAATAAAAAAAAAAACTACCAGACCAAGAAAAGTTGATGTCTCATTCATCAGCTTGATGCATGTGAAAAGCCTGTTGTTTTGTCATCTTACACAAAAACACTAACATCACAAATGTTTTCTGGTTAAATCGTACAGGGTAAAAAACTATAACTAACAAAGACTGAATGAGGCAGATATTTATTTATAGAAAGAGTTTGTCCAACTTAGATCTCTGTGTTTGTAAAGATGAATATTTCAGCAATATTACCAAGTAAATGTCAAGAATTTTAAGTAAAGAAATGCTTATTATCTGTTCATCCATCTATCCATTCATCCTTTCATTTTTCATTTTCTATCTACAGTCCATCTATGCATCAATCCATCCATCTAACTACACATCAATTAAGCTTTTGACCCACAAGCCAATCTACCAACTCAAATATTCATCCATCTATCTATGCATCAATTTATACATCGACCCACCTATTAATCTGCTAACCTACCAACCAACCAATCCACCCACCCATTTTTCTACCATTCATTTATCTATGTATCAATTAATCTATTGACCCACCTACCAACCAATCCAACCACCCGTTCGTCCATCCACCTAGTTACAGATTAGTTGTTTCCTTGATGCACCTACCAACCTACCCATCAGATAACCTACCAATCCACCCACACATTCATTCATGCATCTTTCTGTGGACCAATAATCAATCGACCCACTCATTAACCAACCAACCAA
>BSAI01000106.1:7868119-7905543 GCA_036245035.1 Adrianichthys oophorus
ACAGATCAACTATTCTATCCACCTGCTTACCAACCAACCAATCCACCCAGCCATTCATCCATCAATTTATAGTAACTACGTACCAGTTAAGCCATCAAACCATCTACCAGCCTGCCAATCATCCGATTCATCCACCTGTTCATCTATCTACAGACCAATTAATCTATTGGCCCACTTACCGGGCTGTACAGTGGTGTAGTGGTTAGCGTTTTATGAATATTATGAATGTGAGTGTGTGGGTGTGTGATTGTGGGCCTGCAACAGATTGGCGACCTGTCCGGGGCGTACCCTGTCTTCACCCAACAGTAGCCAGATTAGGCAATGGCAGCCCCGTAATCCCGTAAGGGACAAAACGGGTTTATTAAAATGGATGGATGGATGGATGGACCCACCTGCCAACCCACAAGTAAACCAACCGATCAGTTTATGCTCGCATTCATCCATCCATCCAATCAATCACTTGATCAATCAGTTCATACATCCATTTGTCTATCAGATCATACCTGAATCTCATTCATGTTCATGATAGTTCTTGAAGGTCTCTGTGTTCCCAGACGGTAACGGATGCCTTCATCCAAAGACATTCCATAAAACTGACTGTAGTTTGCTGCCTTCCACCTAAAAAGGAATGAAACACACGAGTGCTCCGGAACATCAATGCAAACATCCAACTGGCATTGTCTGCATGAATGCTTGTATGGTATGTTTGTCTCTTACCCATAGTTTCCTCTATTGACTGCATGGATAATGTCCGCCTCGATCAGACAAGCATTCTTCTCACAATCCCAGTGTCCCGAGGACCCACATGTGCTACAAGAGGATAACAGATAGAGGAGGCTGTTGACGTGCAATAGTGTCTGAAGCGTGGGTGGAAGCATGAAAAACACAACTTAAGGGGTAAAAGACTACACCAGATTTTTTCACAATTCTCAAAAAAACAAAAGGAATGCCTGTACTTCATAGGGGTGGAAAAAGTACAAAACTGAAAAAGGAGCATCTATCAGCAGAACGCTGATCCATTTTTGGTCACAAGAGAACAAGTTGTTTTATGTTTATTTTGGCCACGCTTAGAAATAATTTGCATTCTGATGACTCATTTTAGAATAAACGGAGGCTGCACATGTGTACAAGTTGCAAAGAAAAGCAATCTTAAAGCCACTTTTGCATCATTTCCAAACTAAATGTGTTATTTTCTTCTTTTGTTTAAACCAAATCTTGATGATTCTATTTTCAGATAACATCTATTTGACATGAAAATATTCCTACCAGCATGTTTAGTATCGCTGTGGGTTTTCTCAGTCCTCTATAGACTTTGAAATAGAGGTAACCGGCAATGATTCATTGCGTCTTCCTTCCTCCAGATGCAGCACTGGCAAGACATGGGGGACCATGGGGTCAAAGCGCACACGCATTTACTTGAAGGTTTGGGACACACTGGGACCTAACTATGACAGATTTAGGGAGATGAAGTGTGACTGAAAATAAAATCTAAGTACTGCAGTGACAAGTAGGAGACCAGACTTAACAGTCTGGGTCAGGCTTCTTTCTAAAGTGGACATCTCCAGAGGGGACACAGTTGGATTACATGGGATGTGCTGCCTCAGCACCCTAAACCACTCAAGCATAAACTCTGTTCGTCTTTGCAGCATCTATGATAAATTGGGTGGTAGCATTGGCTGCTGTCTACTTTGATGTAGAAACAGGCAGGCAAGGCCTGTTGCCGATACCATTTAGAGACTTTGCGCCTCATTGCAAGCAAGAAGTGCCACATTTCAACGAGCTGGGGACAGAGAAAGTAGTATAATGAAAAGAACCTTTAGCTGCAAATCTCATTAAGCCATCAGAGAAAGTAATTCCACGCGGACACTTCACATCAGCCAGAAAGTTCTGTGGAGGCATTGTTGTGTTTAACTGATATGACCAAGACTTCCTTTTTCTGTCAAAAATATCCTTGGAACTGATAAGAATAGGCAGTGGCTGCCAAAAAAAAGTGCTTTGGAGTGGGATGGGGGTAGAGGGGGAACTTGTTGGAGATGTTCTCCACCCAGCAGTGCTAGAAAAACACAACTGAAGAGCAAATTAATGAGCGGAGAGTGGAAGTAGGAGAAGGGAGATGTTTGCGTTTCTCTGTGCCAAAGTCATGGTGCAAGAACTTACGTGCCCGTGTGTATTGCTTCAGCAACCACGTGCAAAGGTGTGTGTGAATAAGAGTCTTTTGTTTGATGGTGAAAGAGGAGACCTAACACGTAAGTGCTGTTTTCTCATAACCCGGAGCACCACAGCCAGTAGTTTTTTTTAATCAATTATTGACATTCTTAAAGGAGGGAAAATTCACTTTGTTAAGCATATAGTACTCTAACAATTTACAAATATCAATTTAGTTTTGGGATCCTGACTAAAAAGAACTCGTTAAGTTTAAAATATTTACAAAAAGGAGAAAAAAAAGTTTAAAAGAAAGAAAATCTAAACCAAAAACACAGAAATGCTGCAGTCCTTTTGAAAACACAGCACTAAAAATGATTAAAGACTAAATAAAGTGTTTCAAGAACAGCATTTTACTAAACTGTTCAAAAGAAATGTATGATTTTATATGCAAAAAACGGACTACAATTGGCTTATTTTGGAAAACTGTTTGTTTAAAATCTATTTTTCTTTTTACAAGTCTTATAGTACTCTTTGAAATGGCATAATAAGTGTAAATTTAGCCTTTTTTGGCAAATACCTTATATTTTAAGGTTTCCTTTCACTAAAATCATCAAAGTAAACTGTTTCAAACATGTATATTGAGTGACTGTACATTTTGGCTAAGCGTGTGCCTAGTTGAACCCTTCATCCTGTACTACTGACTGACTTGAGCCATGTTGAGGTCATTTAGACTGAAAACAAAATATTTCATTGAGATCGACCATGACTCCATGTTAACGTCCTTAAGTGAAGACATTTTTTTAACATGCTAAATCAGTCCTTGAGAAAATCAAGAATAAGGAGATAAAAGCAAGGATTCCCACATTTGACATAAAAACAAAAAAGCAAAGCTTTGTGTTAAAGAAATGGAGGGATTTCTGATCACTGAAGTGAAAGCACAAACAAGAAAAGATGGAATATTAACACAAACTTTTTAAATATTACTTATTCTATAGCTCCAACTTATTTTTTTTCATGACAGAGTTTTGTATTCATGTACTCTAACTTATTTTAAATGTTGACAGTCCTTTGCCTTTTATAATTGGATCATTTGATATGGAATTGTGTCGATTTATCTCTCAGTTAAAGCCAGCTACATACATCATGTTTTATGACAACTTTGAGATTTTAAAAATAGACGTCTTCTCTGCTGCCTTTAAGATAGTAGTGGTGTAATTTAGATCCTAAAACCTTTTAATAATCATTGAACAGTTTCTAACACTTCCGAGTATAATCATTGAAAAGACTGTTTTTGTCCAAAAAAACAATTAAAAAAAATAGAAATTATATCCATAAGAACTATCAATCAGGTTTTAGGACAAAGCACAATACCAAGACAGCTCTTGTTAAAATAGTAAATGATATTAGATATAATCTGGACACTCAGAAACAATCAGTCCTGGTACGACTCTGGTACTCTTCTTTCACTCTTCTTTTCACTCCTATCTCACAGATCGAACTTGCTCTTCAAGAGTTTGTGAAATCAATTGTGAGGTTCCCCAAAGATCCATTTTAGGCCCACTACTTTATATTCTATAAATGCTGCCACTTTGGGACATCATCAGGAAGCATGGTGTTTGTTTTGATAAATACCTTGATGGCACACAATGTTATATTGGTGTGTCTCCTCCAGTCAACATACTTCTAAACTGCATTTTTTTTAGCAGGACCCCCCCACACACACACACCAATGCTGTAGGGTCAATGGAGGAAATGTGACAAAGTAACAGCTCATGTCGATATACACAACATTTGTTTTTGGCTTTAAATGTTTGAAGATTACTGAGCATGGTTTGACAGATACAAAAATGTACATGCAGAATTTAATAAAAACTGATTAAAAATGTCATCAAAAAATAGTGGATTAGCTACTGAGCCAGCTCCAAATGGAACAAGTCTGACCAAAAAATAAATAAAATAAAATAAAATGAAAGAAATAATATCAGAACTTTTATGTGAAACTTGTGTAGATTGAAAGCACATGTCAGAACAATTAAATGTTTTACATTTGGATTTAATTAAGTAAAAACTCATGATTAAAGTCCAGAACTTTGGTGGTTGACGCTGAACTTAATAGGAAAAATGCACACATACATACCATAAGTTGCAGTTTTCCTTGTACGTTTGTCCTGTGTAGAATTTGTTCCCATTTCTTACACAGACGCCTAAGAAAAAAGAGTTTAATAGATCAGCTTTTGATGGGACTCAACACAATTGATCCTACCTCCAATCCAGGCATAAGAGACACAAGTGACAGACTTTTACATACACTGTATTTAAACATAAATAGTAGCTTACTATCAAACTTCACACTAATATATGTGCGTTAGCTGGCCGGATACAATTGTGTGTACGCGCTTGTGTATACAGATTATGCGATGTCTTAGGGCCTCTGAGCCCCAGTAATCCAGTGTAGGAATGTGGTGTTAGTTTCTTTCCTCCCTTCCCAGGCTTCCTGGGCTCTCGTCATTCTTAAAACCAGCTTACACTCAACCCAACCACCTCGGGTGGAAAAGACGCAAAGGCCATGTTGTTACATAAATGATTGAATTTCAGTAATGTTGCCATGTCTGAGCTCTAAATTTGAACAATCAGCCTAATATTTAAACGAAACCATGGCGTGATGAATGTGACAGCATTTGAATTCCTGCTGAGTTGAATCTTGAACCCTGTGATGACTGAACTAGGTGACAGATTAATGAGGAGGTGCATCGATTGTGTGATTTACAGTGGACTGCGGTGTCAGGGTCAGTTCCACGCGGAATTTCAGGAATTAACTGGCTGATAATTTACTCTGATTTGGCGAGAGGCCAAGAGCAAAATATGTGATTCATTACCGAGACACTTGTTTTAAATCTGTCATCTGTGAAACATTAACATCCAACATGGTACACATCTCTAGAGAACAGTGTGTTATGTTTCTCACACACCACAATAGCATGGCTATTGAAACAACCAAATGCAGCCCTGTCAGACAAAGATAGCCCTTCACCCCTTCATGTGACGTGACTTTAGTCCAGACTGGGCATGCGTGTCACACTTCACAGCTTTTCGCCGTAAACCTGCCTGCATTCCTCTACTCTACAATGTCCGTCCCATTCCCCACATAGCACAAATTCTTCTATAGTAACCTGTGCAGGTCCTTCATTCCACTCCCATCGTCCCTGATTAATAAGAAACTTGCTGCTTCCTGCTAACAGGTGATCATCTACACTGAGAAATTGGTGCATTTTTGTTGCACACCAGCTATTTTTTAAAAATAATACTAAATTGTGATTTAAAAAAAAAAAAATGAATTAAAAACCATGCGGATGTTTTCAAGAAAGTACTAATTTTGAGGGAATCAAATGTTCACTCGAACACCGGATCTCATTTCTTATCACCAAATTTCTTTCGTTAGTCTATATCACCAATTCATCAATATGGAACGCTGGTATAAGCATTTCATCACATTAAAGTCTAACAAAACTAGCTAAATATTTGTACTACTATAAACCCTTAAAGCTGCTCGCCTGACTGACCTGCTCAGCTTTTGCCTCCAGCTTGAATAAGTTCAAGCACCCTTCAAGGTTGAAGGAAAAAATGACTATATCTGACTTTAGCAGCTCTTATATGGGAATTTTTTTAACTCTGAAAGTTTACCCAAAAGAGATCCTAAAACCTTAAACGCTACAGAAAAAGTTTAAATGTTTGTTTTAAAAAATATATATTAACACCACTTCCTGCACACAAGTTAGTCTCAGATCAATGCAGAAAATAGTTTCTTATTGACAATTAAGACACAATGTAAAAATTAGCTGAAAATGACAGACATTTAACTTTTTAAAGGGATGACTGCAGTTTAAAGCGCCATGTAATCACTGTAAAGGAAAGTCTATCTTCACTTCTGAAAACAAATACCTGGAAACCACGTTTACATAAATAAATACTTGAGAATGCCTTCTATCCAACAGTCAGCCAGTGTTTCTGGGTAAGGTTTTTCAATTGCATGCTCTGTTAATCTACTATCAATCAATACTGTTAGGATACTTAAACCAAAAAAAGACGGGGAAAAAATCCACATTTAAAAATGAAACACAGATTGTGCTGTTTGTTCTAAATACAAACATGAACATGGAGAAGTAACATACCAATAAAAGGGGGTTGAATGCCCAGACAGTGGCCCCAAAAGTCCGGACAGCAGTCAGAAACAGTGCGATTGCAGAACAAGTCACAGTAGCAGATTGTGTCCAGATAGGGCACAGTGCACTGATCATCTCTACCAGGACAGCAGCCTCCTCTCCTTTGGCAGTACGAGCCGAACGGGTCTCTGATGCCGCCAACGTGTAAAGGCCCGGCAAGCTCCCTCTTGGTTCTTCTGGATGGGATTCGCTCCGAAGTGCTTTCTCCTACCAGCAGGAGCAGCACAGTGATAGTCAACAGGATGAGCTTCATGGTAAATCTGGAAGAAGAAATAATAATAATAAAGGTTTTTGTGTGGAATGTCACATCAAAAGCCAAGAGATGACAGATCCTAACGGGAGAAGTGCTGCTAAAGCAGGCTCGAGCTAAGTTGGGAGGTAATAATCCAAACATGTGATCCTTAAAAAATGTCCACTCATTTTATCAGTGTTCCCTTCAAGCAGCCAAGACAAACAGCAGCTAAATATTATTAGTAGATGGAAAACTACCCCTGAGTGACAGACAGCGGAGTTGAAACTAGAAACTGTAAGGTCATCGTGGACATTTAATTTTCATACATTGAGAGTTTTTCATTTTTATTTTAACATTAGCATTTAATTTTATTCATTTTTTGCCATTTATGTGTGTATGTACAGACATTTTTGGAGAAAAAAGTCAGATCAGTTTGGAGAGAAGAACTGGTGATCATGTTAGTAAAAGGATGGTGAGGTTGGAGCTATGAAAACCGAGTTTCATAATGAAGGAAGATCTACGAGGAGGGTGCAGAGGAAAGGACTGGATGGAGCCGAGTGATTGGCTGTGGCAATCTTCAGTGGGTGCAGCCAAAAGACAAAGAAGGTAGATACATGTGTTTGTGTGCGTATGTGGGTAGTTGTGCCCTCTTGAGGGGGTTTAGGTTTCGAAATCATTGAGTTCCCAACTGAGGGGAGAGGCTGACCAGCTGCTTACATAAATAGGATCATTAGTTATCCAATCAGAACTCTGCTCACATCAAGGGAGGCCTCTGAAAGATCTCTGTTCTTTGCGTGACTGCACCTTTAGATGAAATGAACGCACATAAAAGGACCTGGCGATGTGGGATGGGCAGGTCCCGTCCTTTACACAAGTGTTTTGTTGTGGCAGACTGAGCTGCGCACTAAAAAAAAGGAAAAAACTCCAGCAGGCAACTCAATTAACTGCTGATGCCTTCAGGTCAACGTTTCAGAGATGATCCAGTATCTCTATAGCCACTGTATACAGAGCAAGGAACTAAACTAAACCACATTTGTTCAATTAGAAAAGTGTGTTCCATATTAAACACCAAAACTACCCACTTCACTAATTCTGTCAAAGATAACTGATGTATAATAGGAAAGTCTAAAACTTTTTTTAAGTCCTGCAGACATGTCGAATTTCAATATAGAATAGAATAGAACTTTATCGATCCCACAAAGGGAAAATTACCAAAATGATCCACTTTTGGTGAGATAACAAGGTCATTGGAAAAGCATTGTCAAATGATCATAATTTTAATAGCAGGTTACTTCCTGAATGTGGTATCCTAACGCACAAAGAAACGAAATCAGCAACAATTTCTCAGAATTCCAGGCTGAGACAACCTTTAACTCCTGCTCACATGTCTGGCGGCTCCTCACTGCAGAACTTTAACACTACACCACCCAGTTGATAATATATTTAGCATAACCTTGATTCCCACTAGGTAAAACAATCCTACTTATTGTTTTCTTCTTTTAAGATGAATTCGGTTCTCGGACAGCATGTGTTTCTAAATTCAGGTGGCTGTGAGGGGATTTTAGCTCTGAAATCTTTTTGTGGGAGACTCAAGAAACAAACAAAAAAAAAATGCTACCTCACGCCCAAAAGGTAAATATTTTGCAACAGTTTAAACTTGGCTCTTGTGTATCAAAGGCTTCAGAAGAGGACATGGGTTCGTCAAAGATGCTAGAAGTTGCCTCTATTTCTAAGAGATGTTCACAGAAAGCTGAAAATGCACTGCACCTGCTATGAAAGAGCTTTGAAAGATGAAAGTTTTTACCTCAGACAGGAGAAATCCTGGCTTTGTAATCCAACCCAAAAAGTGTTTTCTGTTGCTGAGGATGGGAGTCGCAGGTGTGGAGTTTGTCTGTAAAGTCCCTTCTCTCTGGATCTGCTGTGTCAGTGTCTGCCCTCTCTATATACAGACAGCAGGCTAGCCACTCCCCCCGACCCCAGCCCTGTCCCCTTGCTCAGCCGCCACTCTGCTTTCTTTGTGGATCCCACAAGGAGGCTATCTCTTCAAGCGTTTCCTCCTCTTATCAATCTGGATCCTCCAAGTCATTCTGCATGTCCATATTCAACCTGCTGCTGCTCCCACACTTCTGCCTCTGTGGGTACTTTCACCAACAGCCTCAGTGGATTTCCCCTCCACTATCAGTGTTTTCTTCCTTCTCCTTTCCTTTTTTTTCCCAAGCAGGGCCTACTTGATAGTACTCCTAACCTCCTGCTCCTCCTCCTGGACACAGGTTGCATAACTTTACCTCACTTACCCAAGAAGTTGTGGGACAGATTTTTCTAGAAACCAACCCCTGGAGGTGCATTTTTGACAGCGGTTGGAGGGAGGATCATCTCTCCAGCGTTCTAAAATATCTGATGGTTCTGCTTAAGTCATCAGCTTCTGTTTTGTAACAACTCCTCTTTTCTTCCCGCCGCTTTTAGTCCCAATCCCGTTCAGTTGGAATGGTTCCAGTTGAGTTTTGCTCACAACAGTTAAATCATTGAAAAGCAATCAATTCTTTGAGATTTTGTTTTGAATTTCTTTAAAGATCCGGAAAATTCAAGAGGACACTTATTGATTTCAGATGTCTTCTGCCGCTCTGGACTCGAAGGTTTCAAACTGGGGCACCAACCTGGGGGGTGCTGCAGGGCCCAGCTGTGCTTTTTAGCCCCCTGCTGTTTTGCTTGATCTATAGGATCAGCTGTTTTCTAGCGTCTCCAACCAAATGGGTGGGGATGAGCAGGGAATTCAGACTTTTTAGTCCCACCCTGCTGTCGCTGCTTTTGCCTTGAAAGGTCTGTTATTCTGGAATAATATGGGAGTTTAAAATAAATCAGTGGTTCCAATTTTAGCTTTTCTTAGCTAAAGCTTAGCACAGTCACTTCCTGCAAGAAGTTTTTTTATGCATTTGCAGAAAAAATGCATGAAATTTTGTCCAGTGATTGAAAATAAATGTGAAATTGTAAACATTTCTTTCGTCTTAACTGGAGATAAGTCAAAGGTGTTTTATTTTTATCCACCCTGTGACCTTGACTACATAAAAAAAAATTCAAAGATGATCTATTAGTCAAGAAAATGCTGAACCAGCTTAATTAATTGAACTGAACTGACATCAAAAAATGTTTTCGTGCTAACCTATTCTGACCCTTGGAGCAATTATTACCTACTATGTCTCTCTGTAAGATTGTGAAAATATGTGATGCATTTAAAAAAATGTAACTGTACTATATGCAGCTCTTTATTTCCAACTATAATGCTGCAACATGGAAATTTACCACTTGTGGTACAAATAAAGGCTTTTATTATCTTATCCTATTTATACAAAAGCTCAGTTTAATCAAAATGCATTGTCAAACTTGTACAATTTGATGATCTGCACTCAAATATGAGGGAATGACAGGTTTTCTGCTGGATTTTCCTGAAAGAAAGGATTTATTACTGCCTATGTCAATCACCTACTAGACCCACAGCCCAGTTTTTAAACCGCGCGACAGGTATTGTAGAATTGCAGACTGTTGTTCTGCAGTGTGGGGAAAGATGAGGTGGTTCTGGGTTGCTTTTCTATAGTAAAGCTATAATTATGGAATTTAACAGCACCTTGCACAACTTTGCTCCTCTTGAAACAAGGCGCCTGGAGCTGTGTTTACAGCGTTTAATTGTCACTGTTTTCCCCGTTCATTATCATACCTTTAATGTACGTGATTCAGCTGTACGGACATGTGAGAAATTTTTCAGCCACTGCCACAGGGTGAGTGATTTACGAAGAAATATGGCTGTGATGCTTTGTTTACAGTAAGCATGCAAGAACTTGATTGCATCTGAAGGTGTAGGTGTGTGGACATAGAAGGACGTAGACTCAGACTTCTGAATCAGAATTGGTCACCAGACCAGAAAGTGTGTGATTCACCCAAGAATCAACTTCAATGGCTGACGCTATACAAATCTGTAGGCGGTGTGTTGCAAGACCAGAACACTGCATAAAAGGCTTGACCTTTACAGCTGTGAGTCAAGGCTGAAACAAGCCATCAAATGATTAATAGCAGCTCCTACTTCTCAAAATCAAAAGCAGAAGAACGCCAATTGGATCAGCCATCTCTCTTGGAAAGCAGATTTCCTGGAAACTGACTGAAATGTGGAGGGTGACGATGAACTTCCCAACAGTCGAGCCAGCAAATTTAACAAAAAGAAAGAAAATGGAGAACACGCAGAAGGCTAAATTTAAAGACACAGTAAGATTTATTTTTAATGATTTTAATTCTCAATCATATTTCATCCAATCCAGAACAAAACCGATGCCAAAGAAAAAGAAAGAGAGAAGCTGTTTGTTTGTTGGTTGGTAAAGTAAAAAAAAAAACAGTATCATTATAAATATATTCATTGTAATAATTTTTGGGGGTTTGTCATTAGTGTAAAGCAAACGTAATAATATGAATAAACACATTGTTGTTATTGCAAACCAAACTATGCTAAGTGGAATTGAGCTGTTTTCTATGGCACACGTCACACTCGCCCAGTCCTGTTCTCATGTACAGTCAATGTGGTGAACACAAAAGTATGCCGACATTCTGCAGAAATCTGGTCTCTTAAACAGTTCTTTATTTGAGAAGCAGCTTTTGTGACAAACCCAGTTTTGTTTACAGATTTGTCCTCTTTATGCATAAAGAAACATGCACACTTGCTTTTGTGGTCAGGAAAAACAAACTGCATTCACTGCAGCTTGGTCAATTTTCTCTCGTGACTTATCTGCTGTTCTTTACAGCAAGCTACACACCTGTTGAGCTTCTCAGTAAATCCAGAAAAAGTTGCGTTGTTTCTTCCTCTCACCAGAACAGCAGACACACAAATTCCATCAAGTTAATGATGACACATACAACACTGGCTTATAACAGACAAAGATTTTCTAAAATCACAGGTCCTCCAAAAAGTGTTGCGAAAAGCCAAAACAAGCTCATTTTATTGGGTTGATGGGGAGAGCAGCTGCTGCTGAGTCTGAAACACAAGGGCATTCAGACAACGTTTATTAAAAATGAACGGGCTTTTGTTAATATGTAAAATGATGGTAAGATATTTAGCTTTACTTTAAGATATCCAAGTATTTAAGTAAATGAAAAACAAGTGAGCAAATTGACAGCCACAACACTGAACAGGCCAATTGCCAAAGCACAGACCCTCAAATGCACACACAGTCATCCCTCAGAACAATCGCTTTCTTTCATTCACAGTGTTGCTTTATCGTGAATCATCCTACGCAGCAGGCCCAAGAACCCCAGCTGCACAGTGTCAGAGTGGGTGTCTTCTGTCCTGAGCACAAAGAGGAGTGGACACATGTCCATCCCTCCAGTGCATTTCCTCTTCCAGGAACATGCAGTGTGTGTGTTGCAGAGAGTAAACAGGGAGGGCTGTTCTGGCAGGAGCTGTCTGAATTGAGCTCTAAAGGCTTGAGTGGTCTGTGAAGATGTTTCAGAGGCTGCGGGTGTGTAGAATAACACTAATATGATCTATGTTATGTTGTCATAAATAACAGCTTTGAAAAGAAAAAAAAACAATGCACTGATGGGAAACATGATGAGCCCAAGCAGCAAAATGAAGGATCCATGACCCTCACCCCCACTAGAGAACCATACATCCCCTGGAAGGAGATTCAATTAGGCTCAATGGGACTGTTATGTACACTGGTGCTGTAAAATCTGGAGGATGTTATGATCATTGACTGTATACGAGAACTGGACTGGGTGAGTGTGGCATCACCCAAAGAAAACGACTTACTTCTGGCTCCAACCAAATGAAGTCAATTCAGTCACCATTTTTTCCCGATGCAGACTCTGCCATGTTGCAACCAGACGTCGTCAGTAAGCAGTGACTAGTCCGGGTCAGTCTAAGTCGACATCTCTATGGCAATCCCTCTGTGGCAAACAGTCAGGAGTAAGCTTGATGAAGGCCACACCCCTTTCGCTGAAAGTGGACTCGAGAGAATCTGTCAATCAAACATTTGAATGTTTGATGTAGGGGCCAGAGGGCACCATATACTTATATCAAGGCATCTGATTGGTTCGTTTATTACTTAAAGAAGTTGAAATAAAGAAAAAAATATTGTGGAAAAAATAGGATTTGCAGGAACAAGCTAAAAATGTGTCTGAAGAAGTATTGTTATGACAAATGTAATGTTTGAGTAACAGCTGTTTATTTCTCAGTAGAAGTCTATGGGATTTTGGCTTCTTGGAGCCAGCAGGTACTTCTTGTTTGGAATGGGGGAGTGGGTCACTCAGTCCAGTTGTCTTATACAGTCATTGGTTATGACACAGATATTTTGTTTTGGTTATCAGCTACTGAAATTGCAAACATTAAATACTCCTTCTCTTGTGGTGTTGTTCTGACTGGATAAAAGTAGCTAGGGGGATTCCGGTTTATAAAAATGCTAATAAGGAAATGGGATTGAATTATAGACTAATTTCATACTACCACAGTTTTCTAAAATCCTGGAAAAACTGTATGCAACTAGACTTGATGCCTTTTTAAGTAAATGTGATTTATTAAATGAGCGTCGGTGTGGATTCAGGAGGAACTGTTCACCTGCACATGCTGTTATGGATTTGATGGAAAATGTTGCATCTGCCATTGTTCAAAAATTAAATACAACAGCTGTTTTTGTTAATTTAAGATCATTCTTTTTTTTGTTACAAAAACTTTGAATTTTATGGTCTTCGAGGCAAAACAAAACAATGGTTGAGAAGTTACTTGGATAACCAGGGTTCAGTTTAACTACGGTATTAATGATACAGGTTCTAATTTAAAAATGGTTTGATTATAACAAGTTATTTTTATTTAAATTTATGATTTTTTTTTTCAATAAAAAGGTAGAAAGTGTTAAATTATACCTAAATGGAACAGAAATTCAATATGTTAAAGAAATGAAGTTTTGTCTTGGAAATCTCATATCAGTTACATAAAACAAAAAGTTTCCAGATCTCTTGGTATTCAGTTTAAAACCAGCGATGCATTCAATAAAAAGAGTTTGTATCTTGTTTACTGTTCATTAGTTGTATCTTTCATAGTCTGCAAAGATCTGGGGAAATGCAGGAAAAACTATCATTGAATCCTTGGTTAAATTACAAAAAAAAAGCAATTAGAATAGTTAATAGAGGAGGGTGTTGTGATCCAACAAATTCTTTATTTATTTCAACTTAAAGTTTAAAATTAAAGGACATTGTTTATGTTAAAGTATAAAAAATGTTTATGGAGTTAAACATAATCCACTCCTGGTTATACCTTCACCTTCAAGGGTGTATTTCTGAAAGCACATTATGTCACAAATGTTTTACAGAAAGAGAGTACTTTCATCAACATCAACTTTTGGAAAACGGGTAACTCCAGAGAAAGTTTACTTCCAGGTAAATTAGTTTCAAGAATCACATTTTTTTCAACAGAAAAATCAAATCATGTTCTAACTGTACGTGAAGATTATTTGTTACAGTTTGTGATATTTCACAAATAAAATCTTCAAACCCAATCTCAACCTGTGATTAAACTCTTGAGGTTCTTGTCACCTCTTCTCATTGAAAATGTTACCAGAGGATATAGATAATAGGTAGGACTCCACTGTAGATAGTGCTGGACTGGATGTTGTTTCAATATCAAAATAAAAGCACAATGAAAATGCACGGCTACGCTCTCTATTTCAAAAGCAGGAACTTCATTATATTTACCACTCACGCATAGTTTAAACTCAAACATTTATGAAAAGCTAAATCCATTTTGGCAAAGCACATGGAAACACTGTCACCTTTTTTTCTGTCCATTTATCTACCTGTAGATATTACATTGAGGATTACAGTAGTGGTAAAATACCACCCAGTTTACAGAAATCCGTTACAGTGTATGTTCATTGTTAAACTGATCAGCATGGACTTTTTCAAGTATTGAAGGAAAGGCCTAAAATAAGCTTAATGGGCGCCTATTCCCTTTTCTTTTGGTTGTTTGCTTGTACAGTATATCATGCTAACAATACAAATGGCAAACTGAACCAATAAACATGAACAAGATATTAGCATCATGTATCTACAGAGTCAACCAAAGGCTGTTGAAATATACAGTTAAAAATGAAGAGAAGAAGAGGGACAGTCAGAGGTTCTTTAGAAGAACTTTATTCTTATAAAGATTTCACAGTGTTAGGATTGGGGATCATTAAACGTTCTGATGGACACTTGAGACGATTTGAATCACTTTTGATTACATGGAAACATATGGTGGCACAAAATAAAATAATAAAAAGAATAATATCACTGACTGCATCTATTCATTTAACCAATGAAATTTAAAATAATTCATGCAAATGGCATCAGGTTTTGTAAAAGACATTTCTATAAAATGTAGAACTGGAGGGTGGTTGAAAGCTGCAGAGAAGTGCGTTTTATTTATTTTAATCAAGATCCCATCGTTTGGTACAACCTTCAGTGTATAATGTAAAGTCGTCCGACGTAATAGTTTTTTAAAGTTGGACTAGTTTGTGGCACCAAAAACACTTCCACAGGAAGCAACAAACTAGAATTTTGATCTGGCCTGTGCATATTGCATGAAAAAAATCCTCTGTTGTTTCAATAAATGATTTAATTGTAATGATTTTTGTTTTTTTATGTATTTGTGATGCCAAACTGATAGAGATAACAAATGAATTGAATACAGTTCTCAAAAATAAGGCTCAAATCTTGAAGACTTGATCCTCTCCTTCACTCACATCATCCACTTCTGATTCATACCAACTGTGAAACCGCTTTCAGGCTTATTTGGAAGAAGAAGTGAAAGGTTTTGAGTCATTCAAAATCATGAAATGAACCCTTAACATCTAGTTCATGTCACCAAAATAAAACGTTGCGCCTTTATCCGATGTGTCACTCAAACACACTCTGCAAAAGCTACTTCAAAATCCAGTGACTTTGCATTTATTTTGCAGGAATCAGTAATTTTTCTAAAAACGAAACATCAGCAGAAAGGTCAGCTGTTGGGTTCCTTTCTATAAAGTGGAAATATATGGTACTTTAGCATACATGGACACTGATATTTAGCATTTTTTTAAATGTACTTAATTATTTTTAACAACACATTACCTCCCTATGAAGCACTTTGAATGATTAGGGTCGTCTGATATTCAGATCACACAAGTAGAACAAAGTGAGCGCCTCAAGGTGTGTCCGTCTAATCAAGCAAAGAGTGTGAGGAGTCAAAGTACCCAGGAGATTACAGGCAAGGGTTCTGTTGAGGCAGGATAACCAGCGGAAGTCATCGGAACAGAACGTGACACAAAGGACAACAGCAGCAAGTGCTTGGCTTGCAGCCTCTGTTCATCAGATATCACTGCCACCGATCTAACGTGAGCAATCTGATGAACTCCACAGGAATTTAAGACTTGCATCTTGTGGTTTGGAAAACGTGTGGAGTTTTTTTTTACAATGAGGTTTTAATACACTGTGTGAATGTTGTGTTAAAGCATAAGGTTCTCTCTCAGCTCCGTCATGTCTCCTTCCAATGATAAACTTTTTTTTGTTGTCTAAGATGAATATTTATGATTAAAAGTCATCAGAACTTGCGGTTTTGGAGAAGCAGACAAACAGCAGCAGGAAGTGATGCAAGAGTGTGTTGATAACTGCCAGTCTCCCAGGACTGAGGCTGCAGCAGTTTGGCAAAGATCTGCGCTAACATTCCTGGATCCCTGTGGAACATCCAGCATCATGTTCCATGTCAAGCAAATGCGTTTGACTGTAACCATGGAGACAGGAAGAGTACACAGCCAAACAGAAGTTTCCCTCAAATCAGACTAGATTTGAACATCCAGTCCAAATAGGGAGACTTGCCATCTTGGAAGTCGTTTTTTTGTGAAATATGTGAAATGAGGGGAAAAAAGTACAAAAATATTTGAAAACTACACAAAAAAATAATACACATACAGTAGGATGGGAGATTTTTGTATTAAATTTTGATTTTTTTGTTTTCTACAAACTCCACAAAATAACAACAAAAATATATCTATTTGTTAGTAATATAGCTCCAGATTGAAGCGGAGTATTTTGGTACAAGGTGCATAAATCACACAGGATGTAATGGCTCTGACCTGTGACAGCAAAACCCACTTCAACGCTAAATTACTCATCGTAGAGCATCGGGATCCAATGACATCACTTATGAACCATCAGGAAGTTTCAGGATAAGCTATTCAATGAGTTTTTTTTTTGCAAACTGGAAGCCACAAATTGATTTACAGGTTACACATACTGAAACCTATGAGGTCTTTGGACTCCTTTCACAATTTTTCCATCCCTGAGGCACACGGTAAAGCCTCGTCATCTCCACCTCTATACATCTTGTCCATTCCTACTTTCAGTTTTAATTGTCCTTTGCGTGTTCCTACAGGGTCCCTCCAGGATTCCCGGGATTTCTTAGATACACTATCTCACAATGCACGGAGAGGAGGGAAAAAGCAATGGAAAAAGCCAGGCCTTGAGTTCAGGGAACATATTATGTCAACTTGCGATGCACAAAAACTGAATTGGCCTGCTGGATTGATGCACGCAACCACATGCCCTGAGGTGTATGACATAGAGAGAAGTCTTCACGGGATGAAAAAAAATCTACAGAAAAATACACTCATTTCCTGTAAAAATAATAAAATGAAAATACTTTTTTTTTTTTACTCCATTTTTCCTATTCTTATTGCTCATGCTTTACATTCTGGATTTACTTAGAAAGTTATCACCTATCCATAAAAGATGAGTTTGAAACAGGTTTTCAAATGTTCTTTTGTTTTTTTTCTCATGATGGAGGACATATACAATATAAGTATAAAGAAAATTAAGATTAAAATTGTATTTCTGAGTATTTCTTTATTTGTGTGAATCAGGTCCAAAAAAGCCGTTGGAAAAAGCCTAAAGTAGTAACATATAAAGGACAATCTCCCTGCTCTGCGTCATTTTGATACATCCACTTGTAGACAACGTGTACATCTTTGTTTTCCTCATCCACGCTGGTATCTAGTGCCATAGTTTTTGTTTTTTTTTTGCTTTAGGCTAAAGAGCATTAAAAGATCACTTTTAAAATAGTTCAAAAGATAATCAGAATGGGAACTTAAGATTGCACTGTAACGGATGTCATCATTCAGAAAGTGTTCATTTCATTTCACATGACACTTTGTTTACAGTTTATGAGGTTGGAATTGATTCCCATGAGCCCCATAGCATGATGTTTTACTATGACCTTTTTCCTAGATCTGCTCCGATTTGATACAATATCCTACATTTCCAGTCAAAGTAATAGGAAATTCTACATTTACTAAAGTTTAAAATAGATTATTTTTACGTTATTGTAAAATATCGTATCCTGGTTTTAGTTTTACATTGTTTTAAATTGTTTTACATTGTTAAAATTTGTTTTAATTTGTTTTACATTGTTTTAAATTGGTTTTATTCTTTTTAATGCTTTTATTCTCTTTGTTTTATCATTGCATAATGTTGGATCTGTGTTTTCCCTGTGTACAGCACTTTGGGCTTCCTTGGCTGGTGGTGGAAGGTGCTCAATAAATAAATTGTAATAGTTCCACAGTTCTTTAGTCAAAACAGAAAATTTAGAAAAATGTTTCACAGTAATTTCAAAGTAAAAGCAATAACTTGTAATTTACGTCACAGTTTGGATTATTTTTCCCCAAATTAATCAGCCCCAGGGAAAATTCCTGTTAGCTTCAGGAGCGTGTCATATTGGCTGATGTTGTGTCTCCTTTTTATCCTTCTCAAATTAAAGAAATGGAAAAACATTTTATGTGGGATGTGAAACTATTCCACTTCTGTTTGAAATCAGTGGGAACGTTCTGTGTGCTCTATGTGTGTGTGTGTAGACAAGGCTTTTTGTTGATCTGCTGAAGAACAACAAAAACCTGTACTTAGCTTAAAACCCCTCAAAAGGTAGAACATTCTGCTGTGAGCTGTTGTCATTTGAATTTTCTCCAGCAGACTGAGGAACAGGGGCCTGGCCTCTCGCTGAATCGAATCAGAGCCTTCTTGCTGTGAAGCGAGAGCATTACCGCTACACCATCATGCAGCTCTTCTTCACAGAAATAAACCATTTCTGTTTGTTTATTCATATGAAAAAACTGCAATGCTAAAAAGATTACATTAATTTTGCCCCGTAGGTTGAATTTGTAGGACACTCTTTAAAGCAGCACCATAATAGAGATTTAAAACGGCAAAGCTGCAGGAAAATGTCAAAATGGGAAAAGAAGTCTAACTTTATTTTGAAAAATAATACCTCAAATGTTATTTCAGTGCACATAAAAGTGGAACAGTGCGTTTGTGTGAGGCTTAAGAAGGCCTTTGATTGGGTTACCATGAAAATGCGACTTCTGTGCTCCCCCAGCATCACCGTACGCCACACAAACACAGCGGAGAGACTGAGGAAGTCCAGGCTCTAACAGGGAGCGCTGTCTGAGTCGGAACAGAAAAACACTTTCTCTCCTGCAATGACAGAAAAAAAAGATGCTCTTTATCAAAACACTCCAGCAGGAATTTTCCACTGCTCCCAAATCAGCCTGCTGGACAACAGCAGAAATATCCGGTTGTGTCTTTAATGACCCGTTTCATCATTTAATTACAGTTCTACAAGTGGAAAAAAGGATTTATAAAACCGTTTATTCCTGTTTGGGGATGGAAACCAATCAGAGCCTCTGTTTTTGTGCCAAACATTTCTTACCAACAAGATGCTGCAGGTGAAGAGCACAGAGACATCAGTATCAGGACAGTGAAGCAATTTTCACATTAAAAGAAGCTTTGACGGAGAAAGAATGTCACTCAAAGGCGCCTATTGATGCAAATTTGCATCAAACCACATCAGCTCCAAAATAACCTTTTTCTTAATCATCTTTTTAAAATCTAAAACATAAATACATTTTTTTATAACTAGAAATATGCTTTGGGCAATAATATATGGGTGTGCTCCAACAAGTATGTAATAAACAGTTTTAGACATAAAGCTAAATAATCAAATCTACAACAATAAAAGCATGAACTAATTAGACACTTAGACTAAAAATAAAATCTTCTCCTACCGAAACCTAAACTTAAAGATACAATAAAGTAATATAAAAGGACAGTGATTGATCCAAAATTAGTTAGATCAAACAATCGTTCCTCTGAAATGTTAGTTTTTACTGTTATGCAGCAACAAATGCTTCTTATCTGGAATTTCAAAGTCTCTCCAGAGTTTGCAGAATTCTTTGTTGCTTCTTCCTAAAATAGTAAAGTACAATATCTCAGAAATCAATTATGTTATGTGGACAAATATGGGCAGAAGGACAGGACTGATGTTCTGGACAAGCCTGATGCCCTCGAGGCAATCAGCTGAAAATGTAAACACGCCGTTTAACTGAAGAAGTCCTGTTTTCCCATCGTCCATTTCTTTGGGATGTGAGAGCTGGCTCTGTTTGGGAGCCATCACTGAGTCATGCCAGCTGGTTTTCATCATAAAAGCATGACATGCAATAGTTTAAACTTGACAGTCCAATTATGATCATTATGTCAAAGGTGAACTCTGCGGCTGATTGACTGTCTTTATAGCAGGACGCTACAACGAGGTCGTGTTTTCATAGAAATTTACTCTAGATGGTTCTTTTAACCCCCATTTGCGGTTGATTTTCCCTGTGATCTCAGTACAATTCAAAAGTCCAATTAAATTCAAATTTTCTGGGGAAAAATGCATTCTAATTATAAATTTAGAGGATGAATAATAAAACAAATTGCCATTTTGAATCAAACATCTTTTTCTAAATTGCTGTCACATTGTCTCATCAAGCAAACCTTTACTGTATTTTGGGTTTAGGGTACTAAAAAACAGAACCTTCAAATGTGCTGCTGTTGTAATACAGTATTTTCAAAGTAAAAGCATCAACGACAAAGGAGGAATAAAATTTGTCTTTAAAAGTTTTCATTGTTATTCCCGAAGTAAATCTGCCCTAATTGAAATTTCTGTTAGCTAGAAACTTCAGGAGGCTGCCCATAATACTGGCCGGTGGTGTATCTCGTTTTTATCCTTCTCAAAACAAAGAAATGGAAAAACAAATGTGCGTATAGGGTGTGAGAATTGTCCACTTCTGTCAGAGGTAAAGTCCTGTGTGTAAACTATTTCCTTTGTTTGTGTTTAGACAGGGCTTTTGGGGATTTTTATAAGGGGCTGGATTCAAATGATAAGACCGAAAACACTCAATAAAAAAAACAGAAAGTGCTAAGATTCAGCAAATTATTGGGGAAAACAATCAAACATGACTCCAAGTAGCTTCCTTTGTTCTCTTTGGAAGTAACAAACCAGGTTTTTCCAAATCCATTTCACTCTACTTGTCATATTGTCCCCCAACTAGATCATCTTGGCTTACTTTAGTAGAATTTTCAAGGTCTGGATGTCCTTTACTGGAACGTAGCAATCCCATTTCCTCAACCATGCTGGAATTCTGGGAGTGATAGGAACGACACGTGTTTTCTTTTTTAACTTTGTCAGGGTCTGTGTGAACTTTCTGGAGAGAGTTTTTATTTGTTTTGTGTGGCTTTGATATGAGTTTGCTCAGTAGGTTGACAAGTTAGTGAGAAGGACATCAAATATATAGATCTTTCTATTTTCTTTTGTCACTGGCACAGATTAAATTGTTATTCTTTCATTTACATGTTTTTAAGATCCCACTCTAGTGAAAATGCTGCGTTGAACATGTCCTTGTACCATTTTTCTAACGATGGAGGACACATATAAGGACAATGAATCTTAAAATTGCATATCTGAATATTTCTTTATTCAATTTGTTGTGAATCAGGAGCAGGTGAATAAATGTCGTTTGAAAAAAGCATATCTGTGACATAGTAAATACATTAGTGCACCTAAACATCTTTAAACACAATTTAATTAAATAGTTATGTATTTTTAAAAATGCAGGCCTATTTAAATTAAATGTTAGCATGAAATGTCAAAATGTTTATTAAATATGCAAAACTGAAATGTAAATTTTAATTCCAAAAATTAAAGTTGAATAATAGAAGTAAATGTCAAATCAAAATGTAAATGTTAAATCTTATATCTAGCCTACATTTTATGTTTGAAAAACGTGTCCACTGCCATCCCATGGTTCTCAAAGCAAGAGTTACAGTGCCAAAGCCCGCACTTTGTTCATATCTTTTACTTAGTATTGTCCCACACTACTGTTGAATTTCATAAATATCAAAAATATAACTCAATACGTTAATCTTGTGAAAGATTTTATGTTTTCGCATCACTACCAAGTGTTTAATTGAAAATTAATTCCATTCTGAAGCCGTTTGGGAATCTCCGTGACATCAGGTACTTTGGTAAAATGGAACAATGTCGCCCTCGTGTGGCTGCAGGAAAAAATAACAACTTTTTCTAGTTGGACTTATTCACTCAGTTATTAATGGATACGTTATTAATGGATACGTTTAAGAAATTGAAAACTTCATTTATAAATAAACTAAACTAAATAAATAAATAACTTTCGTAAACGCACAAACGCAGAAAGTTCGAGTTTCGATGTTGCCAAAGTTTGGCCGTTACCACGGTAACGATTTGGCTTTTAAATCCGTGATGAGAGACAGGGAGAAGACATCTCACGCTGTTTGAAATTTGCTGAACCAGAACCCTTGGACCAAAATTAACGCTCATTGGTCCTTTTTACCAAACCCGTCTCTGATTGGTCGGCCGAGTTTCTCTAACTGGTCGTATCATTTTTAGCCAGAGCCAACGATCTTTCTCATTTTTTCCCCCCAACTCGTTGATAAAAAATTGCTTCTTGTCTGAAAATAGCAGAAATGTCAGAGTACACGTTTTATTTTCATTCTCTTTCGACTAAACCGTTTTCTTTTCTACAGGACAAAGAAACACTGGCGCTGTTAATGAAATGGTTAAGTGTCACGCGCGTGGGCAACATAAATGTAGCTTTAGCCTTGAACTGTTTTTAATGGGTGTGTTTCTCTCAGGTCCATGCTCGGTAGGATTTCAGCCCAGACCTTCACTTTCGATCAGAATTTCCTCCATTACAACAGGGAAAAGTTTGTTCTGGTAAAGCTGATTTGTCTAATGTATTTTGTAGCATCCATAGACAACCGGAAGTGATTTTAATTAGTGTAACATTATAAACTACAACATGTATTTCACAAAAAAAACGAACTCACTCGCAACTTTTCATTAAATTTAGAGACTGGTGTTAAGACAATACATTTTAAACAGATTGTTGAGACATTTAGTTTCACAAATTATTTTAAACAATATTTCTAATGATAAACGTTTTTGTTTGTTCTTATTTTATTTGACTCACAATGTTTAAGACAAAGTTACCTTAAAATATGCAATGATAGTCTTACTTTAAAATTATTACAGTTACGAAATAGGGATAGTTCAAAAGCAATTTATTTATTTTTTAGCAAAACACACTTATTTTAAGACATAAAACATCCAATTATCAGAGCAAAATAAAAAAATATGATATAGTTATTGCTAAATTGTAAAATGTGGTTTTTTGTTGTTGTTAATAAAGGACAGGACATGACCATTTATTTAAAAAAAAATATTTCCAAGACATGTTCTATTGGTTCTATTGTCAGATTTTTTTTGTTTATAACATGGAAAAACCATCTTGTATTTTATATTTTTGAACTTGTTACACGACACAGACTTACTTAATTTACTGAAACTCATAATTTTAAGACAAATTTAGTTTTAAAATATGTAAGTTTACTCTTACTTTAAGAGGATTATAGTTTAGAAATAAGGATAGCTGGACTATTGTTGCTCTTGAAATAGAATATATTGTCAGGAAAACCACTTCAAAACTTTTAAAAACTCTTTTAGCAATACACACTTATTCTAAGACATAATATTTCTACCAGAGCAAAATAATAAAATATGAGTAGCTATTGCTAATTTTTAAATTGTATTTTGTCTCAAAAGAGCAGGAAATCACAATTTAAAAAAATATATATATCTTTCCAAGACAAGTTGTACTGTCAGATTTCATGAATACATTAAAAACTTGTTTTTTTATATATATTTTTTTAGCTTGTTTTGAGAAGGATATGTTTTTGCTGGCTTTCACTGAGTTTTTGTGTGTTTTTCTTTGGTAAAAACACCTGAGCTGTTTTTCCATCAGGACTTTTTTAAGGATCCGGTGGTGGTTTCCAGTCTGAAACGCTTGGTGTCTGGAGTTTGGGAACCTATTGGTATGCTCATCAAGCCCATTTGCTGCTTGATGCCGTCAGGCTTAACCGTACAGATTGCTCGTTTGAACTTGTGTATTGTAGATAAACCGGTGGTATCTGTGCGTGTGGAGCATGTGCCATGTTCTGGGGTCACCACAGATCTGTTCGATCCGCTCTACGCTTGCGGCATCCTGAGGCCATCGGGACTCGTGGTGAAATGCTTCCATGAGGTTTACCCGGACTATGATAAACTCCAACAGGTGACTCTGTCTCCTTTTCTCTATGAGATGCAAAAAAGTCAACTCATGACTCAATTTCTTTCGCCAGATGTTAAAGGAAAAAGACTCAGAGGAATACGGTGTGGTTGGACGTGAGGACAGAGCAGAGTTTCTCTTTTGCCTCTTCAAACACCTCTGTCTCGGAGGAGAGCTCTGTCAATACGAGGACTCCGTTGATCCTTACATTAGCACCACAAAGCAAATATACAGAGACCTGATCAGGTAATAAAAGTTTTCTTTGACCCCTAAATTAACCCATGTTAAAAAACGTTTTCTTTTCTAGTGTTCAGAAAGATCCAGAGACAAAGAAGATCAGTGTTGTCTCCACAGTCCTCAAGGTGTGGGCCTTTGTAAGTGACTTATTCTTTGTCCATTTGTGTAAATTGTGTGCCATTTTTTTAATGTTTATTTAAAAGAATACTTAAATAACTGCATGAAAATGTGTTTTTTTTTCTTGCAAATAAGATTACCAGATCTAATTATTTCAAGCCAAACCAGAACGTAAATTTTATTCCCAACTCAATAAAAATCAAATCAAGAAACCCCCAAACTTTAAAAAAAAAAGGTCACATGACCTTAAAGCTACATAAATTTACCAAATTCATCCTCCTTTACTCTAACCTTCTTTTTGATGTTATGGTTTTTATGTCATTCACAAGTTCTGAGTGATGATCAGCAAAGATTGCTTGCTGTCCCTCTTTTCGCCACTAGGTGTCACTAAAATAAATCTTTAAATTAATAAATGGGACCTGAAATATATCCAGATTTTGTCGACTGATCTATGAATTCTTGTTTACTTAGTAAATCAGCCATGATTATTTTGAAGCATATAGTTTTGTTTTAAACATTAATTTCTAAAATGGAGCATAAACAATATTTTGTTGAGATTTTCTTTCTTTTTTTTTTTTTTCTTTTTCAAGTTTTGCGAACGGTCACATCCAGTAGATTCCACTTTATATCCAAGACAAAAATACTTTTTATCTGCTCAGTTTCATTTGAAAAAAGTTTGCAAATTATGAGTGATTGTTGTTGTATTTTGGGATGTATTTCTTAAACAAATGTCCCGACCTTTTAAATAAATATCTTTAATGGACCTCTAGGGTCTTCTATCAAAATTATTAGGATTGAAGTCAGTAAATGATCAAAAACAGTCTTAGTAGATGCTTACTAACATTATCAATGGTTTAAAGCTTTAATTTTTTATTTCAGTGTGTTTAAGAAGCTTTTATTTTATCATTTTTTGTCAAACTTTGACCAGTTGTCATGTTTTTAGAAGGTTTGGAGGTTTTAATAATTCAGGATAGAAAGATGGTAATTCGCGCTCTCTATTGCTGCTATGCAGGGCTTTCACTAACGAAGACTTCCTCCGGATGGCAGCAGACGCTGCTCCAAAACCTGAATGTATCGTTTAGCAGCAGAGGTGCATTAGGGCCAAGTGCACATTTGCGCTTGCACACTAATGCACAAAGAAACCCATTGAGGGTGGCTTTTAGCACTGTATTTAACACAAACAGCAGGATCTCCCTGTTGGTTATTCCAGTACATTTATTTGCTTCAAATGACGTCAACATTTTTAAAACTTTTTTAGTTTTAAGGGTCCTTTCTAGAACTCATTTTTTATTAAGTGTGACATTTTGAAATGTTTATTTTCAACTAAATATTCAGATTCATCTGGAAGGATTTGTTTCTCCTCCGCAGGATGAGTCTGGTCGATGTTATCCTGGAATGCCAGAGGATGATCAAACATTTGCATATATGATCGTGGACCCTCTGAAACGACACGTCACTTTGTTTTGCCACTTCTACGGAATAGGAAACTTCTCATTTTAAGGAATTGTCCCGTCGCTTCATGGAGAAAAGGAAAACTATTCCGATGTGAGCTGCTAAAAGTAATTAATTTAAGTAACAAAAAGGTCAACTTTTCTGTCTTTCTCTTAAAGGTCGCATTTAACTTAATTTGCTCCAGTCATATGTTTTAGAATAAATGAACAGAAGTTTGTCACTGCATATAAAAGTTAGTTTCTTTGACAACAATCCACTGTCAACAAAAGACACAATGCAGCATTTACAGTCCAAAGAACTTTATTGAAACAAATAAATTAATAATTTAGTCATGTGAGCAACTGTCCTCATCTAAAATACCTCTGTGTTCTTCTTTCATAGATCAAATGTAGGTTTGATTAAAAAAAAACAACAACAAAAAACCCCAACAGTGTGGTGTTTTATTCTCACCGTCTCATCGATTGGAAGACTTAAGAGTTGAGTAAGCATCTTGTTTTATTGCTCGATCAGTTCCTGTTTCATTGTAACAACACTTCTAACTCCTAGGAGAGCAGCTAAAGAGCTTTGAGCTGGAATGTCGAATGGCAGCAATTAGTCAAAAGATGGATGGGGCGGTCATGAAGAGAGAAGAGAGCGTGCAGATTGAGTCATGCATAGCATTCAGTCCATTGGACAATCACTAAACTAGAGTTTCTTAAAGGTAGTGCCCCCCAGTGGCCTCAGAGGTAGTTGTGTTGAAGCTGTTTAGATCTAAATGACATGCGAGCATGCCAGCAGAGTATGTCAAGAGAAAGGTATTATAAATCACCTGGAAAAACGCTGTAAACAACGCAAGACGGTGTAACTTGTGTGCTAATTTTCAAACATGCGTAAAAAACATAGTTTTTTAATGGCCAAAACGCTGTTGTTTATGGCATTTTTTCCCAGTGATTCATGATACGTTTTGCTTGCCATAGAAGAAAGAATCTGTGCCTCCACGTATGACGGGATGGGAGGATGCAGGTGAGGAGGTATGGCGGTGTACGAACAAACAGTTTTGTTGACAAAGTTGACTTTTCCTGGAAGACACTAAAATCGATTTGTAATCGCTATGACGTATAAATCGGCCCTAAAAGGCTTAGCAAACAACAAAAAAAGGCATTCTCATGTCATATTAATATGAAATCCAAGCAGGATTATTGTTTAAGCTGGAAATCTAGAGCAAAGAAGGCACAGGTCATTCGCTTTCGTGTCTTGAGTTATTGTACACGAGACATCATGTGTTTTGCTAAAATTTCTGTGAGGAAAAAGGAAAAACATGCACAAGTACAGAGCTTAATACAGTAAATCTCTTAATACGAAGCATCTAATGACCCTGCCTAAGGATGAAGCCATCAAGCATCAAAAGATTCCAGCTGCGATGGCATCCAAACACTTTAAAAAGATCTAAAGGGTTACATTCTCTGCTTTAATGCCCGCTTAAATAGAAAAAAAGAACCCGAGTCAACTGGCTTGACTTGGACAGAAAAATTCTCCCCGACCGAAAAGAGTGATGGAGGTTTTCTCAGCTGAAGCTGGCAGCAAACACAAACAAAAGACAAGCTTTGCAGCTGTGTTTGGCTTGATTGAACTCATCAGTTATCTAGACATCGCTTGTGTCAAATATCACTGACACCTTGCTAAAATCATGAGAAAAAATCAAATAAAAGTCAAGATTTTAGCAGAACCAGAGCAAAACTAGAAGCACAAGATGCTAAAAATGTTACTTAAGTACAGGAGTGTGTGTCTGCATGTGTGCGCCCTCCAGTTTGTCCAACATTCAAGAGGAGGAGGAATCCCTAAGAATAATGAGAAAAAAAAGACGAGTCAGTAACTGCAGACTCTTAGAAAGTGAGTTCCACCTGTCGAGAGCGGACTTCCAAACGTGCATTCGAACAGTTCATGCATTAAAATTGTCTGTTTTGTGCTTAAAACGGCACCATTTTGGAGGAGGAAGCACCTGTTTCTTTGAGAGGTGTGTCACTTCCTGCCTAAAAAAAACCCCAAAAAACCTGTAAACGCGCCTCCGTGAACATTTGAAAGACTTGGATACGTTGTGTCTGATGAAGATCTGCACTGAGCAAGGGTGGCGGGGCTGCAAGACATCGCAAGGACTGTGTTCGATTAATTCAGGTCACCGAGATGCTCGGAGCGGCACGGCAACCTCCCAAAAGTTCTCCAGGAGGGATTTTAGACCTGTGAAAGAACACCGTGGCTCTAATAAATCCTCATTAACTGGGAACAATCCTCATATGGAAGCCAGCCAAGCGGAGAACAATGTGGTTCTCTTTTTGCAAGTGGGCTTGTTGAAGACCGCTAGGGGAGGGGGTAGGAAGTGGAGATTTAAGAACTAGCAACAAAATAAAGTACACAGCAGTCAGTCAGTGCGACCTAGTCCGTCCAATCGTCTTTCACCTGACACGTTAGGACAGGATTTGAAAAAAGAAATCTCCTTGTTTGGGTGACACTGTTCTCCGGAGGGGGCTGTGGTGCTGTATTCAGGGCATGCCTTGTGGGGAGGTGGCTCCACTTTTTTGCTGATCAGTTTGTCAAGTTTCAAAACAAAATTCTAGATCGGAAAAGTTCATTCAAGTGGCCAAAAGAGAGAGACAAAAGCAAAGGTTATGGAGGTGAAAGATAAAATCCCAGCAAAAATCTGAAAAGCCTCTTTGCATAGTCTGATTCTCTGCAGGTTGAAGGTACACGAGTGGCTAGATGACTTGAGAGACGTCTTCAGTCCAAATCAGCTTGGACCATAGCAGGCAGGTATATAAAAGGAGGAGTGGACAGCAAGGCTGAGCTTTTCAGGGAGAGGTTGGACTTTAAAGGGGTTCGTGCCTGTGCTCACGTCTGTCATTCCAAGTTGCCGCTTTCCGAGCGAGAGATGTTGAGCGTGTTGGCAGAGGGGAAGAGGTCCCTGTGGTCCGTGGGGCTGTGGTAGTCTGATGTCAAGTCGGGGTCCAGTAGGGAGGACAGGGTAACGTGAGACGAGCCTTTCTTTATGCACTGCGAGTAAAAGCTGAGCAGCAGGTCCAGCTTGCCTTCTATGGACTGCACCTGAACACAGATTGGGTCGAGAAACCTCAAAGAACTTCAGTCTTTACCCCAAAAAAAAACATTTCAGAATTCCTGAATTCCTCACCTGTTTCTCCACCTTCACTACACGTCCCATCATGCTCAGCTCATCCAGTGGGTCCAGATCAGGTGGGGTCTTCTCTCCCTTTTCGGGGCGTGTTTTTTTATCCGGCTGAACAGGCCCACGCCCAATTATCTGATCCACCCTTTAAGAAAAACACACATCGAACATACAGAAATCATCTGTAAATCCGCTTAAAAAAAAACCTTTGACTTCCTGTCAGCCATGTGATCTTTGAGCAAATAAGAATGAAGTGAGATCTTAAAGCCGCAAATGTAAATAAACTTCTTTTTAGGTTTTCCTATGAGAGAAAAAGTAATATGATGCTGTAAATAAAACTGAATTCTTTAGAAAATGTTAGTTTAGCCAGTCTATTTTAACTTTAAAGTGAAGAAAATGATAAAAAAAGATGTAAGGGTAAATTGGATTATTACCACATCTTATCAGTCAGGATTACAGTTGTGTTTACGAACATGCAAAAATAAAAAGTATTGAAACTTCTGACTGACTTTCATTCATTCTTTAAGCTTTTTTGATTTTAGATTCTTAAAATGTTAATAAAATTGTTTTATTTGCTTTTGTTGATGCCATTCTACATACATTCATAAAACCGACCTTCCTTTATGACATTTTTTTTGTTTTTAGTTTTATTTGTTTTTTTGTTTAAATGTGAGAAAGTTAAAAGGAAAAAGACGAGAAGAAGCTGTCAATTTGGGAATTTGAGAGTTTATTACGTAAACTCTTAAAGTTGAAAAACTTTTACTAGGACAAATGGACATAAAATGTCAGATTTAATGGCTTTACTAAGAATTTTGAACTCTTGTTCCTTAATTCCAAAAATATAACTTTGGAAACGTTTGTATTTTCTGTTTGGGCAGTTTATGAGAGCATAAAAACTTAATTTTAAGCCATTTTTGATCATTTTTTTAAACTTGTCCAGAAAGATTGAGTGTCTTTGTTTTTTAAATATTGCAGCTTTAGATCCCACTTTATTCTGCTTTAAAAAAGTATGAATTTGTTTTTTGCAGAAACATCTGTGCATAAAGGAAAAATAGCGATTAACTTTCTCTAAATGCATCGTCGGCGTGCAGTTTACCTCATCTGTAGGCTCTTGATGCGGCCCAGCATGTCTAGGTGTCCCGCAGAGTACTGCTCAATGACATCTTTAACATCATAAGGACGCAGTGTCTCCTTAAACTTCCTCTTCGCCACAAGGAACTTTAAGATCCTGCACACACACAAAGAAAGCACAACAGCTTTGCTGTTATCACTCCTCCAGGCAGGTCTAAAGTGCTTCAAACTGCACACGGACTCATGGGAAACAATAATAAACCTTTGCAGCAACGCTGCAGCTGCAGGCAATCAAGCGATGCGGCTGAGAAGAACAGAAAATTAATTAAAGCCAGCGTGACCTCATCATTCACTTACAGGCCCATAAAGGGGAGCCTTCACAAACCTACCAAACCGTCTGGATACGTGGAGACGATGAGAGCCCCAACCAGACATTTCCTTATCAGAGTTTGCTGTTTCAGCAATTAGCCCGTTCCCTCGGATAGAATAACACGCAGGGTCCTTTATTCTATCGTCCTTTTCCGGTCCTTTATCAGCATGACAGCCATGTTTGGAAGCCCGACAGAAGCTCATGACCACCACCCGCACCCTCAATGCGGGAGGATTGTTGACCCAGCACTGCTGTACCGTGCAAAGAGCTCTGCCAGAGCAGCTACTAGGATGTCTGCTGGAGAACTTCGAACCCAAGCATCAACTGCAGGCAAAACAGCTTTCTTTAAGCTGTGCTGCCACAAGGCCAAACAAACGTCTGAAATGTGGGTTCAAATGCAGAAAACGAGTTGATTCAATCTATTTTACTATCAGCAAAGAGGATCTTAGTCTCTGCGTTCTGAGAAACACAGCACACAACTCGACAACCTGCCTTCAGAGTGTTCTTGAACGCGCATCACATGCCAGATGTGTATGTAGCATTAGACACCATCAGGGTGTGAATGTTAAAGCGCTTTGGAGTGTTTGCCATGCTAGAGAACAAGAATGACAAGCAGATAGATGAAAAGAGGTGATGTGGGAGGGAGAAGAATATCTGTCTTGTTTTGATTGTTTTTGGAGGACTCAGAAAATAGAGGAAAAAACCAAAACCTACAGAGGAAGACGTTAAACTCAAAACCCTGAAACCGTGGACTCTGAGCACAAAATCTAACAAAATAAACTCAAAATAGACCAAGAAAGTTGTGAAAAAAAACAACTTCCACGTCCTAGCAGGAGGAGGAAGACGAAGAGGAGGAGGAGGAGTTGCTCCACAGCTGGTAGTGGCTGTCAGAGCACTGCTTCCCCTCACGCAGCACTCTGTTTCTTGATGAATTTCCAGCTCAGGGAATTTTTGCAGGCGGTCTTCTCCGGTTTTGCAGGTGGATGCAGATTTTTTTGCCAGGGTGGGTCTCAGGTGTGGGCTAAAGAAAAGGTTGAAAGAGAACCAGGGAGGGGTGGCTTAAGACTGGAATTCTCCAGGGCTTTCTGGAAAATGCTGACTCTCCTCCCAGGTCACTGAAATGACTTTAATAACACAGACTCATGACTGAGCACCCCGCCTCCTCCACAACCTCCAGTAGAAGTTGGCACAGCTCACTGACAGATATTATTCTTTCCAAATTCTCGGAAGTTAAGATGTAAAAAAAGAAAAACGCAGCAATGATAGTAGGCTCAGGAAATGTCAGCTGAGCCCAAAGTGCTTGCAAAGGTGGTGCAAATATTTCTGCAATTCTGCAAAGGTGCATCAATGGTGGTGTCCAATGGCAGGGCTTCATCTATGAATTAAAAATGACTGTTGTGCTGACAAAGGAAGGCCAAGTATGAGGAGTCACTGCAGGAGGGAGGTCTGACTCTTTGCTAGATCCAAATGTCATAAGTATGACACATCATTACACATATTTTTGGAAACCTTACTGCTGAAATCTACTGATGCGCGTATATATGTATGTATTTTTTTTAACTGGCGTCTCGTCCGTGTGATTTGTGGTTTGAAATAAAGACGACTTTTTTTTTTCTTTCTCTTCCAATCCCTGCAAGCAAAAACCCAACCACATTTATTTCAGCAGCGCGACACTGATAAACCGCACGCACCCAAAAATGAAGCCTCAGCACTAAAGCCTCTCTGTGTTTCACTGACATCCATCATGAGTCGTGCTGAGACGCTGCACACATATGTGTGTGTATTAAAACACTGAAAACACCTGCTGTTTACACACCTGCTCTATCTATAGGAACTCCCTTGCTCCTATTGTCTGCGGCGTGGAGCAGCTGAGGTCAGAGCAGCGTGCTGAGTCAAGCACAACTCCGAGGAGATCGTATAATGTTCTATCAGTGGCATTACATTGTCTTACAGTAATATATTACGCTGCAACGCTGAAACTGTAAACGTCTTTCTTCTTCTTCATTTGGGGGGGAAAAAAATGCATCGGAATGCACAGTTTTAAAAATAAAAAATGACATGCCCTCCAGAGTCTTGCCTGTATGATTTGTGTTTTTAAAAAAGAGACATTACAAAAGTCTTCCTGTGCAGCTTTTATAAAAAACACAACAGTTATTTCCATGCGAAACCACACAAACAGCATCACGTTACTGAGAAATGATGTGGCGACTGTGCTGAAACACTGTTGTTGTAAGTGAGCGTAAAGTGAGACAAAATCCACACTTGCTGCTTTGATAGTTGAAGAATAAAAAGGTTTGTAAAAGTTTATGTATAAAATAAGCTGCATCTTTTCATAAACTTTGTCTGGGATAAGTGAACTAAAAAGGTGTTTCTACAGCTTTGGTTAATCTTCATAACAATTCATTGTGGAGATTGTGGAGTGGAGGCTGTCTCGTCCCAGAGACCACCTGATAACCAAACCCATCCCTGCTCGTACTCCTGCTGCACGCTCACTCGTGCAGAGATAGACTAAAACACGGAACAGGGAGCTTCTGGGGATTCACTTAGCCTTAGAGGAGAGGAAACATCTTATCTGATTGAAAACAGTTCAAACAGGTGCTGCTAGACTGGGACATTTGCAGTGAACAACTCAGATGGCGGTTCGTGGCCTGGCGTGTCCATGGAGTCATTCCAAGGAGTATCGGACAGAACTGCTGAAATCTGTGAATGCGGGAGAGCTGAGGAATGGCAGCAACTGGCATTTAGTTTAGTTTGTGAGGATTGTCGCCTCTAGTTTGATGTTTTTTCAGTCATATTTTCTCCGTTCTTCCCCTCATCACAGCCTAAAGGGTGCACTGTCACAACAGGACAAGGATTCGGATGACTTTGGCATGTCATCTGAATTGTCACCCTTTTGCTTCTCCCTTTGTTTAATCATTTTTCTCAAGTTTTGAATCAATGTATTAAAGTTTTAGGTTCCTGCCACCACGCCGGGCCTCCTGCATTTTGGGTCTGAAAGTCCTGATTCTTGACATGTACGAAGAGGGGACATTGATTCTTGGAATCTCAACAAGGTACAAATCCGCACCAGAAAGCGGTCTACCGTGAACAGATGTCTCTCAGGTGGGGCAAACCATTGGGGCAGGTCAAGAAAAGAACATGGGATTCCTGATGGGAGTGGCCTTCATGCATGGACCAGATCCTGGCTAAACCTGGAGTTTCTGTTGGGTTAGGGTACAATTTATCAGTCAGGTAAGCGGGAGAGCCGTCTGTCCTCCCTGATTGACGGATTCTACCACCCTCTGGCAGGTGGTCAGACAGAAAACAGGAGTGGTCATGTGACTACTAGACCACAGCTGCTTCCAGTGGCTGCATTGCCTGATCCATAATGATCTAATAGGTTACCCAAAAATGACATTGAGCACACTAGTGTCTTTAATCAACACTAACCACACACATAATCAGTAAAGCTGTTGTCCTTGCAAAACAATCAGAATCAAACGGCGGTAGTAGTATCATGGTTTGGACCTGCTCTGAAGGGTGATGAAGGGTTCACATATTTCAGTCTTTCCAATAATCACATCAACTGATAGCGATGAACAAATAATGTTTAGCTCTCGGTGCATCTTTTTTCTTGGATTTTGTGATGTTTTAGGTCAAACGCCATGACGGCTTCACAAAATGTCTCGCACAGTCGTGCCAAACTGTCTTTACAAAGAATACAGTCATGCAAAAAGTTGAGTCTTTTTCATTTATATTTGCTAAAAGACTGGACTGTATTTCTGGAATCAAACCTACAACTATACACTGTTTTAAAGTATGTTACAGCCAATATTACTTTATTGAAATTGCTCAAAAACAGAAATAAAAATCTTTACATTTTATGACAGTCGTCCTGGTGTTTGTACCTGTAAATCCTCTAACAGGTCACCTTATCCTGCTTATCCAATGTGACCCTGCAAAACGAGGCGGGTTGCTGTGTGACAAGGTCGCACGGGAGAACAAAGGCTGCCCGCAGGAGCTCAGTTACCTCCCCGTCAGCTGAATCTGTGCAGCCAAGAAGCAGCGTCTGCGCCTGCTGACGCAAACGTCCAACCATAGGAAGCCTCCTGGATACTTTCATCCTCACGACCAGAGTGATGAAAAGGTCCGTCTGGATTACGTTACTGCGTTTGTCCAACACTAACAGTTCTTAAGAAAAGTTCATAAAGATGTTTGTGAATGTTGAGGTGACTTCACCACATCCATTTTTTCGGTTTTCTGGCCCAAAATTTTTTTTTTTTTTTTTTTTTTAGAGCTGCTGTTTAGTGATTTATAAAACGAGCTCACCTGATGGCTCGTATGAGCGTCTTCACTGCTGGGATGACCTCGTCCATGGCAACATCACAGTATGGTTTGTCTTCCACGCTGTCCTCCCCGAGCCCTTCTACTGAGACCCAACAGAAGAAATGTAGTCAAGAGATCTGAGCTGATTTTGACTTTTCTAATGTCTTTTGCTCACCGTCCACGGGCGGACGTGGTTTGAGGCGCAGGGAGGTGCGAAAGCGTGTCCGGTCGTTGAAGCTCCAACTTTTCTGGACCTTCCCGGGGCTGGTGGCTTCTGGGACATTTTCCTGGCTGGGCGAGCGGCGAACGCCAGAGCCCGGCGGCAGTGGTGAGGCTTTATTCCGAATGGCTTGGGATGAACGGGAATTGTTCATCCTGATGCGATCTCGAAAGCCCATTTTACTGCTGACAGTGAGGTCAAAACACTCAGCCACAGGCGGACACAAGAGCTTTATCGCACGCCACGATAACCTCTCTTTAGTTTTAAATTAATCTAAGGAAATGGAGAGAAGTCAAGCTGACTTTGTTAAAACTATGTAATAACAACCATCACACAGACACGACAGGAGCACACAAAGATGATCATATTTAATCTTAGTGAAGAACACAATCTCTGACTCACAACAGTTGGCTCAATGCACTCAGCATAGCTCAAAATGATTCTGCCCTCAGGACTTGGTTATTTTATGTGTCTATAATAGCAGCTGAATCAGCAAAATCAGACTGAAACCTGATTCTAGGTTTGCAGCAAGTGCTGGGATGGCAGAAAATAGGCTCCACCTTTCCTCCACAGAAACCCCCTTCCTTCTTTCACCTTAAGCAGCCACATCATGCTGAACCGGGCAGATACTGTGTGCTATGTCTGTTTACTCCATGACATTTCTGTTTGGAGCAGCTTTCTACAAAAAGTCGATGCTGCTCCTGCTCGAGAACCACTTTCAGGTCACGTTCTGTCACGAATCGGCCCAAACGTCACGCACTACAGGGCAATTCCAAACCCGCAGCTTTCGGATGATATACTCTTTGTCCTGCGCGTGACACACAGCAGCAGCCAATTCAAACGTAAATAGTTATGAATGGAAACGGCATTTCACACAAGCCATCTGAAATGCTTCAGAGGGGCTAAAGTAAACGAGACGGAGGGAAAGACCTCGGCATGCCTTTGGGATGGAGGTAAAGGGTCTGGATGCATTCAGGACCACCAACGATTCTCTTCCAAATGCATGCATGCAAACAGAAACGCCTCGAAACGTTGTTAGTTTTGAAGACAAGACTCATGCTGTGTTTTCATGCCGAGCATGTGCTCCAAAGGGAGACTACAACGGTGGCCCTGAAGTGCAAATCACACCAACAAATCAATCGATGCAAAAAGATTTTAAAGATCACAATGACAATGAAAAAAAGCTAATCAAATAACAAGAACAACACATTACTTTCCAGAAATCACAACAAAATTATTTTAAAAAGGGGAAAAAACTAAAATGAAACAACATTTCTAGAAATCAAAAATAATTATTAAAAAAATGAAGCACAATAAGAAATCAGAAAGGATTGGATGATGACGTTTGAGTTTTTTCAAATGCGTCCTTAATGTTTGCATTCAACGTCATCATCAAATCAGCGATGTCCCATAGTACCTACCTTTGCCGGTTTCTTGTTGTGTTTTGTTTTTTACCATTTCATTTTGATTCTGGAAATTACTTTTGTTTTCTGAATCATTTTATTTTTATTTCTTTTCATTTTTTGGGACTGTGTTTTGGTTTCTGGAATTTTATGTTGTTTTATTGTTTTGCTTTTGTAATTGTCATTGTGATCTATAATTGGTTTTTGTGTTTAAGGGATTTATTGGTATGATTTGAACTTCAGGGCCACCGTAGACAAAAAAAGAAATCCAAACTGAAAACATAGAAGTCTGATGTTTTATTTGCCTTTTTTCATGATTTGAAATAAAATGATTTGATGAAATAAAAATGTTAGCATTTAAGTTGCCACAGTAACCAAGGATTTTGTGATGGGAGTCAAGCCAAAGCATCCAGAATCTGTCCAAATGTCCTTTCATTTCTCCCAATAAACAGAGTTGAAAATGAAAAATGATTTGAGGATTCACACAAACATTTGTGGACCAGAATGAAGTGTCTGCTTAAAGTCTCCGACTGACAGCCACAGCTAATTGTTCCTAACATAAATGTCGTAAACGTCTCCTTTTCATTTAGATGCTTTCTGTAACTTCAGCAGGACACTGCACAGGCCCACGAAGGGTTGAGTGCTGCAAGCAGGGTGTGCTGGAATGCATCGCTCGGGAAGTATTGGTTGTGTTATTGATCAGCCATGTTTCAGCGTGCCCCGTGCACAGGTTTGTTGCCGTGGATACCTCTGCTTGCGGCCAGCGTGAATCCGGAAGAGACCCCGCTTTTTAGAAAGGAGCTGACTGGGGAGACACACAAGGCAGAGGGAGAGAGGGTAAGGGGAAAGGAGGAGTGGCGGAAGTGGGGTCAAAGGGGAGGTTCAACCTGGGCACACGCTGAACCCATGAGGGAGAAGGCAGAAGCGGCGCAAGTGAGGTGTGACATCTCAGTTGTCCAGATAGCCCTTTCGTATTTCTCTCATTTTTGTGCATCTCAGA
>BSAI01000106.1:7905943-7990767 GCA_036245035.1 Adrianichthys oophorus
CCCCGGCTGTGAGGATGGAAGGCGTTGCGAGGTGCGTACCTGTCCCCCGACAAGTAGGGGGAGCTGTTGGGCCGAAGCCCAGACAGCAGCGTGTGGTAGGAGTTCTGCAGAACCTTCTTGGTGCTACGTTGTCGCTGGAGATGACTGAACAGTAGCGTCAGTTCTCTGACACCCACGTGCACAAACAAACAAACACAAAAAAAAACATGACAAATGAACAGAAAAACTATGGAAAAGCCCCCAAAAAGGCCAAATTATGGTCCAAACACTAAAAAGGAGGAGGACACATGAGAGAAGCAACAAGCTCCATAGATAGAGGCCTCATCCAATAATGAGAGACATAAAAAATTGCTTTTATTAAAGCAAAGTCGCACATATTTTTCGCGTTAATCGCTGATCTTCTCACTCCTGGCTTTTGGAATCAAATTTCCAAACAGATTTTTCTCATGTTCCCCCCCTTTTGAGCAAATAAAATTAGTTAAATTAATACGTGGATGTAACAAGTCAAACAAGAGTTCTCCTTAAAAATGTTTGGATTTTGTTCAGTCGGTTGAATAATGCACGCTAAACAAGCAGCTAAACCATGTGAGAATTTTGTCATTTTTCATAGTTTTTGACCAAAGTCTAAAGAATATGCAAGCACAGACTGAAGCTTTCCTAATAGAAATATTACTTTTTAGGATGTCAAATTAAGAAAAACACTTTTACAAAAGCTTTTTATAACGTTTTAAATAACAAGTAGTTATTCAGTGTTCTTTATTAATTCATTTTTATCACTTTAAGTGTAAATTTCTAAAAAATATATATATTAAATAAATAAATCACCTCTGCACCCTTGTGAAAATAATTACCTCAAAATAAAAGTTTCAAATCAATACAATGTTTTCATTGAGAAATATCATGTTCTTTGCAATAAAAATGGCCTACAGTGTCAGTTTTATGCTCAAACTACAACTTTACCCAAAAAAGTGTAGATTGTTTTGTGGCTAAGCTGCTGGTGCAGAAAATGTAAAATGAGTATCAGAATAAAACAAAATATGGCTTTGATTGTCATCTGAATGATCTCAAAACAAGTAAACATTCATTTACACAAGACATCGCTATCATTTTCATATAAAATCTTTAAAAGACATAAATACATTGTTTAAATATTGTTATTTTTTTCTGCCATAATAAAGAAACATTTAAACTTAGTCCCATCTGTTTTTTTCACTTCATACTTTCTTAGAGTCCTTTTAGTTCAATGTAATCATCAAGTTTGCCAAATAACAGGCAGAAAGTCAGCTACAAGGCAGTGAACAGCACTGTCACTCACACAATAGTAAGTAAACTTAAAAGCAATAAGTCCAATAGGTGTAAATCCCAGAACGGCACACACATGCTTTATTTTTTATTTCAAGTTTATTTTTTCACTAAAATAAAGTAATTTTTAACCTAAATTGTAACAAAAATACCTGTTTTTAATGTTGCACTACTAAAAATCTATTTTTTTGTGTGTAGTGACTTAACTTTTAATCATTTCTGGACTGAGATTAAAGGTATAGCCCCAATGGTTCTGAAATGAGAAAGTGAATTATCCTAGTCCTTTAGTACAGAGAAAAAAAAGGTCTTTTATGGTGCAGCTAAGAATAAGTTTACAATGATTCAGAGATAATAAATGAAAGGAATAAAATCTGTAATTTTACTGATAATTCTCACATGTTTCAACTATTTAACATTTTCAAACAAAATGAATAAAATCCAAAATATAAGGAGAGTTTTTTAAAAACAGAGGAATTGACAAATGCACACAACTAAAATAAAATAACACAAAAAAATGAATAAAAAATTAACAGAGTAGTGATGACAAATTGAAGAGTTTCATATTAAGTTAGGATCTCGCTTCCTTTTTGAGACTTCAGTGTAGCAGGTTGAGTGATTTATGAATGAAAATCACTCAAAAGTGTTCTTGTTTGTGCAGATTTTTTTCTGATTCTCTTTTCAAAACTTTCCCTGAATAGATGATCCTGGCTGAATCCACTTAGGAACGACCCACAGAAGCACCTACCTGAATGAAGGTAACATGCTGTCATAGAAGTACCACGTAGCTGTTAAATAGGAGTGTTTGGCATCTGTGGAGTAGAGCCGCCATGCAGCCTGGAAAAAAGTACAAACATTTGGAATCAGGATTCAGTTCAGAACAAACTCCAGAATGAGAAACTGCAGTTACCTGGATGAGGTTTGCAGCAGGCATCCTCCTTTTCTCAAAATGCTTCTGCCTGTGCTGCTCCTGGACCTTCAGGGCAAATCCTGAGCCTAAAATTCCCTATGATCGAAGTTGTAAAGAAAAAACTTGAGCCAATGAGGTAAAACCCCTCTAAACTGGAGGAATCGCAAACTCAGGAAACTCACTGCAGGCAGGGCAAAGAAGGAGACTCCCAGGAGAGCAAAGCCGGCGGCCAGAAGCCGTCCCTGCCATGTGCGAGGGGTCTTGTCACCGTAGCCAATAGTGGTCAAAGTTATCTGACCATGTGAGGGAAAACAAGTGTTACGCACAGAAAATAAAATAAAATAAACGTGCTACTTATAACATTTTAAAAACTGAGTAATAATAGGAGATCCAAGTGAAAGCATGGTGCATACTCACAGTTCCCCACCAGAGGGAGTCTGCATAGGTACCAAAATCTGAATTGATGTCTTTCTCAGCCAGGTAGACAAGGAACGAGGCAAAAATGAGGACAAGGAAGCCGATGTACCAGGCTGTAATCAGCTCCTGTGAGACAGAGATGTGGATATCAATCACACCTGTCAGCAGCACAATTCCTGCTGTCATTACTTCATCGCTATCAGTTTTATCGGCTGCCTTCTCCGCATAATCGCATTTGGCCTGCACTTTGACTGGGCTCCACTGTTGTTGTTGCATCTTCCTATCATTAAAAGCTAACAGCGTGTGTTCTGCTGCTGACAGGCGGGATGCTGGCTTTTTAATGGCAAAAAATCGACCGACTAAATGCCACAAATTGTAGGATAAAAGGGAGTTTGATGTTTTTGGGGGAAATTAACAACTATTACATTAAACACAGCATCCATCTACAACTCAGTTTTTTTAGTGATTTACTTTAAAAACTGGAAAAAATATATAGTTTTGAGAGCAGATTGTGTGTGGAGTCTATGATTGTCACCTTGCTGTGAGCATAAACCACTGATCCCAGTAGTTTCCAGGTGCCTCCTCGTCGGTCCATTCGAACCATGCGAAGGATCTGCAGAAAACGCATGCTGCGCAGGGCTGACGTGGCAAAGATGTTGCCCTGCGTCCCTGCAGCAATCACTGCCAGCGAAGCCACAAACACTATGAAGTCTGCAGAGGAAACACAGGAAGCAGTTAGGGATAAGAAATTCAGAGAAGTCGACGGACTCGTGCTGGAACAGAAACAAACCGATGACGCAAAAGGGCTTGCGGGCGAATCTGAGGCGTCCCTGCCATCCGCGATATCTGCAACAACAGCCAGCGGCCCAGATCCGGATGAAGTACTCCATGCCAAACACCACGATCATGACAAACTCCTGCAGAGCACACAGAAACATCACCACACACGTGACATTCTGACCCCCCACTGAGAGAAATGTTTCTAACTTTTAGGTCAAGAATGAAAGGAAACAAGTACATCTTTAAAAATAAACCACATTCTCAAATGTGGAAAGTTTTTAAGGTTTCGTTAGGTTAGAAAGTTGTTTCTGACTGACAAACTTAGCAAGCCTGCCAGAGCCTGACAACAAATAAAGGGATCAGGAATGAAAAGTAATAATAATAATAATCTTGACGCCAACCTTCTTTTTGAAAGCTATTTCACTCAGTTTTATCCCAAATTTGTAATTGGAGAAAACGAGACAGTGAGGCTGAGCATTGCTGAGATAACCATACATCAGTATGCCACATCACAGCAACTGCTTCTGTTTTTATGAGCGGCGTGTGGGTTCTGGAGGACGGTTCTAGATGCTTCATGGCAACTTTAAATCTCCTCTTTGTGTAACAAGTGTTTGTCATGTTGTTTTAACAGAGCATTCAAGTAATCTATTTGGCTTAAACTATCATATCGCTGTTTATGAATAGCTTAATGTCCTCACGGTTGCATAGCAATCTCTAAAATAATCAAAGAGGAGTAAAAGAACGAGGTTGAGGAGGAGAGAAATACTTAAACGTGTAGAAAAATAAAAAAACGTAGTAAAGAGTACTCCTTAACACGATATAACCATCAGTATCATGTTTGATACACGCATTGATCATTAGCATGATCAAAACGATTCTTGTGAACATAAAGTACATAACTTGGTCCATGTTTTCTGCCCTGTAGTTCATTGTCATTCCACTAGGGGCAGTAGAATGACATTTCCTGCTCATTCCAAAATGGCTTCTTCCATTGAATCTCAAAAACACTTTTGGCGGGAAAAAGTTACGTTAATTTCCAAGACTTTCTGCTGAAAAAAAATAAATGAATTCTTTCTGTATTGAAAGAATGCAACATTGGTTGATAAATAATTCCTTATAATCTATAAAATAAAATAAATATTGCAGAATAAAAAAAAACATGTTTTACTTTCAGATTTCAAGTGTAAAAAAAAGGTAAATATGTAGCTCTAAAAGCATGAGTGTCTATTTGGGTAACTTAAAAAGCAATGGGCTTCAAAAAGGAAGACAATTGATCTGAAGTAAAATGATGGAAAAGTCATTATAACAAATAGAGATGAGCAAAGTGGGCAAGAGGAGAAGAAGAGGTGGCGAAGTCAGGTCAAGAAGCAAAAAGCGAGTGTCCATTACTTTTCACTAAAGGAGCTGAAGCACAGAGGAAGAGAGATTAACGGATCTGCTATTTGGATTAGTGCATCATGGTTGTGATTTTCCGCACACTCGACAGCACCTGAATCCACTGCCTGCTTACGCAGCTCTCTGTGCCTTTAGCATGAGCTGATGTGAATACTCTACTGTTTGTGGGAGGCCGGGCAAAATGTTTGATGGTGTTTGTTATATTAGACATCAAAGTAGCAGAAGAACAAGGTCTTACCAAGATGAAGAGGCCTTGGTTGGCCATTTTCTGGTAGTCGGGGATGGTGGAGAACACTGACAACACCAAGCAGCTGAACACTAGAAGAAAACTGAAAAAATAGAACGTCATGTGAAATCTAGAAAAGTCATGGGTTTTGGAGAGTCCACTTTAAATAAAAGTAATTAAAATAAGAAGCGTTCACTCTATGGATGATCAGCCAATAGAAAAATAAACTGCAAATAGACAGGATTTAATGATCCGCGACAGTGCAAATACAGCAAAGTCATACTGAGTGAATGAACAAGAAGTCACTTTACTTAAATGGGAGTTAAGCAAAAAGTAGGGATGTAAAGGATACAGATGTGTATTGGAAAATCAATCTAGTTATAGGTAAAACAGCAGTATCTATTGAAAACCACAGATACAAACAAGATTATGCTGGTAAAAAGGGATCAAATCAATTGACATTTAGTACAAACTTAGTACCAAAAATTAAAAGTAAATTCCCTTCAAACTGGAAAAAATATAATGAGATAATTTAGAGAAAATCACATCCTAGATTTTTCTGTACAACATTGATTTAAAAAAAAACCTTTCTTTTTAGTTTCAAACTCATTTTGGATCAACTTTAGAGGCAAACTGGAAACTGTGTTTTTAAAAAAGCAAACCATGAACCCGTAGACGCTGCGCTGCCCACGCTAACAACGAAGGTCTGTCTGGGTTCAGGGTTCAAATGATCCTTCATTGTAACAAACACAGACTCCAAACCCTCATTTCAAGTCATACTTAATTACATAGTTTTGTACTTGCGCAGTAAAATGACTGGTTAAAAAGATTCGGTTCTGTTACTTTCTACCCATTTCCAGGGTTAGTTTAAAAATATAACCAACACTTTTTATGGTAAAACTGTAGATCTCATATTGTTCATTCATTTGAAACGGTTTGATGCTTGAAAACAGCTGAAAAAGCCCCATTTTGGCGCATAAAATTTAAGGTTAAAACATTTTAGATGAAAAGGTTACATTTACAAACAATACCTTCTTTTTTTAAACAAATATCAGAGTATGTCAGGTGATTAAACACCTCTATTTTGACCATTTAATTGGATAAATGAATCGTGAAAAAATATTATATTCACTAAACTTGAAAAAAACCTGGGGATTTAAGCGTTATAAATAAATTACATCCGCCTATTAGGCTATAAGAAATGTTCAAAGTTGCTTAAACAACTGTAGAATATAGTCTAACCATAGAAAGGCAATCTCAGCGAGCTACGTAAGTCTGATGGGAACCAGGCAGTCCTGAAATGTTGCAAGTCTTTACCTGCAAAGCCCCCTGTGTGTTTATGCGCGACACACCAGCCCTGCAGCTCAGCAACAGGAACCATAACCTAAATATCAAAGTTTCTGCGAGTGAAAACTCAACAGCCAGCTGGGCAGGATTAGCTTTTATGGCAGCTGTGGGTCCAGGAGGACTGCATGTTAAAACTGCAGAGCGCTCGCTGGACGCCTGAACAAGTTCACTAAGGCCTCAAATAAAAGCCATCACTCTTCTTGATTAGCTATGGGATCAACAGAACTCTTTAGACTAATGAGGGGGAAATCAAATCCACCTTAAGAAATGACATCAAAAGGTTGCTATAGAAATAAAAACCATGAAGGAAACACAAAAGCGGAGGCAAAAACCCAGCAGAGGTTCATTTCCAAAGTCATGTGGCTTAAACTCTCCTCCTTAAAGACTCCTCTGAAAAGCATCCTGACCAGGCATAAAGACCACGTATAAGTTTTCAGTTGTTTTCTAAATCTCAGCCTTTACTTGATTTATCCTAAAATAGATGACTCAGCAAAATCCCAGCTTGCTGACAGTGGGTGAAGGACATGCCGTAGACATACTGTTCTTGACCGATGATCACCCATGAGGTTCTGACTCTGATAAAGCCTGAAATGTGTGGCTTAAAGTCAGTTTGAGTTTAAAAAGCCCTTATTAAAGATGTTATGAAAATGGTTGAGTGGGCAGGGCAAGGTAAAGGAAGAATTTTTTTGAGTCCCTCCATAGGTCCACCCACCCTGTCAATCAAAAAAAGAAATCATGCCTGTATTTATGCGAACATTTCTTAACAAAAAGACAATACATCTTATTTTAAAGAAGCCCCCCTCCCTCAGAGGAAATGATCGAACAATAGAAACCAAAGATGTTTTTTGCCTTTTTTTGTGTGTAAAGTTGGTGATTTTAACATGAAAGCAGTCTTTGGTTTGTCTTTCCAAAGCCCACCTCATTCTGAGTACAAATGTTGTAGTTCCTCAAATGACCACTAGGAGCTGGTTTCAGTATGGAGCAAGTTCTCATCAACTCCAATAAAACCAACAGAAAACAAGTATTGATATTAATAGAAACAGCCTACTTTCAAAAACGTTTTTTAATGTTTGTGGCTTGATTATATTTATAAAAGTATTTTTTTCTGTTTTTGACAGAGGTGTTTTGATTTGTTAACACTCAAATTTACGCCGAGGATTCTGCTCATTTGCTCATATAATGACAGACATGGGCAACTAAACTCCAGACAATATTGCTTCATTATTTCAGACTTACATTGGTCCTGATAGCACCTCCATGAAACTGTTCACTTTGAAAACATTTCAAAAAGGGGGAAACAGGACAGTTAGGAAGCTGAATTTGCAGCTGGTGTCGGTTCTCTTAAAGAAAATGATGCAAATGTTTAGATGAGAGCGCTGTGTTCCCGGGACGGGATTGAGATATCGTCTCCCCTAAAAAGCGTCGTGACTAGATAGTTTGAAAAACTTGTCATTTCTTTTCTAAATAACAGCTACTTTGTCATCCTAAGTAAGGCCTTAGTCAGCCACTTCTCAGACTGCTGCTGTCTCGCCTGCCACACTTTGCAACTGACCAGACACCACAAATAGAAAGACGAAGTAAGACCATAAAGACACCAGATCCCAAGTGTGAAACAGATCACATCAAGCGTGAACAACCCCCTCCGCCGCCCCAAATTAACATGTTATATTTCTCAGCCCAGTGATGTGTGTTCGTGCTCTGGCTCCAGAAGAAATCATTTGCAAAATGCTATCGCGACTTAGTGCAAACAATGCATCTTAGCACTTCATCATCTGAGTAATGTGCTGACCAAACCACCTGCCTTTTTCAGCTCGATTAACTCAAAGCACTGCGTTGGTCCGCAAAGAGAAGATTAGGGTCGGCTGCCATCTTTGGCTGTTGCTCTCACTGACTTGTGCTTTATGACAGGAAGGACAGTCAGCTGAATTGACAGCTTTACTTTTCTGTTACGGAGACACAACATTCCTGTAATAAAAAGTTAAGGCCAAACCATTTCTTTACTTACAATGATTTAAATAAAACGTAATGAGTTTTTGTCTGTGGTGAGTGTTGAATCCTCCTCCTTTTTTTAGTCCTCAGACCACAAACAGGTCTCAGATCACATTTCTGCCCAATAATGACTCCAAAAGACTACTTACACTGTCTGTGCTGACAGTGTAAATGTCAATTTCCTGCCTGAAGATATAAATAAAAACAAAAATTGAACTTTTCCTCCGTACCTTTCACTCAGATGAAAATTGTGTTTTTAACATGTTCTTGAAAAATTAAAATTAAAATAGCTTTTCTGAGTATTTCTTTCATCATATCGCTGTGAATCCGAAGCAGATGAAAAAATGTCATTTGAAAAAGCTTGTGGCTGTGATGTAGAAGCTACAACGGCGGGTCAGAAGCTCCCTGCTCCTCTCTATTCTGATGCATCCGCTTGCAGACAAGTAGATCCATGAACGTCTTCGTTATCCTCGTCTGAGCTGCATCTGACTCAAAACCGGATTGTGCCAATATTGCTAGACATTTTTGATGGACCGATAAAAGGGGAAGTGGAAGTGTGGGGCGAGCGAGCTCAATAATCAGAGGTGAATTTTCTGCAGAAACTACATCCTAGAAAATGATAAAAAAAAAATTTGCCCAAAAAGCACATTTATTGGTAAAAGATCACTAAAAATAGATCAAAAGATTGGTCCTTAAACACACCGTTTATGGGATTGTTTATGTTTTGTCACTAAATTACATTTGTCAGACAGAACAAAATAAAAGGGAAGCTTTAGTCTTGCCTAAGCTAATTCTTTTTCTTATTTTGGGAAAGACTTTCATAATTTGTGCTAATAATAATTACTTTTTAATGCAGAAAAGTAACCCTTCCTGGTGTTTGAATGACTTCAGATTAATCAGCTTGAAAAATTGCTTCTCTTCTTGCCAACAAAAGAGTTTCGGATCAGCATGTGGCGCTCTCAACAAAAGAGACATGAAAGGATGCAGCGGAGATATCCCACGTGTAAGCAAATACATACATCTGAAAAATAATTATATGTATCCATGAGTAGACATTAAGGCCATGCGTGTGCTGCATGTGGAGAGGGAGTCGTGTTTCTGCTGAGGTAGCATTTTCAGCAGCATTGCCTTCCATTCATCTCAGGACCAGCATCCGTCCTGCCCTTTCGGGGAAACGTCCATAAAGACTGAAGCTTCAGTTCCACCAAATCAGCAGGACTGGTCTCACGGCACATCTGAGGAAGCACTACTCGGCCTTGGCTACATTCTGCCTCAACAGAATCTGTTGACTTTTTTTTTTTTGTGCATTGTGTAACATATGGTTACTTCTGAGCACACAGAGTGTTGCAATTACTCATACCTTTACCTGACTACATAAACATAAAACCTGAACCCCATGGAGAGAAAAAAAAAAGTGGCAAAGCAGAGGATGAAAAATGAAAAGCTCATAATTTACTAAGATTTAGTTAAATACAACAGAAAAAGCTGCGTATGATTGAAACTGAATCCTAGTGTGACAAGAGATAAACAAAACATAAGCTTAAGAAGGAAACACAGCTTTATCTAAAACACTAATGTAGAGAAGTCACCTAAAAAAGGCAATTCTAATTAAAAAAAACCTATTAAAAAAAAATTCACATCTGCAATATTAAAGTCTAAAGCCTATAAACTAAAATCACAAGTGTCTAAAAAAATTAACTTCACACTATACTTTTTCTTTGTCTTTACACACTTATTTGTCTTTCACATGGAATTGTTTCTCATTCTTCCATAACACTGAACCAAAAAAAAAAAAATGACCAAGTCAATGCATCAACTTCATGCAATTTAAAGAAGATGTTGTGACTGTGTGATTGAGTTTAAGTTTTTGTTTAAGTTTTTGTTAAGTTGTTTAAGCTTTTGTTGTAAACAAGGAAATCATTTTCACAGTTGCTGTATCAAATTGTCTCTGAATTGTCCCTTCGCCAAACAGTAGTTGGGATAAGCTCCAGCGACCATGTGGCCCTAAAAGTAATAGAGCGGGTTCTGAAGATGGACGAATGGCAATATGAGAATAAATAAAATGTGTGTAGCAACAGGATGCTAACACTGCTTGCATGGTGCTAACACACAAGTATTGAAAATATTCACTAATTTATCACTAAAATATGTTTTTTAATGAACATTTCTTCGTATTTCACACAAAATTGCTGTGAAAAGTGAAAGAATTCAGTTAAGCCAATGTGGTATGGTGCATATTTGCATCAACAGGAATCTATGGGTTAAAGATAAATTAACAGTTTTTTTTTCCAAGTGATGAATTATTTCTGGCATTTCTCTCTCTCTCTCTCTCTCTCTATCTATCTATCTATCTATCTATCTATCTATCTATCTATCTATCTATATATATATATATATATATATATATATATATGAAATAATTTAAGATTAAAACTGCATTTCTGAGGAGCAGACAAAATAATGCAGTAGGAAAAAGCTCTCTTGAAATGGGTGGGCCAATGTGTCCATTCTGATGCATCCACTTGCAGAAATAAAAAACCATTAACGTCTTAACTTTCTTCCTCAGAACTACTATCTGTCTCAAAACTTGTATGGTTGGATAATTCTAAAATTGTTTGCTGTTTTTTCTTTTTTTTATATATATATTTTTACTAAATTAGCTTGGGGTTGTGAGGGGCTACAAGCTAGCAGGAAAGAGTGTAAACAAAGGAATGCTGGGATATCAGCGGAGGGTGACTTCTGTGCTAACTATCCTGCCTGCAAATTTCTGATGAACTTCTGCCTCTCTGCAGTAAGTATGTCTTTAAAAACGACATGGGCTTTTCTATTTTGGCTAAAAACTTCATTATCTTAATAAAAACAGCACTGGGAATGTCTTTACAACAGATCAAAATATAGTTGGAGTGGGATTTCAGCTGCATCATGTAGGGGAGAATGAAAAAATTGTTTTTTTGTTTTCTGTCGTGTTGCATTGGTTTATTTTTGCCTTTTATGCAAACCAGTTGCGTGTAAAATGAAAAGAAAGTGATAGTTATGACATAACAACATCAGACCAAATGTAATGACAATGAAATACAAAGAACAATTATTTTGCTATTCTGTTACCCACTGATCTTCAACCTGCAGCGCACATATATGCTTAAAACGCAGAGTCTGCCTTCAAGACTCCAAAGCTCCAGAGGGAAGTGGAAGTGCAGACAACAAACAAATGTTCAGCAGCCAGACAGCGTTTAATGGATGCTAGGCAAAAGGTGCTTTCACTGATGTTTTCCTGTAAGCATATGGAAGTGAAAATTGAGATCCCATTTTACTTTGACTGGCCTTCAGAATACTGAAGAGAGATGAAAAGTTCTAGTAAACATGGATGACATTGTGAGTTCCAGCATCACACTCTTTTGTGTGTTTGTTTGTGTGCAAGCACTTTATGCCGCATGCCAGCCACCGTAGAGTAAAGTGGAGCTGCCGGATTGAGGGAAAATGCAGCTTTGATTCAATCACCTCTGGAGGATAAAGCAGCTATCAGTTACACACAGAACGTGGAGGAAGACCGAGGAGGAAGATGCAGGAAAAACAGATAGAAGTCAAGTGGGAGACTGTGGATGGATGAGTGAGGGAGAGGATGGGAGTTCCATCTCTCCAGCAGACGCTAGCAGAGAAACTCTGAGCATCAACGGTAAAAAATGTTGCCATTTGATCAAACACCATGAGTTTTATTTTTTGCATCAAAGTGTGACAGGCATGTGAGAACCTACGTCGAGTCTTGCCCTTGCAGCGGTGTTGAACTGAAGTCCAGAAAAGAGGCAAAGACAAGATGAGTGGGTGACGAGGTGGAAAGTGAGTGTCGTCAGCACAGAAAGAAGGGAAACTGTAGAAAGATATTAATAGCATTTCATTCTCCTGAAAGAGTGACTGCAGGCAAAATGTGTGGAGGTATGCTGCAGGAAAAAGTGCAGCAGAGCAAACTTTTCAAAGCGAAAAAAAATGGGGATAAAATAAAAAAGTAACTCACCAACAAATACAAGTTTAAAAGTGCTTTTCGTGAGTTTAGGAGCTGACTGAGCAAATCAGAGGCTCAAATCCTCACATAAGGAAAGGCGTTCGACATGAAAGTGCTCTGCAAAAAAACAAGAGGCGTTTGTTGTTGGGGTTTTTTTTTTTCATCCTCTGAAGGCCAACAACCTTCAGAAAAATAACGGGATCGGATCAGTTATTTACATCTTAAGAGGTCGCAAAAGAAGCGGTGCAACCTTGGCAGTTTGCATCCCAAGCACCGGTCACAGACAGTGCTGCAAATACACAACGCCTCCTCTGCAACAACCAAGCTAGACACTCACCAAAGAAGCAGTGACTGTCAACTGACCAAACAAAGAACAAGTTACTCTGATATATTTCCTCTCAAGGAGAACACACACACACCGTGTCATTCAAGCGGTCTTATATCACATTCCTGTGTTGTACTTTTCTCCTCTGCTTTAGTTACTAATATTCATTTGGGTGTACTGGGGAGGACGCCTGTTTTTCCAGAATGTTCTCTCCTGACTCTCCTTGAAACAGAGGGCATGACACTTCACAAATATGAGATAAATTTAGGCAAGGAGATCATTCAGAATAGTGTTTAAGTGTTGAAAAGTCAGGCTCTTGTGCTGGTTTTCACCTCAGCTCACATCCACAAACATTAAATAAAGGCAAAATACTTAGTGATTGTCAACAAAAGCATAAAAAGTCAATTAAAACGTTCAATTTTAGGGGATACCCAAGTTATAACAGATTTAAATTACAGCCTGGTATCTCGAATGAAGTGTTACATAAACACGAGTTACAAAATACTAATTGGAGTTCCTTTGCTTCAAATAATTACAACTGTCTTCTGGAGTTTTGTAACTTTTTTATGTTCAAGGTCAAAGCCTCCTACAGCTCACAGCTGATAAGAAGAAAGTCACAGTTTGTAGATTCAGAAACCAAACGTGGAGGGCTTAGACAAACATGATCATTTACATGTTCATTTTGACTCCAACAGCCTTCAGCTATAAATGAAATTACAAAACACTTTTTGCTTTGTCTCCTAAGTTTTTTTTCCAAAAATGGGAAGAAAACAAAGTCAGAAACTTTTTTCCACTTTATTTTGAGAGACAGAAAAAACCCTGAAAAAAAACATAAAAATGTTTATTTATCCTTAAAGACTTTTAATTTTTGAAGTGTTCACAATTGGAACAGATGCTTTTGTTTCTTTCCTAATTTTTAGTTTCCACTTTGCACATGTCTGCCTGCTTATGGTGACTTATCGGAATAGCATCTGATGTGTTTTTATATCTTTATTTAAATAAAAGCAGACGCACACATTGAGTATACAAGGAGTGCACTTGGTGGTTTTTGTGCTTCATAACCGGAGCTGGCTGAAGAAATGTGTGCAGTGTGGTCGCACATTCAACCAGTAAATGGACTGAAATTAAAACTGCAACCACTGAAACGTAAAAATGGTTTAATGAGTGCGACAGAAACTCATATGTGTGTGTGTGTGTGTGTGTGCAGGTTATTATGTTTTATAGTAACTTCTTGGTAAACAGTGGCACTTTGGGAAATCAGAAGTGTTTGCATTTGTTCACGACTGTTTTTGTGATTGTGAAAAGAAGAGGCGGGTAAATGACGTTTGTACCTCGGATGCCCGCCAAACTTTAAAAGATGACCATCGTAAAAACACAAAAAAGATATATTCCAGTTGTGCGCACAACCTCACTACCGATCTCTTTTCTTTTTCTTTATTTGCTGTCTAAAAGGCTGCAATAAATGGTTCATTTGGATGGAGACAAAAGTGCTGTGAGAGGTCTGACACTTAGCTGTGATACCTGTGACTCTCCTAAACACCTCAAAAACACCCTCCGTAAAAGAATGAGAAGCCGCTTCACTCAGCAGTGTGCTGGTTTTCACTGATTGTAGCTCAAGCTTCACCTCTGGGATCAAACAGGCTTAAATGTGGATAGAAGTATGTTTTAGATCATTCTGGAGTACAGGAAACATCATTACCATTTGCTGTTATGAAAACTCACTCGGCTCACAATACCAGCTGGGTTTGCAAAAACTTCCCAACAGCAGACCCCTTAGACCAGCACAATTTTAAAACAAGTAGAAAACAGGAGACACGTGCTATTAATCTTTTTCTACAGGGTATTTTTTTTTTTGATGAAAATAAAGGAAACAATACAAATAAATATCTCACATTGCTTTACCACGACCAGACATCTAGTTATGTTGGGTTTTTTATGCCAAAAGGTCCATTCTAGAGAGATGGTGATAGTAGAATTTTTAGATTTTATTCCCTGGTGGACAGTTCCCTAAAAATGTTTTTTTTATTTTTTTTAGTCATTTTATTATTTACATAGCACCTTTAAAAGCAGGAGCAACCAAAGGGCTGAACATAAAATCAGATAAAACCATTAAACTATGAAAGCAAATAAACAGCAAAAGCAATAAAAACGATAAAAATAACAAGCTGGCCGTTAGATCTGCTCTGAAAAGCCTGAGGAAAAAGATGAGTTTTTAAAAGGGACTTAAACTCACTGAGGGATCTGGCAGACCTCACAGAAAAGGGGAGAGCCTTCCAGAGTTTGGGAGCTGCAGCTGAAAAGGCTCCGTCTCCCTGAGTCACAAGCAGAGTCCTGGGCACCATTCAAAGCATTTGATCCTCAGATGGACGATGAAAAATGTCAGCGCTCCGAAAGACACTGAGGTGGCAGTCCATTCAAACACCTAAAAACCAGTTAGTGTAAAACTTCACCAAAACTCAAAGAAGAGTGCAAATCAAAAAAGATTGAAAAGAGCCTCGCTGGCAGACAGAGTGCTGCTGATGCGCTGGTACTTTTAAATATGTGCTCAAAAGGCTGCATGTTAGTACAATGTCAGTTTTTTTTCTTCCTGGTCAGTAAACACACAGCTGTTGTAAATGCACAACATCTCCCAGGCAGTTTGGTACCCTCCACTGGCTACCTGTCTATTTTAGCGTTCACTTTGAGAAACATTTATTTGTTTTTAAATCTTTAAGTTGTCAAATGATCAGCTTCTCCTTGAGGTACTACTGTCTAAAAGGAAGTGTAGCGGTGAACTATAGCCTTTTCTATCTCGAAACTTGGGAACGCTTTCCCTGCTAGATATTTGACAAGCATTATCACTGTCTATTTTTAGACTAAAGGCTCATTTTTATAGCCAAGCATTTGGTCACACATGAGATTTTCCTCTGTTATTTTACCTTCAAGTCTTTATTATGTGTTATGTTCAAGTTTTGAATTGTTCTTATTCACTTATTTCTTTAATTTTATTATGTTTAGCTTCAATGTACAGTGCTTTGTTTAATTTTTTATTGTGTTAAGGCGCTTTAAAAATAAAGATTGTCATGACCATGATGATGACAATATTAAACTCAGTATCTGCACGCTTCACTACCGTAACACATTGATGCTTTTTTAGCTTCATGAAACAAAGTAGGAATCTAGAATTTTAGTGCAACATATTTTTCAGATAACCATAGCATAAAGAACATGTTAACAAGTCAACTAAACTCTTTAATTTCATTTTAAATCATTTAATCTGTTGAATTCTTCATCCTCTGTTTCACTCTGTAACAGTTCAGCTGCTCAAAACTGAAAACTCTCGCGTTCACCCGTTGCAGGCATGAATTTCAGTCCGCTTTCAGGCTCTACATTAAACGCACGTCCAAAGTTAAACTAGTTGAACTTCCAATCAGACTCGAATTTTTTTTGTGACTTGTGGCTGGCGTCCCTTTTAAGTCACAGAAGTACAGACGACATTCAGCACCAAGCCTCTTCCAAGCGTGAGTACATGCATTAGTACCGAGTCGCAGCAGTCCAGTGGGAACAGTGTGCTAAAAGTACGTTTCAAGGACCTGCGTTTAGCGCGTTCTTAAACGTGCATCACACACTGGGTGTGTACGTGGCTTCAGACGAAGAAACGCTTCGTCTTCTGCGTTGGCGTCAGAAGCAAACCCTGATACACACATCTACACTGCCCTCTAGTGGTTGCTGCTGTTTATTTTTTAAAAATCACATATGATTCACACTTTGTAGTATAAGTCGCACCCCCAGTCAAACTATACAAAAAAAAATGAAAAATATGGTACAATATGGTACCGCTACAGTTGCCAACAGTTCAGAAGAAATATTCTAGAAAAAGGGTTTTATTGAGTTAGTAAAACATAACACAACAAGTACATTTGACTAATTCGATGACAACTTTTAAATTCGTTCTGGAGAAACAATCTTCTAAAGAGAGAGGAGACTTTGGTTTATTGAGCTGAAAATAAATGGAGGAACCTCCCACCATCTGCCTGTGAAGTTCATGCAGCATTCCTGCCTGTGGCTGACCTTCAGAGGGTGCACACCCTTTTGACTGAAGGCTCTTGAACCCATCACTAGATGTCTTAATGGGACATGATTCCAAATATGACAGCTCACCAGCAGAAAACCAGAGAACAGTTGCAGAATGTTTTAGTTGCTAATCACAAATTAATCCTCATAAACGTCTAAAGCAGAAACCACACTAGCCAAAGGAAAACAAAACACTTTCACACTCCAATTACCCCCCTAAAGACCACCCACCCCACCACAACACACCTCCACCAGCTCAAGTCCCCATCCCCGTCTCGATCGTGGCTTTGACTGAATTTCAGGCCAATCATCATTAGTCTGTGACAGCTCTAATCTTGTTACCATGGCAGCAGGAATCTCAATTGATGGATTATGGAGCATCAGGGGCAGATCCCCGGGATTGAGAGGCAAAATAATAGAAAGTGGTGACCATAACATTTGAAGTCACGGTAATAGGATTGGCCCACACGTTGGAAGCAAAGGGTGTGGGAAAGTGAGCGCAGTTTAATCACAACTCCGGTGGTCAGCAGATTTCATGCTGACGCCATTTACACAGAGCCTGTGATATAACTTAGAGCATGGTCACTCAAGATATAAGAAATATTCAAACTTGAGCATAAATATAATTTTAAGCTCCCAAATTTTGAATTGAAACATCCCAAAAGAGTAAGTCTGAAGCATTTGCAGAAAACTTAAAGAATTTTGTGTATTATGACCCACTCTGATAAAAATCATGTTTTTTGGTGTGAACATGTTCTAGCAGCATTTTTCTCAGAAAAGAATTTAAGATTAAAACTGCGTTTCTTATTATTTCTTTATCTAAATCGCGTTGGATCAGCAGCAGATGAAGACCTGATGTTTGAAGAAGCTCTGCAGCAGAAATGCTGGGAAATTAACGAGACTAACTGTCGCGCCAACAGTCACACCCCCAACCCAAAAGGGAATCTCTAATGAACTCCTGCAGCTCTGCAGAAAATATGTCCTTTGAGTCATGAAGTTTCAGCATCTGTGCCAGATAAAGGGAACTTTCAATTAGCAGCAATTTTCTTCTTCTAAAAGATCTCAGAAAATCCAAATTGAAAAAATTTTTGAACAGAAAAATAATGTAGAAAAAAATTAATTTAAAAAATTATTTTTTCATAGTCTAAACCAAATTATAAAAACAAAAAAATAAAGAACACTTCGCATTCACATTTGTAAGCATGGTGGTGAGTCTATCATAGTAAGGGGTTCTCAATAATGTCAGCCTCAGCAACCCACGTTCACCACTTCCAATGAAAACTCTTTGTAAGCGAGTATAAATGCACATTTATGGCTTCCACATTCAAAATGCTTGCGTTTACGTGTAACTGTGGAAGTTTCTACTACCGTTTTGGGGGTTTTTGTACAAAACGCGCAGCAATTGAACAAAAATTAAACTAGGTCAAACTTTGACCAATCGCAGATTTAGCAGTGACATGCTAACTTTTTGAAAATTGATCATGAAGGAGTAAACAATAATTGAGATTTGTGTCCAGCTGGAATTGTATGACACCAAGTCTTTCATATGTCGGAATAGAGCTGTGAAAGAAAGATTCACCAGATTGACATGTTGTACTAAGCCTCTTCTAGTAAATAGAGGAAAAAGAAGAAGAAGAAGCCCCTCCCTCCTTATCCAGTGTGAACACCATGGACTAAACAAGCATTCAAGGATGCACTTTCAGCTCATTCAAGAACATGCATTGATGTGAATGTAGCAGAAAACTCATGTTCATCGCTGCTTTTTCAAGTCCATTTGAGTCTATTTTATTGTGAAATTACTACCAACATCCTCATCCTCCACAGATACAGCAAATTTGTCATTTTCCTTAACCCAGTTCTTGTTGACGCCTGTTGCCACAAAAGTCTTGGTCACTGGGGAAAATTTCACATCAAAATGTTCTCTTTTGTTTGTTTTATAGTCTGTGTGCGCTGAGTAACCCAACCCATGAGAATAAAGAGAAAAAAACCATTTTATGTTGGATGTAATGTTTGTAGGATAAAGGGTAAGTGCTATCATGTAACAGCAACTGTTTTTTAAATGCCTTTGGAGACAGAAGCCCCTCAGGAAATGTTATGGTAAATAATCTGAACCCACAGTGAGAGAAAAATCCCTGATAAATGAAAAAATAGTCATAAATATGTCATTCATGTTACCTCTGACACATATTCAAGCACCAACATTTGTTAGGGGAAAACATCTGCATTCAAAAAATATTTTGTCAAGATGCAAATGTATTTGTCTGACCACACTGAAGTAACGCTCTCATCTTCTTTCTGTTCCTCTTTTTAGTGTTGCTGGGGCAGAGCCAGAATCAGAGTAGACCCCTGAGCCTCAGGTGCACCCCTCTTTAACTCCTTTCTGCCAAATTAGGTGATAGGCCAGGCAGGCGAGCAGAAGCCGGGCCGGAGGAGATAACTTTCTTCTGAATGCCTTAACTCACAAGTGAATCTCAGCCGACCTCTACCCGGCTTCTGTTCATTTGCTTCGCAGATGTCTTTAAAAAAAGTCCTCTTGTTGCTATTCTCTTCCTGTTGTCTCTTCAGACACTTAACCCCATTCATCTTGCAGGTCCTCCTGCCAGGAAACTGTCTGCAACCTGAGAAAGGTTTTGTGGTACTTCAAACATGTGCTAAATACTAAACTGTAAATGGTTCTGAGGCAAAGCAAAGCATCGGCTCTTTCAAAACCTTTACTGGATTTCTCCCTTGAGCTCAAAATAACTTTAAGAGAGAAAAATAGCTTCCAAAAAGTTTATGAATGACAACTTTTAACAATGAAGAAACATTCTTTTTCTTCATTAAAAAAAATCGAGAACAGTTATTTGATCCCTTAGAAAGTAAATATCTTTTATAGGGGAACCTGCTTCATAATTTGAAACAGCTAGAAGATTGAAGCTTGCTTTTCTACGACATCATGCCCTCATGTTTCAAAAGAAAACACATGAAATAGATGTAAAATTACAATTTTTTGCCTATGCATTTAAAAAAACAAAACAAAAAAAAAAACAATCAAAGATCATGAACCTACCACCACCGTGCTCCATAGTGAAATAAAAGCATCAAGTTTATCCATTCAAGTTTTCCTTTAATGGTCAATAATCTTCAGTTTTAGTGTCATTTGATAACTTTGTAGTGTTAAAGCTTACATTCGTGTTCAATCAATACGTGTCTCGTGGGAGCATTTCAATCAAGAGTTCCAAAAAATATGAGAGGGAGCTGGCTGCAGACAAGATGGCGCCTGACATCTTTGGCCGGACGCAGAAATTCTGCAATTTACCAGAATCATAATTCTATCCCAAAAGTGTTCCAACTTGTAGAAAAACTTTTACTAAAGCTTAAGGTGGGAAAAATCATAACCGGTTAGCAGTTAAACTAACGTTTTTTTCAAGCACTTCCTCTGGTTGCGTTCAAGGACTTCCATTTCTGGACGTTGATGTCTGCAGCCAGGTCCTCTTGAAAAAATGTTTAAATTACTGGTTAAAGAACAAAAATGCAAAAAACCCCAAACAAGGTGGGCTGAAGTTCTCCTCAGGACACTGCATCAATATTCCGGTATTTGGCTGCAGGGCAACTCAACGACTGATTAAACAGGAGGTGGAAAAGAAGAAACATGAAGAAAGGAAGATAGAAAGTGCATGGTAATATATATTCATATAGAATTAGGCTGGCTGTGCGGTGAAGGAAAAAGAACCGATGGCTCGTGAGAGTTACCATTGGTCTGACACAGACATAGATAATGAGGGAAAAAATGGCGGACGAGGGATAGAAAGAGGTGGCTGAATAATGGATTGGATGGACGACAGGCAGCGAGCGGCAAGGAGCAGGAATGGAAAAGAGCGAGCTTTTGTCTGTGAGGTCTCATCACACACTTGCTGACACTCGCTTTAATCTCAGGGCCAAGAGAAGACCAGAGGGTCCGCACACATACTCAGAGGGACTCAAGGTGTGCATTTGAGTACTGAATTACAGTCCGTTTGTACATGTGCATTGTTTGCATGCAGCAGTGCTGGCAGCTGCTGTTCTTGCAGAGACAAACGCAGACAAGGCCTTCTGCAGGGCATCAAAACATCCGAATATAAGGGATGCTTCGCTTTTATGTTTGCATTATGGTTTCACACGTGGTCAATTCTTGTGATTTCTGCAAAAAATTGTTTTTGACGACAGCTGGATGCTTTTAATTCACCAAATAACAATCTGTTGTTTTTATGTGCTGTAATAAAAAGAGAGAGACTGAGTTCATCCAAGGTCCAACAGAAGCAGGAAAGATTTATTTTTATTTATTAACCCTATATAACTATTTTTATCGTATTTGATTTGTACATGTCTGAGATCCTTATCTCATTAGCATGAGCCATTTTTTTCTTAAAAACCCATTGTATATGACTTGAGTCATGTCTTCTGCCCTGTAGTTCATCATCATTCCACTAGGGGCAGTATAAAGGATTCTTCTGCTCATTTCAAAATGGCTGCCTCCATGAAATCTCAAAGACACTTTTGGCAGGAAAAGTTTTGCTAACATTAAAAACTTTTTGATTATAATTATTATTGAAAATAAATAGAAAATAAATGAATAAATAAATAAATGCAAATTAAGTCATTAAATTATTTTTTTTAAAAAGGTTGTAAAATCCTGAGGGAAAATTCCACATTTTAGGAGAATAAAATTTTATCTTTCATTGAAAAATTTGTAATTTTACAAAATAATAATAATAAATACAAAAAATCTAAAACCAAAGACAAATAAAAATAATATTGTAAAAACAAAAAATATATTAAACTAAAAGTAAGTTGTAATTTTAAATGTACAAAATCAGGCTTTTTTTTTTTTTTTTTTAAAAAGTGTAATTTCAAGGAAATACAGTTGTACATTTACAACAAAAAAAATCAAAGCAGAATTTGACATTTAGGCATAAATTCTCATAAAATGTAGATTTTTTTATGCATAATTGTTTAACTTTGGTCCAATAAAATTTTGACTTTTTTCTCATGATTTTACAACTTTGTTCTCATATATTTGTTTATTTTTCTTTTTAATGCTGGCCCTAATACACTGTAATCTAAATCATCTATTGTTATTCAGTCTTTTAAAGGACTACTTTAACCAGCAAATTAGTTATCAAAAAAATTTTGCTGATAATGAATTCTTTATAATACAGTTAGAAATGTGTGGATCAAATTTGAGACAGCAGGTAAATAAGGTGCTTTTTGCCTGAATACATAAGCTAATATTTTTACATAGTAAACCAACAGCGTTATGAACAAAAACTTGCCAACTCACCCAACTTATTCTAATTAATTCTTTATCTCATAAAAACATCATATTGCAAAACGTTTTACTGTGGAATTGTTTAAGGGTTTTAAAAACATCTTAACTCCTTCCAAAATTTGAGTTTAATGTCAATTCTTAGATGTACTGGGCTTTACGGGGTTAAACGGGGAACGAGAGCTTTAAAGTAAAAGAAGAGGTGAAAAATGAGAGAGGCACAGAAATAAGGATTCTGGACATATGGGAGATAGAAATGATGAGAACAGCTGCTAAAAGGAAACCGCCACACACAAATAGAGGAACTGAAATGCAGAAAAAAACTTGCAAATGTGACTTTTTAAAGAGGAAGGGGGTGGGAAAACTTTCAAGACTCAAACTGGATTTCTGTTCTAACATAAAAGTTCACAACAGCACGCAAAATGAAGCGACGTATGAGTGACTCGCTCACTCTCCTTTCAAACGTGTTGCTTCTGCAGCCAGGACGGCGCGGCTTGGAAACACTGTTGCAGGTTGTAATTTTGTTTGAGCTCGGTCTCCATGGCGCTGCTTCCTCACATGTGCAAAGTGGCTGCCATTATTTTAAAGGGATCTTAACAACAGGGGAGCGTTACTCCACATGCACAGCAGCCAGGCGGTGACAACAGCAGCTCCAGACACACAGATAGAAGAAGGATGGAGAAGCCACAAACAAAAGCAGTGCAGGAAAAAGTTAGTAAGCAGACTTTCTTTTTCTATACATTCTTGTTTTTTTAACATTGAGAAACTAAGTTCCCATCACAATTTGAACATGCAAATCACTAGAATATTAATGCGCACCTACTATCAGCAAATATCAACATGAACATTTGCATTCTGCCTATTTTATCTGTAAATCTCCTGTATTTTCCTACTTTTAGGTCCATTTCACGTGTTATTAGACTTCCAGGAAGCACTCATTAGCTGTATAAATTTCCAGAAATGACCTTTATTTAATTCCTCCCTGAGTGGTAAATATGTCATCTCTACGTTTTAATAAGTTACAATGTCAGAATAGCACGAAAACTGAAAAGTATTTATGTAAAAGTGAAGAATAGAAGCCTTACATCCACTGAAAATGTAAAAATATTCTATCTAAATCTTTATTCATCAATACATACGTTTCATCCTTTCATCTGGTTTCATGTGTTTCATGTGGGGCAGTGCCTTCCACAGCTGCACGTGCACGGTCACTCAGCCTCCACATCCAGATGACGGCGCCCACGTGACTGATGGGTAAAGTTACAGGTTTTTGTCTGTCCAGCAAAACACGGACAAACCCGATACTCAGAGAAACTGACTCTGAGATAAAACCTGGAAATAAATATTCTTGCCTGCAGCCATATTTCCGAAAATGCTTTTTTTTTCATTTTTGGAGACATTTCTGAACTGAAACAAAAAAATATTATAAACAGCAGTCAGCTTTTGTTGTATCAGTGGAGCCAAACCACAAAAACTGGTTTGGCTGTACGCCTTTTAATATTTGTGAATTGACTTCAACCTTGCCAGGATGGCCCATTTTAACAGTCTTTTAATGAAAATAAAGTCAATTGTGCTTATTTTACCTAATTAAGAAAACACAAGGATGCAGAAAGGTGGTCCTGACTTGAGCTTCCAGATAATTTTTTGAATTTAAAACTTTACAGAAAGAATTTACTCAAATTCTAAAAGAGATGAGACACATCTGCTCATGCAATCGCTAAACCATTTTTAAAATAAATAAGTGGCAGATAATACAACACATTCACCGACAACATAGGCCTGTATTCTTTGATTGCACCCTTTTTTGTTCACATTTTTCAGCATCTACTGACAATCCACACACTGGACAGCCGGCCCCATGAAAGTCTGGTCTTAAGTGTGCTACCAAGAGATAATGGCTGAACCTATTGATTGATTTTCTTGTTCCTTTGTGTTCTCCACGGCTTGTGGCGACGCACCAACCCGGCTTCCTAAGCAACTCCTTGACTCAAACACCTTGATGGCAGAACGGGGCTGCATAGACCACCTTCCATCCGCAGTTGTTTTCATCTATGATCGCTCTTTGTCCTTCACACAGATCCTTTCGAGCTTGGTGTCCACAGGATTGCTGAGTACACAGAGTGACAGGGCGCCCAAGCACAGGACAGTGCTCCGTTGTTGTATTCAAACAAGATGTAATAGTAATATTTACTGGAGCTGACACTGTTTGATTTGAAAGGTCCAGTGAAACAGGAGCCGGGGTTTTCTGTGGCACACTTGCACTGTCCTGTGTACAGTCAAAGCAAAATGTATTTTTTCAATTAAAAAGTGACAAAGCTAAAGGTTGTAAATGAGAGATATAAGACGGATGGAAATCTGTGATGTCAAACGTTGAATTCTGCATGAAGAATATGAACTCTGTGGGCACATCGATCTGAATCTGCCAATTCTGTGACAATAAAAACTGGGCTGGACAAAGAGAGGTTTGAAGCTCTTTTGAGTCCATCCACCAGCCAATCAAAATTCACTAATTTAAGGCTCTAAATAACTAGAAATACATGGAAATGGTTAATTTTAGAGGAAGAAAATCCTCTACCTCACAGCTCCTATGAGCTGAAACAGATCTAGATTTATTTTTACTGACCTGACATTTATTGACTCCAGAAACAAATAGAACCAAAAGTTGATTCATGTGTAAGAGACAAATGCTATGTCTCTGTAACTCCTGTGTTTATTATTGTGTGGATTATGTCTGATTTCTTTAGAAGAAAAAGACAAAACATATGTTTATACAATGGTTGATTAAACAAATGAAAAACTCTAAACCTTTGAGATTGTTGTAAACATTAAGGAACGTAACTTACACATTACCTCGCTGCCATTTTTCCAAACTTTGCACAAAGAAAACAAAATGATTCATCAGAATCTGCGGCTACCTGATCAGCATCAACAGGTCTGGGTAAATTATTGATGCTCACTGCAAGGATAAAGAGATGAAACACTAGAATATATGGTAAACATGAGCTGGGAGAGTCTATTTCCTGGATGTGAAAACAGATCTGCGGAGTTTGAAGGTCTTGATTAATTACAATAAACTGCTGGCATTTCCCCTGGACCCCACCCGCTTAAATGCCACATTATTCCTTGCTGGCCCTGGTGACAGCAACGTAACATAAACACAGATTAGGACAGATTAAGGAGCATCAGCATCCCTCCTGATCAGCTGAGAACTAAACCAAACAGTTTTCAGGGACTCTGCTGAGAGTTGGTATAAATTTAACGTTCGGGTTTTTCCGTGTTCTGGACTGTCCCGGACATAAACAGTAATAATTTGCCTCCTTGGTGGTGATAATAGAGCATGTGTGTGTGTGCATTCCTGGGTGAAAGTCAGTGCAACAACAAAGACTAGATATCAAGGGAAACCTGACAATCACCTCCCTGGGAGACATGTAAAGCTCCAAATGGAGGAATTACTAACCTCTTTGGCTGATCTCCTCTCCACCTCCTTCACTAAATACTCACCATAAGAAGCTCTGGCTTTTACTTTGAAAGACCATCAGCTCATAGAGACCACCAACAGGTCTTTCCCTCCTATTTTCCTCCACTGTTCTTTCACTTGCATCCTTTGCCAATCTGATATCATGTCTAAACCGCAACCAGCATCTGTGTGCCGCTGAGCCAGGCAGCACCGAATGCACGGTAGGAGGATTGCGTTCTTTAAGTCAGAACCAAAACATATTTTGGGTAATAAAATGCTTTGATAAGGTTCCAGTTTACCTGAAAACATTTTTTTTTACTCATCTGCTTTAAAACATTCTGACCACTAGCATCCAAAGTAAAATTTGGGCCATTTAGAGATTTTTGAACAATTTAAGAGTCTTAAAGTCCCACTCCGAACATCTTTTGACTCATTGTAAAAGCATTCTAGTGGTCTTTTAATGATGATTATGCCGTTTTAGCCAAAATCAAAAATCCTGTGTCATTTTCTAGGACATAGTTTCTGCAGAGCGGAAGTAGTTCATCAGAAATTCCCCTCTGTCTTGTGGGTGTGATCATTCCACCCCACACCCCCTTCCCCTCAGTGTTGTTGAGAGCTCTCTGTTTACATGCTCTCCCGCTAGCTTACAGCCTCAACCTAACATCATTGGTGCAACAAAGATAGTGAGCAATATTGGAGCTATCAAGCTGTACAGTTTGGAGTCAGATATCAGTTTGGACAGGGACAACAAAGACATACATGGATCTAGTTGTCTACAAGTGGATGCATCGGAATGGAGCAGAGCAGAGAGCTTGTGGCCTGCCCAGCGCGTTTTCTACATCAGAAATAAGCTCTTGTTCAAGCTTTGTTTTTTTTTGTTTTTTTTTTGTCTCTTCCTGATTCAAAACTATTTGAGCAAAGGAATACTCATAAATGAAATTTTAAGCATAATTTTCCTAATATATGTTCTCACATCATGAAAAAAATGCCACAAAGACATGGTAAAAACACCAAAAACAGGATTTTCATTGGAGTAGAACTTTAAAATTCAATTCAAGAGCTGAAAAGACATTCTAAGTTGAAGAAATCTTGTAGAAATATTAGTTTTTAACAGTTGATTTTTTTAAATTTCATTTTATGAGGCATTAGATGGAAATCTTCTCATGATAGACAAATTTATTATGTCAGTCCTGCAGAATTAAACGTCAAGATGTTATGCAGGTGCTGGAAAAATGTCTGCATGCACAAATTCAGCTTTAAATAAACTAAAGTTCATAGAAAATGAGGAAAATGCAACACAAATAATGTATACATAACACTAATTGTTAAAGGTAAAGCAGTAAACAACTTTTCCAACTCAATAACATTTATTCTGAACTTCCTAACATTTAAAATCTTAATGATTGAAGAGATTCTGAAGGTGCATTCACACCGAATGAGATTTGCATGGCGGAAGAGGCCAATTTCAACGTAAAGTCAATGGTTGAGATGTGAATAGAGGCTCTGCGGTGCAAATTGAGCGGTCGCTGCAGCTGGCCAGAGTTTTAAAAAATCTGAACTCTGGGAAGGTGGTTGTGTCTTCTCAACCAATCAGGGACTCAGCTTCAGGGCACGTGACGTTGTCAGTGACAGCGGGGAGAAAACATCCAATATGGTGGATTGGTCCGTAGTTCTCCTGAACTTCCGTTCATTTTCTTAACTCGCTGTATCCCTTTGTGGGCAGTGGGGTTTCCAGATCCCGAACCGTCAATCAAACACAGCAGCAGGAGAGAAAGTCATTGGAGTTAAAGGGAGACTAAATGTTTTCATGAACCCAAACATGGAGACGTAATCACTGATGTTTTTGTAGAGCTCTACGAAATAAATAAACCTGATCTCTAAACATCATCTGTGTTTCTTATGCATTGTAAATGAGATAAACAGATGCAGCTCCGTGTAGCAATCAGGCTAAAAACCTTAGCTGCTAGGTCCTCCCCCACGAGGCGGCGAGCTTAGGGAACACATTTTTCGCCACGTGGCGAGCAGAGAATTCTCCGCGCGACGAAGGGGGGGGCTGGACATGCAAAATCGCGTTCGGTGTGATTGCACCTTAAGGACAAATATGACAAAAGCTGCAGAAACATTGAGGAGAAGGGAATGGACAACCAATCAGAAATGCTCTCTGAAAGAAAAAGGAAGTAGAAAAAATAAAGGCACATACAAGAATATGAAGGAGGCAGAATTTACACAATCTGCTGAGGTGAACAGATTCAAAAAGCAGGAATTAGAAAAGCTATGAGTGAATGTGCCGTCCTGAGCAAGTTAGAAGAAAAAACTCACAAAGTGTCGAGTAGTTTTCTGCTTTTGCAGTTTTATGGCGCCACTTCCCGCTCTATCCCACCTTCCTTCCTCACTTACTTAGTCATCAATAAAAACACATTTGTGTGCTGACAAAGAAAAGGCAAAACAAAAAGCTATTTTCTGGCATACTCAAACTATTAATAATAAAGAGAGTCTTAACACCACAAACACGTCAGCAGTTTCTGTCCTTTTTTTTTTTTTTTTTGGAGGTAGCCAGACGGTGGTGACTTTGGAGGATTTTGGATCGCGTGATAGAAAAATCTACGGAAGCAGACTAAACTGCTTCCATGATTCAGGTGAAAAGCAGATTAGTTGGCTCCGAGAGGAAAAAGTGCAAGAGTAAACAAGTGCAAACACTCAGTCAAGACTCTGTCTGAGCTAAATGAGTTTAGTCATGTCAAAAAAACAACAGAAAAAACCCAAATCAGCTTTTAGGAATAGCACACAGGAGCCATTATGCACGAACAGCAGTTTTACCGAGATGTGGAAGGAAGTGCGTACCTATTAGTCAGTTAAAATGAGAGTAAAACTGAATAAAGTTAACAACAGTAAGATAGTTGATTTATTTTTACTCTTTTTTAGGTAAAACAGTCTGAAAGTGTTTTAAAAACACACATCCTTGCTGCTTTTGCAGAATCAAGGAGTACCAAGAACCAGGAGCTGCTGGTTCAAACACCCGGATTATCTGACTATCAGCGAGGGTGAGGATCATCTGGTCTCCAAATTGAACATGCGTGTTAACACACTGCCGATGAGAGAAAGGCAACAGAGTGGTCTAAGAAAAGCAGTTGTGTTGCCATTTACGCGCCAGCCCTCCTCTCCTGCACCTGTTCTTCTTTCTGTTTTTTCCCATGAGCGCTGCTTGCAAGTGTGCGAGGCTGAATCTAGGTCGGACGCAGCTGCACACCTGAATCCCATCGAGCGATTACGCAGGTTACAGGCTGCTCACTTGCGAGAGGCGAGAAACTTGTGTGATATTTCCTTCAGATCCTGGCTCCTCCTGCCCCTCCACCCTTGTGACACATCACTGGTTTGTTTAAAAAGTCGGTTCTCTGCTTCAGCTCCTCATTCGTTACCATCCAGACTAATCTCAGCAGAACATCTTTTATCCAAAAAAAACAGATTCTCAAAAATTGAATAAAATGCTGAAGTTCATAAAATAGTCCTCAGAATCTTTGGCTTGAAGATTACCGTACTTTCCGCACCAAAAGGCATCAAAAACCGTCAATGAATGGTCCATTTTTGAGTTTATTTCATATATATAGGGATCACTAAACTATAAAGTGCATGAGGCGAGACAAAGGAGTCAGAGATAAGTCTACCAGCCAATCAGACTTCATTAACTGCATTCATAGTAAATGTAAAACTTGTTTGTGACACACTATACATTAGCCACGTTAGCGTATTCACTTATCTGTAACAAACAAGCTTCTTTGTAACAGTTAAAAAACAGACAGATACATCTAAAGCAAACATTGGACTGGTTAGCGTTGAAAGGAATGCTGAGTTTCCTGCTTTGTCTTGAGGATGTTAGTGAATAGTTTGTACCTGCAGAATGTTTATCTATGATTTTGAAAAAGAAAAAAGACAGTTTCGATATTTGTTCAATGCAACTGCTGTCATTTGATGTATTTTACAAAATGGTTTGTTTATAAAGTCATATATTTCATAAAATGACAGAAAGGAATGAGGACTGACTGACTTGCTTATGTAACAAGCCACCAAGAGGCTGTTTGGTGTACTGACCTGGCTCCAACCATTTTTGTTTAAGTGTTGCTAAAAAAGAAAAAAAAGTGTAAATATCACATTGCAGTTTTTGTTTATTTATGTATTTTTTGCTAAGGAAACTGAAGCTGCTTAACCCTGAAAAACAAGACCAGTTCCTCCTTTAATTCAACATGTAATGAGTTTTTGGAGTTCCCCTGTGAATCTGAGACATAAACATTATAGAAACCCCTTATTATAAAAAGGCCAAAATTTTCCCAAAAACTTCCAGAAGAAATAATTATTTCGCCTGTGAACAGATATCCACAAACTTTTCAATATGTATCTATATTTGTCTTAAAAATATTATATCCGGTTGCAAATAGGTTCTATTTCTCTACTCTATGAAACATATTTATTTACAGATTCTGGCTTCTTTCTGTTTGCATCAGTTGTTGGCAAAAAAATGTCCATGCTCCATCTTGTATTCTTTGTGATTCCATATTAGATTGAGGGGAATTTATCGTCTTCATCCAGAATTTGACAATATTTAAAGCATGCTTTTATTTTGTCAGGCTTTCCAAACCTCATCCAGAACCATTTATTTTGAAACTCTTATTAAGGAATGTGTGAAACATGTGTAACCACAGGTTAATTGAAAAATAATAATAATAGAAAAAAAAGAAGTACACATAATGAGAATAATTCTCTCAATTCCACTGTGATGAAGTTCAGCTCCATATTATCATTTTATATCACATCTTAGGATATTCTCTGCAGGTCATCAATTATAAATGACCGGCGTATTTTCGCCCTCTTCCAAACCAATCAATCACTCTGGAGATCAGGTGCTCAGACTTGCCTCATTTTCTCGCTCATGTATTTTCCCTGAAATATTCAGGGTGCAGAACCGAACCAGACGTTCCTTCACTGTTCCAGATCCGAGTCGGGACTTCCACGGGGGTTTTGGGTTTCGTGCTCTTCCTGAATGACCTGACTGCCAGCCTAATTTTACATTTCGGACCCCCCTGGTGGGATGAATTAGCGTGGACAAAACAGATGGCCTTCTGTGATGGTCTATATGTGGCACTGCCAATGGTGGAAAAGGGTGGGAGGTTATAGGTGAGGGAAAACACTGTAACTGATCCCTCTGGGAGTGGCTGGTCACCTGCCATAGCTCACGTTTGTTGACGTTTGACATTTATATTATTGCCTGTCACTGTAGTGATCATTTTGAAAGCTGCCTTCTCACTATTTTTAAATAGGATTTGTGATGTTTTTCAGTGTTGTTTAAATGAGATGAAACCAGCTGATTTTCTGTGTTGAGATTGAGGGTAACCTTGAGCAGGTTCTTCTTCTGACCCTGAACCTTGACAGCAGGAGGAGCAAACAGATTTAAAGTGTGGGCCCAAGAGCAGAAACGCTTCACATTGCTGCTCATTCAAAGACCTGTCAGTTTTTTCAATCAACCAATCCCATTCTCAAGCGGGTGAAATTCCTTGAAACTGTGTTTTTGTCTCCCTTTTTTTCAACTCAATTAAACAAAGAAATTTCTTTTGTTTACAATATTCAATGCAATAAGGAAGCTTTTGTTTCAGGGCTCAGGATCCGCGTCCCAACAGTGTTCAGGTTAGTTGCACTGAAAGATGAAATATTTGACCCGGGCAGATCTTTACCTCTTCGTCCTGTCAGTAACAGTATTTGGACTGATGTCATCTTGTGTTCCTTACAAAATATGGTGCAGAAAAACTTCTGGAGGAGTGGAAATTTTTCCCAAAAGTTACTTAAATAAATGTAACTTCTACAGCTGGATATTAACAGTATTTCCGTGTTTTTTTCTTCTTATAAGATTATAAACACACAAGTTTTCCTTAATGTTTTCCTCCTGCTCTGTTTTCGTCTCCTATTCAAGCAAAAAGTAGGAAACTTTTCCGTCCCTTCCTGTCCATTTCAACCAGATTATAGCAGATCCATCCGAAGTGCATGTTTGAAAACACGGGAAGAGATGAGTCCAGCTCTGTCAGTCAGGCGTTGACATCTGAAACATGATCCTGACACCTTCAAGTGCCTCCCTAACAGAGAAATAACTGCTCCGACGCCCAGGGAGAATGTCCAACAAAGTTACAGCTTCTACAGTCAAACGTTCTTATAAAACAAGAGTCCTAAAACAGAGGTGTGATGGACTGTTGCGTTAGGAGCACCTGACAGAGCAGGCAGACAGCTGTGCTTGTCTAAACAACGATTCTGAAGGCACGACCCGGTCCGGGGAGCTCCCACACACAGTTTTGTGTGCAGAACCAGCTCAGATGGTGCTTCAGAAGCAGACACCCCAATAAAGAAAATTCAAGTCTGCCTCACATATACAGTTTGGATCAAACAAGTGACTTAATCTGGAGCTGCTGTGGATGGGGGCGGTCAGAGGGGAGCAGACACTCCAAACAGTGAGCACACACTTTTCCAGTGTTTACAGTCATTGTATAAATTCAAGAGCAAGCGGCAAATCAGCACTTTCAAAAGCCCGGCTGGTGGATGCACTGCTTTGACTCTGATTTTGCTCCTTTCATTTAACACATTTTGCATTTACTTTGAAAGGTGTTAAGACAAAACCTCAAACAAAACATGTTGGTTGGTTTTCCATCAGCTTTTGTGCACATCCTTCACACTAAAGCAACATGTGAAGTGTTTGGTTCAAAAACCTGTCTCCTGTTGACTCAGATAAATGCATGCAATAACCCAAGTCATTTGTGTGACTTAACGAGACAGAGAAAACGGGAAATTGAACAGTGGGCCCCCATGCTGAGATGATGTATAGCATCTGATCCTGCTAATTGCAACCTATGCGAATCTGCAGCGTTAATTAGAAAAATGGATCACAACAAAGAAGTTTACCAAACTTTTAAAGAGCAGTAAAGTTGGGCTGAACTTGCGCAGAAAGTGGAGGACGCACTCACATGAAGGCATGGTAGATGAACGCCCATCCTCTCGGTCTCTCCAGCAAGTTGTACAGACAGTTCTGCAACTTTCGGAAGCGCTTACTGGAAGCGGACGCGCTGGCGCGGGGTCCGGGCGGTCCCGGGAGCGGGGTCCCCAGCAGCCCCGTGCGGTGAGACGGGGGTCCGCGCTCCGGGGTGGACGGCTCGCTCCTCTCCGTCTGCACGGCGGTGAGCGCCACGAATTCGACCCGCCTGTCGTCGATCGGAGCCGGGGGAACGAGCATTCTGACGCCGCCGTTGTTGGATGGACTTGCCAGCATAGTCAGGCTGCATAGGAGTGGACGCTTCTGGCGGGGGCGCGCAGCTCACCTCTGACCATAGTCCAGTTTGTTTGGGGTTTAAACTGATCAAATGTCAAAAAAGTGAGGGGAAAGGGAGCGTTTTACACCATTTTATCTCCAGAAATTATCTATAAACTTGTCCAAAAAAAAGGAAATGGATGAGAGCCGAAGCGTGACCTCCAGTGACGATAGCTGAGAGTCAGGTGTGCGGAGCGCAGACGGAGCTGACTTCATCACTGATAGGAATCGCAGTGGCGCGTTCTGCTGCGTGGACCCGGTTCGGTCACTGACTCGGTGTGGGCCTCCCCACGGCAGATGTCATCAGTCTCCCCTCCCTCCCTCCCCCCCACCCCGTGCGCAACTGTGGTCAAACGAGGCGCCGTTCGAGTCAAGGCAAGTCACTGGATTTGAAGTGAGAGCTTCTTACAGACTTACGGTAGGGAGGCTGAGCCCGATGGAAACCTGCTGAGACTCTGTGGAGCTTCAAGGAAAATCATGAAACACCTCCTGAGCAGTGGCGGTTTTACCTTTAAGCAATGTGGGCGGTCGCCTAGGGCGCAATTTAAAAAAAATAAACAGGACCATTTGCTGCATAGGTTTGCACATAGTAGATTTAATTCAAGATCTTCTGCTGTTCACATACAATGCAAACTATCTGTATTTTTTTTTTTGTGCATGTAGCAGGAGAATATGATTTGTAGCTTCCTTTGAAGTCCATTCACAAAGCTAACATAAACGACAGGAATAATTCATTCATAGTTCGTGTTAGGGTTGCATTCAGCTCAAGGGAAAAAATAAATAAAAATACTGGAGAAATGTGGTGACTTTTACCAGGAGACAGACAGCTTTCGAAAAGAAGACACAAACGGATGCATGTTGAGTCTGAACAAACTTTACTTTAGCTGTAAATTCATTATAGTAGTAAATTTTACTCATATAGTTTTAAAATTACATAAATAAAATATTCTTTCATGTGGTCATTTGTGTGCAAGATTTGACTTATGGGGGGGCGTGGCTTGGAAGCTGAGTTGGGGCACCGTCCAGTGTTTTACCCAGGACGCCAAACTAGCCAGGACCGCCTCTGCTCCTGATAAATATGATGATGTTTCTAAGTATGCAGATGACAAATATCTATCACTGACGGACTGTGCACGTTTAGAAATCATCTCTAATAAAAGGAATTACAAAAACTTTAGACTCAGAATAAATCCTGCTCCTCGTTGCTATTCCTTCTTAATACTACATAGTACGTCAGAGTACTGCTGCTGAGAGTTATATGTTTTTATTGCATGTTTTTTGAGCAACCTGCTTATGACATATCTTAAAAGCCTCATAATAAATGAGCAAACTTTGGCTGTGAATAAATTTCAAACTCCAATTTACCGTTCTATACCATGCCTATGTAGTACTTCAGACATACTAATAATTTGTAAGCGTGCAGTCAGTCAGTTGTGTATAATTGTCATCTGCATTCATAGAAACATCCCGACATTCATCGGGAGGTCTATCTTTTATCATTTTATCTTGAAGCGCTGCAGCCCCTCTACCGTAAGGACCGCCTCTGGACTGCGCCAGAGCAGAGCGCAGAGTCATCGGTGATGTTCAAAGCCATCACCTCAATAATGATGACAGGAATAAATGATAAAATGAAGGTTTCCACCGCGGTGGATAAGAAGAATCAGGAGGAAAACGGGTTCCTGGAGGCTTTCAGGAACAGGTTTATGAAGCTTTCCAGGAAAAATGAACACTTCCTGGAGAACTCCTCAACCCCTAACGTCCCACATCATTTTCTTTCTTTTTTTATTAATTCTCACTAAAATGTTGTTTTCGATACTTTTGGAACCACATGCTCTGAAATGAGGTTTGAATCCAGAGCTGCGGGAGCTTTGGAGCAGCAGAGACAGGTGTTGGGACAGAGCCACTCTGCTTTCTAAATCTATGCCTGTGACACTCAGATGCTTGTGAATGACACAAACATGGGGTTATGGGGCACCGAGGCCTGTCTTTATGCAGGGAGCTCCTTGTGACCACCAAAACAACCGTTTACCCTGAGAAACATCAAATAAAGTCCATGAAAATCAGCTTGTTTCATACATTAGAATAAAAGCAAGACGTTTCTGCTCAATGAACCTTTTAAATTCTCTGAAATGTGATGGTTTTGCTGCAGAAAATGTGACTTTTCTTAACGTCATGTTTTGTTTCCTCTTCTGCAGGTTGGTCATATGGTCCAGCATTTCATGCAAACATGGAGAGACATTTGGGAATGCAGCGGTGAGCTTTCACAAGGCCCAAATCTAAACATTATTCCCACGGCTCCCCGTCCTTACATAATGCAACGCGGCTAATCCCTGACTCTTTATTTAGCTCTGTGTGCATTGACTGATGGAGTCATTGGTGGAACCAGAAGTCAACACCTTCAGCACCAACCAGACAACTCACTCCTAAGGGGGAATCCTTTAACTACTCTTTATATGTTGTTTTGTTTAAAAAAAAGAATCACTTTTAAAGTTCAACAGACTACATCATTTTGAATATTTTTACAACTTTTGACATTTATTTTGATGACATTCCTTGAAATCATTTCTTTGTGTTTTTAATAATAACACAACTGTGTTCGTTCGATCAGAAAATGGTCCGGAAGCGGCAGACATTTTCAAAAATGTCTCACATTGAAATGACACTTTAAAGTGGACAATTATAACGTTTGAAGGAAACTTTCAAAAGCAAAATCAGCAGTTGGGTTTATTGTTTTTTAGATCATTCTTTCAACTTTTATTTGAGAGGATTCTGTTGATTTGGGAATGTTTTTCTTCTCTTTTGTCCGTCCCTCTTTCCCATTCATGAATGGATTTCTGAGCAGTTTTTTTTGTCCTACAACAGATGTCCTTGTGTTTTTCTGTCTTTTTCCTTTGACCCCAGTGCCGGGAGATGGTTCCTCTTCACCAAATCTAGTTTTGGTGTCTCTTTTTCTGTTCAATAAAGGCAGTTTTTCTCCCTACAGTTACCTATTGCTTGCTTACAACAGAAATAATTTAAAAAATACTTGCATTAACTCTCTCAACCACTTAAAAAAGCTGTTATAAGAACGCATTTCTAACAAACTAAAATGATGTGAATTATACAGTAAAAATTAAAAATTCACCTGGAATAAACTGGATTATTTTTCATTTTGCTCGGTTTGGTGGGGTTTTTTTGTGTAGAGCCTTGAGAAAACCACAGTTGTAAATAAAAACATTATAAATAAACAGAAATTGAGTGGTAATGCTATATTTTACGAGTTTTAGCGTCCATTCCTGCTGAATAAAAGATTTCAGGGGTTATTCCTTTTCTTTGAAATTGTAGACCAGTTTAGACTGCGGATAAAGCAGCCATTCGATTTTTATTTACATTCTATTAAATCTTTATTTTCTTCTAATATGACTGTTTTTGTCTTATTTTTTTGACTGAATATAGTTAGCCACATGCTTATTTGATGAATTTCTCATTTAAGAAGAACATTTTCTTGGTTACAATGATACATTTGTTCATGAAAATAATCCTAAATCTCTGTTCTTGTTATGTTGACTGAAGTTAAAATGAAGCAGCTGCACTGGTCTCACCTCTAAGGATGACCTTCTGCATTTATCCAGAACACAGGCACATATATAACTAATATCTGATAATGTTTAACTCACTTTTATTACTTATTAAATAGTTGATGAAATGATTAAAAAATGTATGTTAAAAACTCACTTATAAAAGAATTTCTGGATTTTTGTTGTTGTTGGTGGTTTCAGGAAAGAAAATGTTATCTTTTAACTTAAAGACAAGTGATAAACTCCTCACGGTGGATACTTGGACTTTCCTTCTCCCTTGGTAAGTCCAGGCCGGGAGACAACCGTATGAGAGGTGATTCTGTGCTCCAGAATCAGTTTGTTCCCTCTGGAGTCAAACTTCTACATGTCATTGTGACAAAGCCACACACTTTCTATTACAGTACCCTGCTGTAATCCAGCAATCAACATGTCTGACCTGGACGGAGCATCTGGAGCTGGCCTCTAACAGCCGTGGAGCCACACAACAGCTGAGCCCGGTCAGAGGGTGGAGTGTGGAGCCACGGGCCGTAGGTGGAGCGAACAGACAAAGCAAAAGAGGACAAGATTTAGAGACACTCAACAGCACCTCTTCTCTGAGAGTGGAATTAAAGCGGGGAGTGACCCAGAGGAGGCTGCTGTAAGGAGGTGGCTGCTCCACGAACACCACCTCCTCTGTGCTGTGTTTCTGCCAGCACACAAGCATTCACTCACGCCCTGCCGAGCCCGTTGAGCCTCCGGAGTGGACGGCTTACTCCAGGAATCTATGGGAACTTAAAAATACTCTCATCAGCAATTGTGCGTTACACAAAGTCTGCTGCAAACGTGCTTTGTTGGAACCCCCCCACCACCCTTTTATTTCCGTCGGACGTTTACTTAATGGTTTTCCCAGACCGCAGCCATGTTTGTCTTTATTTAATCTCTGCTGTCTTTTGCTTTTCATCTTTAGCACAGATCTTCCTTGATGGAAAACCACAGCAGAACAAGGAAAACACAAGGGGGGGGGGCAGCAGATGTGTGGTGGACAACACGGAGCAAGAAGATCCCACATTGCTACCACCATCCCGTAGAAGCTTGCAGGCTTTTTTTCCGTCTGGTAATCCACAAGTGTGCCAGTTTAAGAACCAGGACCTGCAGGGCTCCTGTGAGTGGCCCATTCAGGACCAGTCAAAAGGTCTTTTGTGAGCGTCCTGCAGACCCCCACCTCTGCAGGACGGACTGTGCAGGACTCAAGGAAAAACGTAGACAGTTAGTAATAGAAAAGATGAAAGGCACTGCAGTCCAGACATTTCCAGTTACAAAAACAAGAACCTGGACTGAGCTGCAAAAACAAGCCAAAACAGGGGAGTTTAAGACAAACTGTCTGAGTCAGTCTGGTTTCCTAAAGATGCTCAACTGAACTCCTAAGCATGAAAGCTAAGAAAACTAATACTGTTTAAAAGAAACAATAAGTACCCTAAAAGTTACCGCTGGTCTCCATGGAAACATCCAGATGAATCATCTGAATCTTACTGACGTGCCACGACTTGAAAAAACAGAACTACACCGCAGTTTGATAGCGATTCAAAGCAACTTATGGATCAAACTTGACCCTCATCAAAGTAGAAAGTTGACTCTTATTACAGGATTACCAGACATCTTGGTTTAACCGCCTAATGATGAGAAACTGGACCGGAGTCCAGGCAGTCAGTTCTAGTTCATTGGGTCAAAAGTGCCTTAATCCCAACAAATGAGTGCACAGAAAAAAATCTCTCCACTTAATCCTTTTCACGCTCGAGTTAAAACCCACAAAATGAATCCTTTGATTAACGAGGTTTTTGTTCAGTGCTGAAGACGGAGAAGAAAAGAAACTTGAGGTTGGCTTGTGTTTACTCAAGGTTTAAATGACAGGTCGAATCCTGTTTGGGACATTTTAGTCTTGTGCAGAAAGATGGCGAGGAGGACAGCTGCAGGGAGCCACTGGTTAAGTCCCACCCTGATCATTTTTGATCAGTGGTCTTTTCATTACAATTATACAGTATTTAGCCACAAAAATAACAGTTGTTTTCTAGGATAAGGTTTCTGCAGAATCTACAACCTCAAACTAACATTACTGGTGCAACAAAAATGGCGAGCAATATTGGAGGTTTCCAGCCGCACAGTTCTGGTCCAGATTCCAGCTCAGGCGAGGAAAACAATGTGGATGCATCAAAATGGGGCGGAGCAGGGAGCTTGTGACTCATCCATCGTAGCTTCACACCTACAGTAATTTGAAAGATGCAGTTTGAAGCTGAGTTTTCTATTCATATGTCCTCCATTAGCAGAAAAATGCCACAAAAACATGTTACAAACACCAAAAACACAGTTTTCATCAGAGTGGGTCTTTAACACAAAGAATTTAGATCAAAAACACTTGATATTTTCCTAGAAAATCTGTCCATGTGTGCAAATTGCAAAGAAAAAAGAAAGGAAGTGCTGCATTTTAGTTATTTGGAGGTCTTCAGATGCTTTAAACAAATGTGTGATTAAAAGTTTTGTGTTGCTCGTATGTAAATATTTGTAGTTTTGATCCTAAATTACTACTTTAGGGTTAAACTTGCAACACTTCTTTTCTACTCGCCTGTTCATCTCTTGTACCATAACTGGAATGCAATGATATCGAAAAAGGCCAGAGAACTTGTGACTTTTTTGAAAACACCTTCCCGTGGCGGCATGTTAAGCTTCTCCGTCCTCAGAAAGCTGTGAGGAATGAGATTAGCAGGAGCTCATGTAGGCGCAACCTTGATGGATTATGTTTCCAATAAACGTCCGCTACAGATATAGAAATCCTGTTTAAAATGTTTCACAACTGAGATTTACAAGGAACAGTCTAGTGCTGCCCTCTTCTGGACATTTGAGAAAACAACAAGTCTGGCTTTTTTTTTCAGTTGAATGAATAACAGTCTTAAAAGTTAGAAATCAGAAAATTTAAAAAAATAGTTTTTTAAAACAACTTTTAAGGTTTAATTTTTTTCACAAACAATCATTTTACAAAAAAGAACATTAAAAACAAAATTGTACCAATCTATTGCATGCCATGCCGGCAGTATAAACTACATGCAAAAACAATTATAATAATCATCACTGTCCAAAAAAAAAAAAAAAAAAAAAAAAAGAATCGGACCATTTTCAACAAAAGAAAGGGGCAATAAAAAAGAAAAAATAAACATGTTTCTACATCTTAAAGAAATGTGTAGTTAAGACTGATGACAGCTGTGTAGAAACAGACAGAATGAAGGCGCTCTGCTCCAGAGCCTGATTGAAACAGTCAGGATGGTGGCGTAACAGAGGGGGCAAGTGCTTTAAGCACACACACACAAACACAATCGCACATACACAATATATACCACTTTGAAGCCCTTCAAAACGAAAATCCTGCTTCATAATTAGCATGAAAAAAGGGACTAAAATGAAATGATCCAACCTTTTAACCTCCTGTCAAGATCTCCATATCCTAAAAAGAAATATCTGAGGTATATGGCTTCATTTCAACATTTACTACGAGGTGGACGACAAGAAATGAACAATTTGTTCAAGAGGAAAAAAGCAAACAATCTCATAAATACAATGGTAAAAAATCAGACACTTGTCCTGTTAAACCCCACAAAGGAAAGGGTCAGGTATACAGCTGTAATTTCCACTATTCTGCAATTTTTTTTAAAGATTAACCAACTGTCGGGGACTCTGAGGCGTACTTCCTTCATGTGACGTGTTAAAAAGTGTACAATATGGATGTAATAAGACCTTTAATTTTGAAAGAGTCAAACCGTGTCCCTTTGGTTTTTAAAGTCTGTGTACATTTTTACAGGTCTCTCTAAAGAGCATCCCTTCTTGGTGATGTGAGCTGGCTTCACATGGGCTGGTGTGGATGTGGTAGACGTGAGGAGGAGGCGGGATCTTGTTTACTCAGTGCTGACCTGCGTGACTTGCGCGTCAGCTGTCTGGCTGGTGGACTGAATAAACATGGGTTGAGTCAGCTCCTGTCCTGCTGGCATCGTCACTTGCTGGATCTGGTACAATTGCTGAGAACCAGAGAGAAGGACACGCTGAAGGTCGTGTAAACTGGTAAATGACAGCACATTGTTGAAAAACTACATCTCTACTGGAAATTGGTCCCAAATTATAGGTGTAAACAGATTTTATGATGCTGTAATCCCACTTTCTGATATTTAATTGAATTATTTATGCTGTTCGATGATCCAATATTATCGGATTTTTAGTTTTAACAAAAAAAAATGTTTTTAATAAAACATTTAAGGCTGCAGCTGTTTTGCTACCTGTCCATCAGTAAACTGGCTGAACTGCTGCTGTCCTTGCTGCACCTCCGTCTGCGTAATCTGAAATTAAAAAGACATATTCCATATAGATTATAGCTGTTGTGTACAGGTGGTGTTTTTGTTGTCGTCGTATTAACCTGCTGGGTGTTTGCAAGAGTCTGAATCTGTCCCTGCACCACTTGTGCTCCAGACACAGGCTGGGCCAGACGGATGTACTGCAGCTGGCCTGTATTTAGTTGCACCTGCAGGCAATGAACAGATGGGGGAGACAGTTCAGTTTGAAGGAAAGGTCATTCCCCCCACAGAGGACACAGCCATTTTCCAACACTGGACAACAGACTGCTTCCCTCAAGTATTCCTAAAATGTCACTTATTTGCTGTTAATGATTAAAGTTTGAGATAATGAAGCAAGAAAAGGCTATAGATTGCATTCAAAAACTAAAAACTGGTGATATCAGTCCGCTTTTTTGATTTAACACAAACTTCTAGTCGTCTTTGTCTTCTTTGTAACGGTGCGTACCGGGATCTGCTGAATCTCGCCGGTGTTGGTGATGATCTGCTGCATGACCTGCATGGTCTGGCCTTGAGCCTGGGCAGACTGGGTTTGACCCTGGGCTGCAGCGGCCTGGACGATCTGCACCTGCTGGCCCTCACCCACCTGCATAGCAACAGGTGCACTCTAGTGACATAAAAGAAGAAAAAATACAGGCTTTATTTTAGGGAAAACAAACATCGTTTAACACCCGATGGACAACTTTAACCCTTATATCGTGGTCGGGTCAAAATTGACCCTTTTTCACACTTGAAAACTGGTCACAATATAAGGGTGAAGCCAGTGTTCAGAGAGATCCCTATTGAGACATTTTTCCAATGGGTTTGAAGGCCCCTTTTGCTTCCAGGAATGGCCAGCGGATGTCATGTCACACCTGCAGATCTCTGTCACCTGAGCAGGTCAGGATTTGTTCAGCTGTGGAGCTGCTGCCTGACATGAAATGGGAAAACATGCATCTTTTCAAGCATTTGTTTAATTTCCACAAACAATCCAGATGTCAAAATAAACTTCAACTAACTTAAGTCTCCTCCAAAGTCCTCAGGAATATCTCAAATGTTTAAATATTGCACCACTCAAAACTATTTACTGGTATTTTAAAACTAATCTAATCTCAATTTTTTTTAAGTAGGGTGTGTTTTAGTGAAAAAGGAAATTGTTTTTAACCCAGAAATGTCTCCCCACGGCAGCAGAAATGAGCGGCAGGCCTCTACTACAGTGAATACAAAAGGATGTGCTTTTACCGTGATGGGGGTGCCTTGTGATTGAACCTGCACTTGCTGTAACTGCTGCATGGTGGCACCTTGCAACATCTGACGGCCAACAGAACAGGATGAGAGAAAGACACTCTGTGAGAAAGCAGCGGCTGCAACAAACCCACACAAAATGTAAAGCACCAGCTCTGCGTGCGTGTGTGAAGATAAACACAAGGAATGCAAAGCATTAAAACAGAGATGCACTTCAGCTAAAACAAACATCAAGCGGCTAAGAAAACAAAAGCACAGGTTTGAAATTAATTGAGGGATGAGATAAAACAGAAAATGATTTATGTAATCCATAAAATTTATTTTAGCCAAAAATGTTTATATAAAAAATATTTGTCAGGATGACTGATAAATAATAAAGATTTACGAATAAAATATAGTGTTTAATTGGATGTAACAACATTTTCCTATCAAAAATTTGAAGGAAACACAAGGTTTGTGCAAACAGGCTGGAATTATAATCTATTTGAGTCATTCAGATGAGTTTTTAAAGACACACTGATAAAAATTCGTGATTTTGGCATTTTAACATGTTCTGGTGGCCTTTTTCTGATGAAGGAGGACATATATTAAAACATTAAATATTATTATTAAAATTAATGTCAGGTTAGGAGTGTAAGGGGCTGTAAGCTAGCGAAAGAGTGTAAATAGACAGATGACGGGATGTGGAGGCGGGCTTACTCCGCGTCAGCAGTCCCGCCCACAACTCAGCGCTGAATTTCTAATAAATACTGCAGCACTGCAGACACTTGGTCCTAAAAAATGACAGTTTATTTTCATTTTGACTAAAAATGACAATCATAATTAAACCCCACTAGGAATGCTTTTAAAATAGACCAAAAGATGATTGGACTGGGACTTTGTTTCAAAAGGGATTCAACAACTCTAGTAATGCATCATGTCAAAGACATTTCTCCTGCAAGGCTAAACATTACACATTAGTGTTGGTAACAATTCAAATGTCTAATATGAGTTATAAATCATTATAACGTTTTTTTAATGGAAACTTAATGAAACTATGTAAATTTAGAGGGTTATGGGTAATTTCAACATTTGATTGACCCAAAGTTCTTTAATGGTGAACGACAGAGCAATCACAGGGTAAGAGTCATAATATGATGGGGGGGGGGGACTGCAGCAGCGGTTGCAGGACAGTGAATCACACCAGGCCTAAGCGCTTATGACAGCTCAGCTAAAGGCAGCCTGCTGAAGCAGCATGAAGCAGCACAGGCAGCCACACACAAAGCATCTGAAGCAGAAAAATTAAGAATTGCAAGGACAAACAATTGGAAGCTGCTCCTCAAAATGAATCCTCATTATCATTTGGGAAATTGATAATTCTGTCACTGTGATGGAAAAAAGTTCCCAATAGTGTGTATGTGTTAAAGTTTGTTTGTTTTGGGGGTTTGTGTTAGAAGTGGAACGCTATGAACAAATAATCTCCGTTTTGTGTGTTTCAGGCTGTTTTTGTGGTGCTAAAATAAACCAAGAATCACAAACAGGGAAAAACTGGAAATTGAGATCTTTTTTGAGGCATAAGATTTTAACTCTTCTTTGTTTCACTAAAATAAAACAAATATCCAACTAAATTAGACTCCAACAGCAGTTTCAAAAGGTCTTTAGTAAACAGCTGGATTAGAAAAATAAAAGAATAAAAACGTTTTTTTTTAAATATTCAATCAAATAGAAAGATGTTGTGAATAATTCAGCGTGAAAACTTTTTACTTGTTTGCGTTGATTCCAAAAACCTGAACCAACCGCAACAAATGAGAACAACTCTCACACATTCATTCAAAATTCATTATTTGTCACACATGTCTCATTTTGTGGTTGAAATGACCTTTTTCCATTATGGTTTTTCATGTCCACATGTTCTCACCCCTCTTTGCAGGAGTTACAAAGTACCTGTCCCTGCTGTGGCTGTGTGATGATGATCTGTCCGGGCTGGATGGTGGTTGGCGTCTGTGTACTGGGCTGTTGGCTCTGCTGAGTGCCTTGAACCTGCACGGCTCCAGGCTGTTGGGCCAAAGTGAAGTAGTACTGCACCGGCTCTGCTGGGGCTACTGACTGACGCATCTCCTCCTGACGGTGTCACACAAACACACATTGAGTCGCCTATCACTTCATACATCTCCATGAATTATTTTTGCAGGTGTAACGGTAGAGCAGAGCTGCTCTGATAAATAACTGATGGCCTCTGTCTGGGGTGGAGTAACGTAATCCCGATGCCAGATCCAGTAAAAGAATCAAACTGACTGATAAACTCGGCAGATCCCAAGAAATGTCTGGCTTTACAGAAGCAATTCTAACTATAATAGACATCAGAATAATTTTGAATGATTTTAAGGCATGTTTATAATGAAATAAATAATATAATAAACAAAACTCATGTTAGATATTCTCTTCCTTTCTGTATCTTGAGATTACTGTCAAACAGAAGAGTCATTTCCTCAACTTGTCTGTTACAGGTAGTCATCCCACCTTTCTGGTTCCGTTTCATTTTGAGCAGGACTTTCTCTTAAAGGAGTTTCTCCATCCCCAGAAGCGTAAACACCCCTCTCCCAGCTCCATGACAACACAGCTGAGAGTGTAGGATGTTTACATGCCTGGAAACAGTCTGCCAGACAACAAATTGACATATCCCCAGATTTTCGATGGATTCACAGAGTGGCAAAAGCCAACATGCTTTGTTTTCTAGAAGTTCTATCAATCAGAAACTTAATTTTGTAGCAAGCATTACTGATTGTTGGAAATAGGATTTCTGTTGGATGCTTGTGGCAGTAAGATGATGCAAACATCCGACTGAAAGCCCACACTGAAAATCCCAGCTTCCAGTCAAGGATGTTTACAGCATCTCCACACTGCCAACGTGTGAAAAGTAGCAGAGATCACCACCCGTATCACCACATCCTTATGTTTTCAGATAACCTCCAAAATAAGAGCTTTAATGAGTGCTACCTGTCGTTTAGGGGGTTTTAGGTCGTCCCTGGGCACGATGTCAATCAGGAAGTCAAACTGGTCAAACTTTGTTATTGCCATGGCAATATCGTTCCTCTGTAAAGAATAAAAAATAAATAAAACACCACATATACAAGATTATTGCTTCATAATGTTATTTCTATATATTTAACCCCTTATATATATAAACATAACTTAATATCTTAAGGTAAAAAATGTAAAAGTCGGCAGTGCAATTAAATAAAACACTTGAGTACTTTCAAAATAAAAGAAATTTCATTTTCAGGAACTATTCGTTTTAGTCAATACATTTTTTAATGCTACAATTGAGTCCAATACGAAAATAATGACATGGTCATTTTAATTAAAATAAAGAAATACTCATAAATCAAGATGTCACCAAACCAAGTTAATACAATATTGGACTAATAAATGTAAAAAAAATTAAGTGATCTTTTTCATTTGTTTTTAGAAGTTCTATGCAAAATAAGCAACTTTCTACTACAAAAAAGGAATAATTTAACATCATAGTAGAAAATCGGCATCAGATAAGTAAAGTGGCTTTCCCTCACTATCTTGACCGTCTTGAGGAGGTTATGTTCCTATACTTATCCTATATCTTTAGCCGTGTGCTGCCTGCGTGGAATTTTCCACAGGATATTGGCTGTCGGGACCCCCTCCAAACCCCCCACTGTGGCCTTCCATGTACTATAGGCTATTTATAGACACTTAATTAATATCTCGTAACATCAGATCACATCTACACTTGCTCTATTGATGAGCGTTGCTATGGTGACCCAATTGGCGTGCCTTCCATCGAACAGGACTGAATGTTTGTGCATAAATCAGGGACATCCATTTCTCCATTTGGACAAAAGAAAAACTCCTTAGTTGCTGACATGCTGCATGAGTTGATGCGTCAACTTTGTTGTGAAATGCAAAAACTAGGTTCTTTTTGTAGTATCAGTGGGGCCAGATATGAAGGTACTTTGATGATAACTAAATGGGATTTCCTGATCTTTTTTTCCAGCCTCACAGACTAGCATCCATGAACTGCTAATCTTTCACAGGAATGTTGGATGGATCAAGTAGATTTAAGAGCTTTTGTGTCGTTCTGCAGGTGAGACCAGCGCCTGATTCTTCCTCAACTGTTTTCATCAGTAGCTGCGATCTTCCGCCTTCATTTTTCTTGGAGCTATAACCACATTAGGATGTTCAAACTTGGCTTACACAATGCAAGCAAATCCATTTGTGACATAAGGGGAAACCAGTGGAAAAGTGGGTCACTAGTGCCAGCACTGCTTTGCTTTTAAAGAAAAAAACCTCAACTGACAGACAGTGATTAGGGGTTACTGGTGTGATGCCTCCTGTACAGACAATTAAAGAAGATAGAAACCAAAATGTATTAAGAACTAAAATAAACTTTAAAAAGAGTAGCAAACTTTAACAAGTCTCTGGTTTCTTAAGCTCTGCTGCAATATCCTCAGAACAGAATTAACAGATTTGTTAACCAACACTGGCAGATGAAGTTCAAACGTGTGACCAACCTGCAGAGTACGCCTCTTGTTGTCCTCGGTGTGGATCCACGCTCTGAGTGTGAGCTCTGTGATGAAGATCTGAGCAGCTTTGGCAAACAGTACTGGAGCCTCGGCGCTGATCATCTGCAAAGAGGAGTGTCACACCTGATCAAACAAGCCCACAACCTTACAGCTAAAACTGGCCTGGGCGAGTCGTACCAGAACACATTTAACAAACATTTTCCAAGCATGGATGCAGCACAGCTGTTACAGCTCACAGAGGGATCTTTCTCTCATTTATGTTAGCGATCTCCTGATCTCTTAACTGCTTTAAGCTTCTGCCTAACTAAGAGGATAGCATACAACTCTTGACACGACACATTTAAAGCTTTCCAATCCTAAAAAGTCTTTTTAGTGAGTGAGCAGTCCTCAAATAAAGTAACAGGAGGCCAAACTCTCATTACTGACTGCTACATAATTAAACAAAGGGGTTTAATGTCACAATGAGCAACTTCAGAGGAACCAAACTTGCATGTGTTTCTACAAAACCTGTACTGAGACGAGCAGTGGATAGCAAGAAGATAGCGACATGTTTCAGATTTTTTTCATTATTATTATTATTATCTTATACATTTAAAATTAAACTTAACAATTTAGCTTTGGGAATGTTTAGATGAGCTCTTATGTCAAAAACATTTACATTAAAAATTTTAAAGTTGAATATTTATTTACTCCTGACTTTAATTCCTGAAACGTAGCATTTTCGTAGCAACACCCTACCTTGACATCTTCATCCAACTTCATTATTTTCTTGATTCGAGCTAAAGGCAGCTCCTGCACACGAAAGTCCTTCTGAAAAGAATGCACATTTCAAATAATTAAAGATTGCGTCTGAGAAATGGGAAAGAGTGTAGGCAATGCTTTGATCAATCAGTAAGTGTAACGTACCAAAGTTAAGTTCCTGATCTCCTCCATGACACGTGGCCAGAAGGACTGCAAGGTTTGCTGAGCATCGCTGACTCCAGCTCCAAACCCATCTGCAGACATCTTTTAATCTGTTTTAAAAAACGAAAAAACAGAAACAGGAATGCAAAGGGGTCATTTAAAAACTTCCTCTCCAATTCACAGCAGATGAAGAAGACTCGAGTTTCTCTTAGTTTTCTTACGTGATGTTTACATGCCAAAGACACCACTGAACCACGGCCGCAATCTGCCCGATCATAAAGAATCTTTTATTTCCAGAACTCAATAGCAGCCTCTCAACAAACAACATTTCATGTCCAATTAAAGGCTGCTAATGACCTGGGAGGAGGGGACGGCAACGTCGCCACATGAAAAAACAAACCCCATACTAAAACTTATATTTAAAAATCAAACAAACTGAAAAAAAAAAACCTAAAAAAGAAAAAGAAAGGAGTTAACATCTGTGTGTACATTTATAAAGGGCTCGTGACAAGAGCCTTGGATTAAAATCAAAAAGGGTCCAGCAGGTTACTATGGCATGCCAGGAATCTGGTGAGGGAATATTTGCCTGCCTGTCTGAACATGTAAAGCTTGGGGTGTCTTAATCATATACATGCTCTTTTCTCCCTGCCTTGGTGAAAACATCCAACAGGGATGAAGCAAAATGAAGAAAGAAAGAACACAAAAAGAACAATGTGGGACAGAACAAGAGTGTGTGAAGCTGATCAGGGCAAATGAGACTCATTTGTGTGTCTTACTTGGAGGGTTGGAGCTTTGTCCAGTTCAGCATTAACTCAATCTTCAAACTAAGAGCCACTGCTTTTAACAGGAGGCAAAACAGACAGTGCCAAAGACAGACTGCTGAACAAGCCAGCTAAGTGGGTCAAACATGGTAGAAGGAATGACGAAAACAGAGACGTGAGACTACAGAGAGGTGGTGTTCCAGGAACCTCCACTTTTAGCTCGTCTTTGTTCTGTCGTTCTGAGCCAATAAACCTAAATGATTTCATTTCTGAACCACCTGATGGACCATCTCAAAACATTGCTCCATTGTGTGCGATCGTTTTGACTGTGGGTCAGGATCAGCTCTTTTCTTCATGTCTCTGAAGCCCATCGGTAAATATTTCACACTAATAAATCACCAATTCAGAATTAAGACACTTCACCTGACTGATTTCTGACAAGAAAGATTGCTTCTCTGGCAGCTTTAGAAGTTACTAAATAATAGAAAAGCAGAACAGCAGCATCCTGCACTGTCCTTTGGTTTTGGACAGATAAAGGCCACATCAATAAGAGAGAAGGGCATGTGAGAGGAGAGTTTTTTTAATCAATCAATCAGGCTGCATGTAGCTATGGCGTTGCCAGGCAAGTGATTGACCTTGACGGTCTCTCCTTTCCGCGTCCAATCGTCCAGCGTTCAGTTGCATTTCAAGGTTGATTGAAAACCAACAGACCCCAATACAATCCCAGCATTCCCCGAAACAGAAAGGACTGATGGGAACTTGAGTTTTTCCTCTCCTTTGCAACAGAAAAACTTCCCTTCCAAAAATTTGTTTAAAAAGGTCATTTGATTTTCCAGCTAAGAACTGTTTGAAACACTATTTTAAGTAAATAACCACCAGGTTGCATCCTAGACCAGCGTTTTGGTACAGAAATTGTGGAATGACTATAGAGCACACGTTTCTTCTGCTCTCTAACCCCATGACCTTTGATATAAACACCCCAGCATTCACTAACCACAGTAACATGGCGAAGATGGTTGCAAGAAGGGTAAGGAAACAAACGGCTGACAAGACAAGCTGCAGCGTGAGAAAGAAACTGAAAAAAAACCATGAGAAAAGGGGGGGGGGTGGGAACCAACACGCTTATTCAGCTCGCTATCATCTTCAACCTACAGTTTAGCAGTATAGTGACATTAGCATAATTGCAAATGCATAGATCTGGTGGAAAACCTTATAAAAGCTAAGAAAAACAGCAAAAAGCAGGTATAGAGAAACCTAACTTTTCACAATAATGAGCAGAAGTAGATTTCAGATTCTGATCTTAGAAGTTTCATCCAAACCAAACCTTCCAAAGCAAACTTGCTATAATATTGTTCCTTTAAAGTCTCTATAAATATACATCATATATGTATTTTGGTGAGAGCATGCCATTCATAAGAACCCTTTTGATGAAAGCCTTCGTACTGTCAAAAGAATCAGACAAACACATCTCTGCTGCGTTGTTCTAAGCTGTTACTGTATGCTATATTAGGACACATAGATGCGCATCGTTCCTCTTCACTGCAGTGCTGCTGTCCTTCATCAGGTCACATGGACAGAAACTTGACAGGATTGGATTTCCCACAAACTTTAGTTCAATGTCTGTAAAGCAAACCTTTGCATTTTAACAACACAGCAACTAAGCTAGTTCTTCCTCATTTAGTTGCTCTTCCCTATTACTTCGTACTCAGTGCCTATGTGTTTCTCTCTTCCTCTGTCTACTAACTTTCAACTGCCCTCACCCAACCTCGTGGAGAAAGTCAATGCCGCTCTGCTTGCAGCAGCTAGATCAGCATTAATGTTATTCCGCTGGCCTGGTCCCGCATCTTTCCACCTCATCCTCATCTCCTTCCTGCTTTCTGGCAGGTCACACCGAGTGACTGCTTCCAGCAAAGCTGCTCTGACGCCAAACAACTTTATATGACCCTTTATCTCAAAGATAAAGGCCTCAAAAAGACCATTAAACCTACAGCATCACACACAGTATTTTTATTCATTTGTTTGTTAAATGTGCGAAAAGAACCAAGCAGACATACTCAAAAGTAGCGGTTGCATTTGCCCATGGATTTACGTTCAAATGATTTATTTGTACGCAGATTTATTATGGAATTGCTCTATTGTAAAGTAACAGTGTCAAAAGGTTTGAAATTTCACATCAGGAAGGTTCTTAAAAGTCAAAGTCCTACAAGAAAGTTGTTATGCTTCCAAACAAAAAGAAAAACAAATCTGATTTTTATTTTCCCCATATCTTATAGGGATTATACAAATATAAGCATAAATGTTAGATCAGATAGCTTTTTAGTGGAAAAAAACACAGTCTAGGCAATTTGACCAGAAATATAAGTGCATATGTTCTCAAACGGGAAACTATTCGAAAACTAAACACATAAATAACACCACTGACAGATGCCCATAAAGATGAGCTAGCATGGAAGGTAAATGATCTACTCCTAAAAAGAAAGAAAGCAGAAAAAAGTTCCCAGTTTAAAATTATAGATTAACTACTTTGATACATGCAATAATTTGACAGATACCGGAGCAAGTGTTCTGTAAATTCAAAGAAAAAAAAAAGAGCGGAGGAGACATCAACAAGTCATGATCACTAGTGTGGGCTGTAGTGCAATATTATCCTTTCGGTCCGGCTTTAGCAAACTATCTGACCAAATGGTCCGGTTTAAGTTTGTCCTTGGTTCTGCTTCAGGCGAACTCCAGGAAGTGCTAGTCACTGATCTCCCAAGGTCATTCGACGGAGGGGAAAGAGACCAGAGAGGGAGGAGGGTGAGAAAGAGATGAAAGAGAGACGGAGAGGGGGGAGGACAGAAACAGACAGGTTTTTCAACTTTCACTGCGCCACTTAAGTGACCCTAATGGTTTAGGACTGTCCAAGAAGCTTGAGGATACAAAACCAAAAACATAGGACAGTGTGCATATTAACTGCATTCAGCACTGTTCTCTGGATTTCTCTTCAACTCATCAACATTTCTTTGCTGACGGAGATACTGCTGGAGACAGTCTCACATTCCCGTGACCTTCATTCAATGCTAAGCCCAGTCGCTGGCATTTAAGTAGGCAGGCCTAAAAGGGTACCTGCATATTACCAAAAAACTCCACCTGCCAGCTCACACACATAAGTATACACATGTGAGAAATACAAAAAGAAAGCACACAGCCATTTTAGTCACCTTAACAAAAAGCTGATTGGGTGACACGCTTCCTCAATTTGTTTTTCTCCCTGTGTGTCTATAGCTCAGCGTAGGGCACAAATGATATTCAAATCTCATGCAGACAGCAGCCAACCCTGGGATTTGGCAGTAAGAGCTTCAACTTAAGAGTTATTTTTAGTCTGCCTCTCTCAATCTCTCTTTTTCCTCTTTCCCCGACGGTGCTCCATTTTATCAAAAGCCACCGACAGAAAGTTTCACAGTAGGAAGCCGGAGAGAAGGCGAAGTCCCTATGAAAAAGAGGCATCCTCCGAAGACTCCATCAGAAGAGATCAGATCAAACTATTAGCCTCCTCTGCCCCTGAAGCTGACAGGCTGACAGTCTGTCCCATCTGGGCGTCTAGCGCTGTCAGGGAGGAGGGGCTGTAGGGGGTCCTGAGGTCACTGCAACCAGCTGCACCTCCACCCCTGGGGACCCCTGACACCAACAATGTGACAACAACACTGCACAGCCCTTTATATACAACATTTTCACTTCAGAAATGACACTTTTAGAACTCATTTGTCCAGATTTAAAAAAATGATTAACAAAGTAATCTATAAACTGTAAATTTATGGTGGTTTGATGTCAAATCAATTTATTCAAAGATGGACAGACTTGACCTGATGTGGTTACTTTGACCCCAAAAGAGAAAAACACCAAAATTAGGAACTCAAAAACAGCTCCAGATGATTGAAGATAAAAAGCATCAATGCTGCAGTGAAGTGACAGGTCAAGGGCATGGGAGAAAGATGCACACAACTCCAAGGACAAACTGTCTCTGCTGCACAGAGTGATGGCAAGCTGTCCAGAAAGAAAAAGGGGGATAAACAGGTTCTTTCTGAAACTTAAAGCAACTTTTGCTTGACAGATGTTCTCACTTTGTGCCTCGAGTTGTCACTTACCGCTGTGTCCTTCATGGTGAATGGTCTGCCCTGTGGGGAGCACAGCAGAATAGATGGAAACAGATAGCCCTGCTCAAATCTCCTTGGGAGCAGCAGCAAGCACAGAGGTTGACAGAACAACTCTCTCATGCTCCTTCACTTCCTGCAGATCATATCAACACAAAAGGCTCCACTGGACGTCCCTTCAAAAATGGGGGGGAAAAAACAAACAAAAAAACCTCTAACCTCGGACACAGTTAAGACCATGAAAGCCTCTACCCCTCCCCCTTTCTTCCACTCTCAATTTACACATTGCCCCGTCTCCTTCAAAACAGTCCCCTCAACGTCCTCCTGGACGCGTCTTCCACTTCTCAACTTGCTGAACATGTGTCTTTCTTTCGCATTTTTTATTCTCTGAGACTCCCCCCTTCTCTTTGCTCACTGCCCCATAGGTTTGTCTTTAAAGCACCCTTGTCAGGTGCAGAAAAGAGGGTGAGATGGGGCAACAAGAAAAGAAAAACCCCAGCAGATTAACATTACAGCAGCACTCCCGACCCACAGACCAAAAATCTAAGCCTCCTTCCCCTTTAACATTCAAGCGTAATCAATCTAGCATGCTACATGATACTCAAACCCCTCCTTACACCCAGATCCCTCCTCCGCAGACACACAAAACCAATGCCAAGATGGGATTCTCTCATCCTATTGGATGCTTCACACACCAATCAGCTGTGACTCCTCCCTTGCCATTCCTTTTTCTTTAGCCCAACCCCCTAGTACAGACAGCTAACTTCCTGCTCTAAGTTACCTTGAGCTGCAGGATAGGGGTCAGTGAAAAGAAAGGAGGAAGATAAAGTAGATACGAAAAGACAGGGGGGGTGCAGAAAGCTCCTCGGGGAGTGTGTGAGGAAGAGTTAGTGAAGGCTTGCCTTTTCATTGTTTATTCTCAAGCGGCGTCTGCCTCTTCTCCCGCCGGTCAGATGGGAAAGGATCCACAGGGCTGCTCTCTGACAACTGCTCTCTGCTTATTTACAATGTCAAACTAAATGTCTCCCTACGCTCCGCCTTCAAACCGCTGCTACGGGCTGGCTGCGGAGTGATGCAGGCGGCCAGGCTGCACCCCACTGGCTGAGAGAAGTGCCAGAATCAATGCCGCATGTTGCATCCACATGATTTAAAGTACAAAAGCATACTAGTCAGCCTCCTCGTCCCATGTGTGTACTCAGGCTCACATGCACACCCACACTAATGCACATTTTGTCCTTGCTTCCTTATTTATCCTTGTTTGCTGTCACAGGTTTACAATTTAAAATTTAACCCCACCTGCAAGTTTTCAGAAAATTCACAACACTGTTCTTCAGGGAATTATTTTTGAAAGTCTGTGGACATTCATTTACCTGGATTTAAAAGCTAAAGTTGAGATAGAGTTTTTAAAACAAGTTTGAAAACTGGAGAAAAATTACAGAATTATTTCATCAATAAAAACGAATAAGCTGAGAGAGCAGCTGTGGAAGATGGTGGTTTTCCTCTATTTGTGGTTAAACACGACAAAGATTATGAGTGCGAACCAACAAATGCACACATTGTTGTCTTGACCCCTCAGACTACGCTCACAGCAACTTCCACAATTAAAACGTCATCACAAAACCACATCAGCAATGTCAGACAATGTCCTTTTTGTTAGCTCTGCACTGGTTAAATGTGCACACGTTTGACTCAGAAACATTTACTTTAGAAGACCAAGGAAGGATTCCAGTGCTCATGTGCAGAACTCATGATTGTTGATGTTCCATTAGCTAGGTACTATGTTTCTCTAATAGCTAATACTAGAAATGTGCACTCTAACTCTTTATGCAACATAGAAATCAGACAAAGTGCACAAGTACAAGGTTAATACTGTACTTTGACGCAACTCCTTAAGGTAACTGAAGAGTAAAATAGATCAGAATAGAATAGAGAGCGAACCTGCACTATCAATGAAAAACCCGAGGGGGAGGGGAACCGGAAGGCTGGAGAAGGACAGAGAGGAGAATTGTTTCAGAATAGGAGGGGTGAAATAGATGAAGGGAGGGAGAGGGAACATGACAGAGACTTAAAAGAAACAGAGCTAAATGTTCCTTTTTTCAAGGAAGGAGCACGAAGACAGGGAAAGGTACTTCCAGCAGACGGCTGACATGGGGTGGAGAAACAAAATAATAGATCTCCAATAGCTTTGCCAATTTTTTACCCTGTGTAGATGAACAACCGAGAAAATGCCCCAGTCATGACATCTGCCAAGGTCACAGAACATATTAAACCTTCCCATGACCTCTGAAGCCCATACCAGAAACATTTTTTTTCTCGCTGAAGCTGTTTGAAGATAAACATTACACCAAAACCGACAGCGAGTTTCATAAACAGAGCAAACCTCGGGGTTAGCCAAGCATTCACCCGCAAACAGGTAAACACATAACCACCTGCACACAATTAAGGTTAGCTCAAACTACGGGAAATGACTGTTTTCTATGTTTGCATTTATGCAAATAAAGCATCAAAAAGCCTCGAATAGTTTTGTTTAAAGTGGGTAGATACGACAGAGAGATGCAGCAACACGGAACTTTTTTAAAGTTAATACATTTTTTTTTTAAGTTCTTTATCTTAGCTAAATTTAGCCCCTTAACGCAGCATACATTAAGAATTTATGCTAGACTTTTAGAAGTGCAACTTTTGTCCAGGGCGTCCAAGATAGCTTAGCTTAGAATTCAGACTTTGCATTGTCTTGTCAAAAACGATTCTTAATTTAATCATTTAGAGAGTTAGCTTTATGAATACTGTACGTTAATTAAAGCACAGTAAACATGTTGAGACACAACTACCGATGCTAGGTTTTTAGTATTAGCTAATCTATATTTATTTAACCGCGGCCGCTAAGATGTAGAAAAGTATCAAATGCGATCTAGCTCAAACATCTTGGCTGTCCGAACAGTTAATAGTAAAAGCAAGCAATCAAACGAACAAAAAAAGCGTCGATAGTGAAGTTAGTGTTAGCAGCTGGAGACGGCTACAGTATAGCAAGTGTGTGTGCAGTACGTTGTAATATTAATTACTAAATTGCAAACTATTTCTGTCATCATGTGAAAGTTTGCAAATCTTGGAAGAAACGGACTAACCAATAAAGACAACGTTTGGGTCTGTCCTTCAGACCAATCAAACCTCGGACTAGATTCCACCAATCAAGGTTTGTAAGGCTAAGCTCGTTCTGAAACGGACGCCATTCGGGATCTCATAGGAATGGTCAGTGTTCGGCAAAACGAATGGCAATGAGAACCAAAATGGTGGAGACAAAGCATCGGTTTCCCAACCGCCGATGATACTTTCAGCGGGCCACCAATAAGCGCCTCAGAGAGCGGGGAGGGAAATGGCGCCTGTGTTCATCACCCAAAACAATCGTCTATTGGTCAAGAACAGCAAATGGAAAAAAAAGCTAATTAATTGGCACAATTTCGACCTATCACAGGTGTACACGGTAAACACATCAATGAAATGTAATTTCTTACTTATGCTCTTTTGCGGCTTCGCGGTGAAGTCCAGTGCGGCGTATTATTTATTTTATTTAGCTTGCAAAGGGAAACAAGATGGCTGCTATCTCATACCGGAAAGGGATGAACGTACGAACGCGATGACGTATGGGTTACGATGGCATAAATTATGTCAATCAAACAGGACATGTAGACCAAAAATGTAAATTTAAAAAAATATATTTTTATGTATTTTAAACATTTTGATACACTAATTTAATAAGTTCCGAATAGTTTTTAATTATAATTTTATTACAATTTTTTTGGGGGGGGTGTCCCCTCAATAAAAGTTATTTTAAATTATAATTTCTTTAAATAGTCGGTCTGTACAACCTTATTTAATCAACCATCTAATACTGTTAATTCAATTTTGTATCCCAAGAGATAAAATTGATATATTTTAGGGGGTGTTACTGGTAGAATTTATGTATATGAACAATGTTTATCATACAGTTTTAATCTGGACAATTGTGACTACATGCGTATTCAATTTTTAATTCACTTTTTTTCATACGTATATAAAAATGGTATAAAAATTCTGTTTCTACCTGCTCAATTACAGTACATTCATGAAATTTTTGTTAGCTTAAATACAAAGCTGCTAAATCCAATTTGTCAATTTGTTTAAATAAAAGTAATGTTCAGTGCGTTTCCCTGTTTTTCCTCCTTTGTTATCAATATAAAATTTAGAACAGATAACTCTGACCTATAATCTGACACAAAGCATATTTTCTTCTGCTTGATGCTGGAATTCAGGACATCCCTGCTCTGAGTAAAGTCTCTAGTCATCTCAAACTGAAGCAGCATAAATCCCATTTTTAAAATGACCTAAAATGTCAAACTAAAGATTTTTTTTGCAAACTTTTAACCCCAAAACACAAATGTGTGCAGTGTCAATTTAAAAAAAAACAAAACATAATTTTAAAGTCAAGAATTAATTTCCTTTTTACTCAGTATATTAACAAAAAAAGGACAATGGTTGAAAACAGTTTATTGCAAACACAACAAAAAAACTTAAATTCTGTGACAAGTTACGAAAACAAAAATTAAATTGTAAATTGAATATATTCAAGCTTAAACAGTCAAAGAAATATTACATCAAAAAACTCATTTCTTTTTAATTAAATGAGGCATCAGTTATTTTTTTGCCACAAGCTCCAGGAGGGCAGAAGTGATCTTATCCAGATTTTTAGAGTAGCTGGAATCCCCGAGTCTCCTGCTTCCATGCTCCATGAAAAGAGGAGGCGCAGAGGAATTTAAACCCTCTTCAACTCTGGGCTGGTATTCTGAAGGACGCATGGGTTCTTGAAACCTTTCAGGATAAGATGCCAGCTCATCTACACAAAACAAGATAAGAAGACTATTGTTAGTCATAGTAAACATCCCTTTGACAGCGAATTACAAGAAAACAATGGAATATCTTATTTCTCTGCAACTAAAAAATGATCACAACAAACCTTAAAAGATTGACACAAGTCGCAATTCTGTAAGCATAACTGAAATCCATTTGTTTATCTATAGTGTAGCATCCAAGTAAAGGAAAAAAAACAATTCTCTCCTATAGATCAGATCAATAGACGAGTGGCAATCAAAGTTTTGATTTGCAGGCTAAATTCTGAAGGGGAAGTATCTTGTCGTACCCATTTAGGGTCCTTGCAGAAAGCAGCCAGGAGGTGGGGTGCTGCAGGACTTTCATGGAAGTAGAGCAATGGAAGACAGGACTAGACTGGTTTCTAAAAGCAAGTTGATGCTTGTTTACAGAGTAACACATCTGTAAAAATGTGTTACAGTAAAAATATCACTTTTTCTATGGGGTGTAAAAAATACTACAAATAAAGTTTTAGAGAAGTTTTTATTGTAACAAAATCAGATTGTAGCAACATTATCCAAAGCAACACTTACTGCTTGATGTCTTGTCTTAACGCATTAATTTTAGATATTGGTATTGCCAATAAAGTTGCATTGCAATACTTTAAAATATTAAAATTACATTCAAATTTAAAAGTAAATGGTTCTTGTCAGTTGGTTTGAGCCTCTAAAATAAGATCCAAGACATTAGTATTTGTCAATTTACAAGGATTTGTCAACTACAGAAGGAAACTATACATTTTTTTTAAAACATTTATCTCAAGAAGTGCTGATAAAGGTCCCAATTGTTGAGGCTAACCCATTACAAATTGCTTTACGAGACAAAACCAATTTCTTGTACCTTCATATCGGGTTCTGACTGATTGTCGTGGTTCCTCGTGTGCAGGATATCGATATGCCTGATAGTGCTCTTCAGGCATTTGGTCACGCTGGTTCCATCCTCTTCTGTGACCGTTGCCAAAAGAAGCATCTTCAAGTTGTGAACGGTATAAACTTTCTCTTGGGTTTCTCTCATGTGGTCCAGGAGCCTGTAGGACCAAAGTACAGGGACTATTCTTTTTTTTTTCTGAAAACAAAAATCATTTTTGTTTTGCGTAGGAACTGTAGTATTGTAGTATTGTACCATGCTTCTCTCCCGTTTTTTGGCCTGGAACTCTTTCAGAAGGGTGGAGAGTTTGCTCTTCAGGAACTCTGCCTCTTCTAAATCCTCAATTTCAACATTTTTCTATTGAAAACAGTGTGACACAAAAGGAAAAAAAGCATCAGGCCATGTTTTCCATGTTTCACGACTGTTTCACAAGAACACAATAGAAAAAAAAAACTGTTTACCAGCATATCAAAGACACTGTCTGATTCAGAACCTCCTTTGTGATAGCTCTCTTTAGCATGAGGAGTCTTGAAATAAACAAACCAGGTCGGTATAATTTACACAGCAAATATAAAAACATTAAAAAACATTTAACAAAAAAAAAAAGTCACCCATGATTCTCCGTAATGTCCAGAGTACTGGGCTCCACCGTGCTCTGCTCTCATTGATCGGGGCTCCTCTCTATCAGCTGAATACGAAGAGCCACTTGCACTGTAAAAGCTTTAATGAAAAGGAGACATGAATGTTATTTAATAAACTGATTCTATCCGTAAAATGTTTCATTCTTTGCACTCACATTTGGCTTGTCGTTTGCAGTTCTTTTTGAGTGGCATCAGAGAAGCGACTTTTTCTTTTAGCCAGTCCCTCGTTTTCCATACCTCCTTTCAGGAAACGCTTGAAGGGCTCTGGGATGTTTGAAATGTTGGTGGCGACTTTCATCTGAGCGGACGGCGATTCCTCTCTGCTCGGCCCAGGTTGGTCAAATGGTCTTTGTTGATGCAAGTATCTCATTTCATGATGGTAATCTTTGATGATGTTAAACAGGTGGGCAGTGCCTCCTTCACTGTCCAGGGCTGCAGATACATTCCTTCTCTTGGTCTCTGGTTCAATTGATCCTTGTCTACCTGCTCTGCCCAGACCGCCATTTTGTCCTGATTCTCTTTCCAGAGACCAGCGTTGTTGATTGCCACTAGAGTATCCTTGCTGGGAGGTCTGGTATTCATGTAAACTTTTCTCACGCCTAACTTCCTCAGCATAGAACTCCTCTAAAGGATCTCTGTCTGGGTAGGGTCTCTTGTAGGAAGAACGGTAATCGTGACCTTGACCATAAGGTTCCCTGTTGTCATACATGGGATGGTCTTGCGGCTCAACTAAACTTCGCCTTTGTGGTTCTTGGGTGTACTGCTCTTCATACCGAGCGTGGTAATCAGCTCTTTGAAACTTATCTTGAGGGTGATGCTGGCTGAAAGTGGTCTCCCTCTGAAACGGCCTGTCCCTATTTACACTTGCATCTGGGTGTAATCCAGGCGTGTTTGGGTAATCCCAACTCCTCTTCCTGCTGTGAAAATCCACAAGCTCTGGCAATAGTGGCGGCACATCTGAAGTGGGTCGATGTGAGATGCCCTGCTCTTTATTTTGCCTCTGCCTTGGAGGAACTACAGAACAAGAACTTGAGTTAATATTGACATAATTCTGTATGATAAATTTTTCTCATAAGATCATTTAAGACCCACTCCGATAAAAATCATGTTTTTGGTGCTTTTGACATGTTCTTGTGGCATTTTTCCAACGATTGAGGACATTTATAAAGAAAATTAAGATTAAAATTACATTTCTGAATATTTCTTTATTCAAATCATTGTGAATGAGGAGCATAAACAACATAAAAATGTTGTTTGAAAAAGAGTAAATTGTGACAGAAAATATGCTAGGTGGGTGGCTATTGTAATTAGACAGGGAGTGGTCAGGCTACTCAGCTCAGCACCAAAGGCCACGCCCACTCAGAGGAGATTTTGGAAAAAGAGGCTTCAGATCAACATGAAATATGGCTTTTTCAGACATTTGTGGGATTTTGGTTAAAAAACCCATAATCATAATTAAAACACCCCTGGGAACATTTTTATATTAAAAAAATGGGGGACTTTAAACATGAAATAAACAGGCTTTAAAATAAAAAAAAAGCAAAGAAAAATATCCCAAACACAGTTTTTCCTTCCTTTTGTACATAATTTATATACTATCCTTCTTCCTGAGCTTCTATTTATAGCTGTACTTACTTCTTGAGATATTTAGCTTCCCGTCAACTCCTCTTCTTAGCGTGACCTGAAAAACCAAGAATTTGTCATAATCTCAACTATAATTGTGTGCCATTTGACAAAAATGTGTTTTGATCTGTATAAGTCACCTGTGGATGTCCACGCCCATCCTGTCTTTCTATTATTTCTGCTTTGGCACGCATGATCTTCCCTGCCTGGGTATTTAGGATTCTATAATCCCAGGTCACCAAGTCTGGCCTTTTTGCTTCCTACAAAAACACAAGAGTTTGAAAATAACAGGAATATTGGAAAGGATAAAGTGTTTTTTGTGAAGTATTTTAAGATCCTCTGCAGTAATTTACCACATATTTCTGCCTGTGTTTACGTCCAATCACGTGGCAAACCATATCTGTGAGAAAAGCGGGGTGTTTACACAGCCTGCACATGAATTTAGGGCCCAGTTGTGGGTCCGGATTTGCCACCTCCTCCAAGCAGCTCAAACCTGGAACACAAAGAAAAAAAGGGAAAACATTTGCACAAGTTAAAGATTTGTAAAATAAATAAATACATAAAAAAAGCATACGCACCAATGACTGGCTCATCAAGTTGGAGATATTCCAGGTATTTCATTATGTCTGTAAACTTTGGTACAGTCTTTTGTCTGACAGCCTTCCCTGTAAAACCAAATGTCATTTTTTAGTGATGGAAAACACCACAAACAGTCCAAGTTTTAAAAATTTGCACTGACCTCTTCTCTGGATAAAATCAATCTTGAGTCAAATTTTTGTTAAAGGGTCTACACCATGCAAAACTAACTTTTTGGAGCTTTTAAGGGTATTAAAATGTTTATTCCTCATGAAAAACAACCCCAAAGCGGTATTTTTGCTCCATTCACGCATCTCTGAGCATTCCAACCTTGCTCTATGAGCACCAGTCCTTCCCAATCTCCAAAAACGAGTGGGTTCTCACGATGTGAGAACAGCCCCTTCCAAGAAGAGTCTGCGCCGCCAACACCGCCCCCAGGCTGACACACACACTTTCTCCACTGAGCTAGCGAGGATTGGTAAAACGCTTTCATTTTATATGCATGTCCATCTTTGCAAAAGTTCAGATGAAGTTTGTTTGTGTGAGCAAAAACGCAGACACGATGTTGAGGCCAGCTCAAGGATGACATCATGAAATGGGCGGCACCCACAAGGAGCGAAAGGCGATGCCTCAGATATCGAGGTGTCCAGGTAGGAAAAGGAGCTCGCGAAAACAACTCATATTTCATCGATAATCTGTACTTTAGTGTGACAAAGGTAATATTTTATTATATATATGGGTATAGTTTACTCTGGATGGCTTAAGAATAGCATTTAAATGAATAATTATTGTCAAATCTTCCCTGAGGTTGTTTTGTTGAGCAATGTTTTGCTTTCCAATGTCATAATGGGTCATAAAGGAGTGGCTGTAAGCACAGAAGGACGTTGCAACAGAGAAGGTTCGGTTCCCTCTCTGCCCACTCGTGTCCTTGGGCAAGACATTTGATCTCACATTGATGGCCTCCCATGGGTGAAGCATTGGATGGCAGCGCTGCCACCACTGGTTGTGAGAAGAGGACTGAGTTTTATAACAAAAAGAACGAGGCCTATTCCAAAACTGTTACATATTTCTTTTACGTTGAAGAAAACGTTGGAACGTCTTTGTGAGCGTCTTCAAAGTACAACTAGGAGCTGTATTGTAAAAGAGAGCGGTTTCCTGTTGAGTCCCACTCTTAAAAAACAATTGGCTGAATGACTCAGTTGCCTGTGTGTAGGACTGGCATGTGGAAAACAGGATTTGTTTTCCAGGTTGTGCGATGAGCTTAATCCAGTGTGGGTCCTTTGGCAAGATCTTTCACGCTACTGCCTAATTATGCAGCCAGAGGGGGGCCCCAAGCCTGGGTGTCCCTGTGCCGGTCCCGAGCCAGGAGAAAACACAGAGTTGTGTCAGGAAGGGCATCCGGAATAAAATTCTTTGCCAAGTCAAAATGTGCAAATCAGTGAAAGCTGATTTGCTGAGGCGATTCGTGGAAGGACATGCCGAAAGACCAAAACAACTCTGTACCATAAAAACCATTTTAAAATTCTGGTTTCAAAAACACTATGTGTGTGGGGAGGGGATGATTAGGGAGCATGTGTTTTGATTGGCAGGCGGGTTAGGGTTAGGTGAAAGCCCTCACTTTCTACTGCACTGTTGATTTAGCAAGTATCAGCCAGTGTGCATTTCCACTTCAAGCTTTGTTGTTCAAAATCCTTTGGGCGATGTCGGAGATCATTTGTCCAGTGGCTTTCTTCCCAAGCCTCCACCTTCTGTTCCAGACTTTGATGCAAACCAGGAAGTACCAAATATTGTAGTTCCTTATATGACCACTGGAGGCTGGTTAAAATGTCCAACTGCACACCTAAAACAAACCTAGGCACAGCCTTGAATGAAAAACAATTTTTAGTACATATTGCTTTATTTCTAGGCTGCACGGTGGTGTAGTGGTTAGCGTTCATGCCTCACAGCAAGAAGGCCTTAGTTCGAATCCTGGCTGGGTCCTCTCTGTGTGGAGCTTGCATGTTCTCCTTGTGGGTTTTCTCAGGCTTCCTCCTACAGTCCAAAAATGTCATAAGTTAACTGATGAATCTAAATTGTCTAGTTGTGTGTGCGGTTGTGTAGCTCTGCAAAGAAGCAGCAACTTTTCCAGGATGTATCCTGCCTTCATCCAACACTCGCTGGGATAGGCTCCGGCAACACTAGTCTGTGACACCAAAATGAATTAAAGGGTTTAGAACATGGATGCTGTATTTCCCATTCATGACAAATCAGGGATTAAGAGTGGGGATGATTAGCGATTTGGGGTTATTTTAGAGATCAAGTTTAACCACTTTGGTCCGCCCCATGTCTGTCTTTGGAGTGTTGTTGAGGAGGACAGAGTTTTATCCAGTCAAAATCCCTGTCTCATTTCAGAGTTATTTTTTGCCGTTAAGGATCCAAGACGTTATCTTTTTTTTTTTCCCTTCACAGCCAGAAAAGCAGCAGGAAAATCAGGTCTTCTTTGTTCCCAGTGGTCCCAAACGCAGCGCTGTTGAATGATTTTTGTCACATCGCCCATCCTTTTTTTCTAATAAGGTTTCACCAAGAAAATGGCAAAAAATTATGATGTAAAACTCCAGCTAAAAAATAGGTTTTCTCCACTCAACATTTATTTCAGCATTTTCACCCAAGCTAAAAATGAGCTTTTCAAAACTACCAGATTCTCAAAGCAGCTTTTTCTTGAATTGTAGCCTCAGTTTCCTCTTCTTTTCTGACAGGAGTGACACCCGGTGTGGTCTTCTGCTGCTGTAGCCCATTTGCCTCGTGGTTGGACGTGTTGCGCGTCCAGAGATGGTCTTCTGCAGACCTCGGTTGTAACCAGGGATAATTTGAGTTACTGTTGCCTTTCTATCAGCTGGAACCAGTCTGGTTATTCTCCTCTGACATTAACGAGGCATTTTCACCCGCAAAACTGGATATTTTCTCTTTTTCGGACCATTCTCTGTAAACCCTAGAGATGGTTGTGGGTGAAAATTCCAGCAGATCCACAGTTTCTGAAGTACTCAGACAAGCCCTTCTGGCACCAACAACCATGGCAAGTCACTTAAATCACCTTTTCTTCCATTTCTTCAGAAGTTTCTTCAGAGTAGAGGAATACTGGGGGCAGCTGTGGCGTAAAGGTGGAGCAGTCAACCTTTTATCAGAAAGTCGCAAGTTTAGTTCCAATTTCCCATGCGATCAAGACGCGAAACCCCACATTGCTCTCAGTGGCCCCATTAGTCCCAAGCATGGAAACTCTTCCATCCTCAGCGTGTGAATGTGTGTGGGTGAATGGGACCATGACGGTAAAGCACTTTGAGTCTTAATCAAGGCTGAAAAATGCGATACGTGTACACCAATTACCATTCGGAGCAACTTAGTGTCGAGCTTTTACAATTTTTGAGGAAGTGAGAACAGTATTAGGCTTTACATTAAAAGCTTTTCCATCTCTTGTCGAGGTTGGGGACATCAAACTCTGACTGCAGTTGCTGCAACGGTTCTTCGGTTCACAGGACATCATCACACAAAGGAAATTCTAGATGGGGAGCTCTCACCTCACTTGTAAAAGTCAAGTGGTCGGTTCTGGCACAAAAACAGCCAGAACTTTTTTCCAAATTAAAAGCCTGGTTCCTTCTAGATGTTTTTTTATTCACACTGAACTTGCCCAAAGAAGCTGTTTATAGAATCTCTCCAAGTATGAGACAGCATTCTTTTATTGTTGAAACAAAAAAAAAAAAATCCAGGTTCTGCAAAAGAATCTAATTTTTTGCAAATAAAATGCAACAAACTGGAACAAAGTATTCATGAGTAACTTACAAGTAGAGACATCTACTTATAAGGACAGGTAAATAAAAGAGCAAAATTAAAACAAAGATAAATTCTACTTACCAGAAGCAACAACAGCATGCTCTTTCTGCCAGAAATGAAAGGAGAGCAATGAAAGTTAAACCACTGGCTTATAAACGATCCAGACAATTACTACCGCTCATCCACTACAAACAGAGAAAAGGTTAGATCACGGGGGGAGTGTTTTTGTAAAGTCACATAAAACCACAGCTTACTTGGAATTCAGCTTCTTCCCATGTCTTCGTAAAGCACAAAAACATCCATTGAGTGAGCCCCACCGAGGCGCAAAACTTTAGTGTACTCACTTGGATTCATCCAGAGTAGATAATCAGAAAGTGATTTTTGGAAGATCAGAAAATGAAAATAATAATCAAGCTGAAGGGAAAGTCCTCTGCAGAATAGAACATTAGAAGTGTACGACTGTCCAGTCTTTGGGAATCCAATCTGTCCAGTTATATCCTACAAACCATATGCGTTTATACTAACCAAATGGTTTGCTTTTCAGTAACTTTCCAGTACTCTTCCGCCTGCCAGAGACTGAGAAGTATCTTTAATCCTTTCAAACTCCTGTTGTATTCATTTGCAGATTTGCCTGTGAGAGTAAATCTACTCCAAGCTCAATTGTATCCAATGTTGCTGAAAAATTTGGCTGACCGTCATTTTTCAGCAAAAGGATATCAGGTTTTCCCTTAGGAAAGCTGGATTTGTGGACCAAGTAATGTGCAGAAATGCAAAGAAAAGAAGTGACCACAAGTGTTTGAGATGACAAGAAGATAGAAGTGGCAGAGATGAGAATAAACGCCACTACATCATAAAGATACCATTGAAAAAATACCCATTTTCCTTCAATGAGCTGGAAATAAGTACTCGCTTTAAATGACGGATATCAAGCCCTTTGGATTTGGTCCAGCAGGTTGAGTAAAACTCAGCACAAGTTAAAGTGGTGAACAAAGGCAGCTGCAAACCACAAACCAGTCCGTCATGGTGAAGATGAGGCTGAAAAATGACCCATCGATTTATGTTCAATTCTAACCTTCGGTGACAAGCTCAAGGCAAGAACTTGGAGAAGACCACCTAAAGAGCCGCCAAAATGATGCTGCGGTTTGAAGCTCAGCCACCAAAGAAAAACCGGGAATAAAAAGTCTTGTTCCTCAGCATAAAAAGGTGTGTGAGAAGATGTTAGACATCTTCTGAAGTTCCCTTCCAGTCCAGTTGTTTACCAAAGAGACGTCAGGACAGAAACACGTTAGGGGAAATTTGATCTCAGTTTACCTCAGCATCCCAAAGAACGTGTCAAATGCATCTAGAAGAAAAGAACATTTTTGGATTTACGCTGAATACGTTTTTGCTCCAGTAGACAATAAGATGGATAAAAAAAACTGCGTTTAAAAAAAAAGGTTTCTTCATCCGTCCATCAGACAGATTTGAAGTATTCTCATTGGTGATCATGATACTCATCACGGGATTATATATTTTTTGCTTTCCATTTTTTTCCTCCAACTTTCCTCCAACAAGTCATGGTGTTAACTTCAAGTGTAGAAGTTGACATCCCACTGAATTATAGGTGTATGGATGGTGTTTTTAAATCAGCAGTGCAGACACATATTTTGAATTTCCTTCAGGATTAATAAAGATTCTGCTCTATTCTAAATGTTGAATAAAAAAAAGAGCTTAATGCAACACCCGTGTGTATTTACCGAGATACAATTGTATATGTCTATCCCTGTATTGTACTTTATGAAAAATGCTAAGATCAAAAGGTCCCAGTTAAAAACATGAAATTCAAGGCTACAGTTGCAGAGGCTAAAAATGAAAGAAACTGTCTGTACCTGACTCCAATTACAACCACAAAGACCTCCTGTTTGCAGAACAAGTGACTGAAGTACTTTTTTTCCCCCCCCACTATAAGTACTTACCATTTTTTGACAAATCATTTAAGCAAGAAACACTCTGACAGAGCCAAAAATCTGAGTTCTATCTTTCTGTGGTTTTGTTGCTCAGGAAAAGTGAAAATATTCTAGATTCCCGTTTATTTCAAACATGTCTGAAAAGAAATCAAACTTTTCTCCTTCATTGGCGTAGCATCACGTTCTGTCTTGCACATGCCATGAAATCTGAAAAAGAAATCTGAGCACCACCAAAACAACATTTACACTCTTTTTTAGATGAAAACAAGAACTGGTACTTCAGAAACCAAAAGGGTTTTCACTGACAGACAAGCAGCTGTGTCAACACAGCATTTAACCTTGGTAATTCAATAAACATTGGTTGTTGGAAAAACTTTAAAATGTCAGGAAAATATTATTTTGAAGCCAGAGAAAGCTACAGAAGCCTAATAAAAAAGTAATTCTATACAGAAATAGTGAATTTATATTTGGGATATTAAAAGTAGCATTCACAGTTACAACCTTTTTCTTCCCCTCTTGAATATTTAAGGTATGGTACCTTCAGATGTGCTGCTGTGGTCAGGTGTATCTTGAACAAAGATTCCCCCTTTAAGGACTTCTCACAAACCTTGTTTAAAGATAAATAAAAAAAAAAATCAGTTCCAATTATTCTGTTAATAGTTTTATTTACAACTGACATTGTATGATTACTATTATGTATCCAAAAGTATAGAATTACCTAAATTTGGATTCAAAAGTTCATGTTGATTCAGTGCAGATTAACATTCCAATTTCCATTTGTAAAACTGTTTTGCAATGATTAGTTATGACTGATTTCATATGGCCATTGATTTAAACTAAATAATGTGGCACTTTATTAACAATATTACACATCTTCACATTGAATAAAATTCTGAAAAGCTTATTTTTATCAAAAACCTTTTTGATTAATCTTTTTTTCACTCAGTGTTTAGTAGAACACGCCTGCAGATTAACTTTTCATTTAAAACTATCACAGTACATTGTTTTACTCGTTTTAAGTCTATCAAGTCTCCATCCTAAGTGATAAACTGTGCATTGGCCACAAGGATGTCTAATAATCCATAACCATTTTTAAGGACCCACTCCTATCATCTTTTGACCTATTTTAAAAGCGCTCCCAGAGGTCTTTTAATTATGATTATGGTGTTTTTAACCAAAAAAAAAAACAAAACCAAAGTATCGTTTAATAGGACATAGTTTCTGCAGAGCTGCAAGAGTTCGTTACAAATTCTTCTCCTGCCAGATGACTGTTTGCATGGGGTAAGCACGCCCCCTTCCCCATCATCCCTTTGTTTACACTCCATTCGGCTAGCTTACAGCCCCAGCCTCACATTACTGGAGAAACCAAAATTGTGAGCAATATTGAAGCTATCCAGACGTAGTTTGGACGAGGAAAAAATTTAATCTATTTGTCTACAAGTGGATCAATACGAAGGGAGTAGTAGAGCGAGAAGCTTGTGACCCTCCCACGGTATTTTCTACATCCCAAGATCAAGTTTGATCTGTTTCAAACAGCATTTTTTTCGTCTGCTTCTGCTTCACAAAAAAATAATTACAAAAAATACTCAGAAATGCAACTTTAAGCTTGATTTTCTATATGTGTGCCCCATCATCAGAAAAATACCACACGGACAGGTTAAAAACACCAAAAACACGATTTTTGGAGTGAATCTACATTTACAAAAGCGTGTTAGCTTAATAGAGGCCACTGGGCTCAGCCTGAGCTGTGTCGGTTTAACATTTAACGCAGTTTGTTTGTTTATTTAATGAAAGTGTGTTGGTTAACGTTAATCATCTTACCGTGCACTGGATAAACTCCAAATCCTCCTCATATGGTGTCTCAAGGCCGTCCATTATTGAAGCCTTCACTGGTTGTAGCATGCGTGCTCGTATGCTAGCTTAGCAAGTGTTTAACCAAATGGAAAAAAAAAAACTCGACAATTTCACGAAACCTTTTAAACAACTGTTTACTGCAAACACTTTTTGCGTTTTATGTTAACATATACTAGTTGGCATGTATACATTTAATATCAATATGAATAAGTGCTCGGCAAATTTAGCGACAATGACCGCTTCTCAGAAAGCAAAATATTCATCGTAAAATTAACTTCCTGTATGTTACGAAAAAGTTTCTTCCGCGTCCCGCATGGGCGGTACCGTTAGTTACGATTTAATTCCACTATGACAGAAAAGACGACCACACGGTGATGTGTAAAACAAACGTACAAGGTTTTAAAATTCAGAAACGGTTTCCTTTCACTGCCCCCTAGTGGTTGTGCTGCATTTCCATTTTTTTAAACAATAAAAATACTATGAAAACACTTGAATATTGTCTGTTTATTTGGTTTTTAAAAAGCATTCGCTTCATCCTATCGAAACAACCGATTGTTCTTACAGACTGAAACGTTTGAAAACGAGGGTTCTTTCAAACTCTGTAAGAAATCTGCACAGCAGCCAAATTTAAGGTTATGAGGAAAAACAAGAAAACTATTTCCTTTGCTCATTTGTGTCAGAGCACTGCACAGAGGCAAAAACAAGAGTGAACACTAATCAGAAGCACTTATAGGCAGCTTACTTTACCACCTTTACATGTAAACTTGTATATGTACACTCCAGACAACAAATTCCACAACCCTTCGTATGAATGCAAAATAATAATCACATACAGTCTGTTGTGAGAATATTGAATTTCTCTTGACTCCGAGAATTTTTTTCCTCTTACACTGGATGATCCTGCTTTGAACATGCACTGTTAGAGCAATGTATTAAAAAAAAAAAAGTCACAACATTTTTACAAAACACAACAAATCATAAACACTTGAATGGAAGTAGACTTATGAGATTTTTACCTATACAGCCAGATGTTTGTAAAGCTAAAAATTAATAAATCAATAAAAAGGAAAAGTCCAATGGGCTTCGACTGAAAATTAAAGTGGTCAGTTATTAGTTTTTTTGTGTTTTCGCTTTGTTTTAAAAGAATTTACAGACCAACATAAGGAAAACGATGTAGCCAGAACAGAAGACCACATATCACTGCAGACCATCACAGAAGTTGCTTTAGTAGTAACAAGATGAACAGATTCAGTTCGAGGAGTTGTAGAGTCTCTCAGGAAGGTTGTTGAGACGTGATCGCAGCTCCTTGCGTACCTGCGTAACCTTTGCCAGTTTGCGCTTGTACTCCTAAAATGTACACAAAAATAAGAAGAACAAAGAAATATTAAAGATACTTCAAATTAAACACTTGATTTGCAACTTTTTTATTTTCTTTGATACATTGGATATTACGGCTTCATAACACATTGTAATACAAATATGTGGAAACTAGATAATAAGCAATATTTAAGCATAATTTGATTGATCAGTCCTTAAGAAACAAAACAGGAAGTTTGCACAAAAAAGTTTTAGGGTTATATAAAATATGTTGCTTAAAAAAGGAATTTACTTTGGTCAGTTTGCACTACTGGTAATCTGTTCGTTATACTTAAATATTTACTCCAGGGTTAACTTTACCCTAAAGGGAAAAAAACATGTTTTTAAAAAGGTGCAAAATGTTTGTTCACAAAAAAAAAAAGGTTAAGATTTGTTTTACCCCACAGTAAAGTCAAGCAGCCAAACAGCAGGAGCTGAGTGAGGATAAATGCAGAAGGTAAATCAAGGAAACTTGTGAACAAATGAGAATGACTGATGCATCATTGCTTACTGCATCCTCTCTGCGTTAAATGGGAATCACGAGCCGTGCATAAAAGCGTACCAAACAAATTTACCACTTTATAAGAAAAATAAACCTCATTTTCAGATTGGCTCAGACTGACCTTCTTGAATCCCGCTTTGTACTTTTGTTTTTTAAAGAATATCCCTTCACACTTTATCTACTAAACATTTTCCAAAACATTAGCTCAGAAAATATTTCAAATGTTTTTTTTGGGTTGTTAGAAACACTAATATAATCGCTATTTATATGATGCTGACTTTATCAGAAGCTGTAAGGATCAAATAAAAACCACTCAAAATCACTTCCAAGTTTTATTTGTAGGTTTTTTATTCACAAAATGTTTAACATGAGCCGTTTTCCACTGGAATCCTGCAGATCAAGGGTTAAAGTTAATGTCATTACAATAAATGATACCATATTTAAGAAAAAAAATCATGTTTTGAATTTAAATGCTGAATAATTTGTTGAATACTTACCTGGAGTCAACTGAAAATGTACCTTTATAAAGTTTGACTTTTTGTTCATTAATATCACAGATTACAAACAATCCAGATTAAAAGAAAATTACTGAATGAAGGGACCTCTGCAGGAAGTCGCGGCTAAATCAAAGCACAGCAAAAAGTGAGGCAGGTGAGACACAAAAACAACGATCCGAATATCAAAGTCAAAAAGGAAAGGTTAAAAAAGTATTCACGCACTTCTAGTTTCTGTTCGTTCTGGGCCAAACCGTCCTTCTGGCTTTGCAGGAAGACCGTTAGCGTGCGCGTCAGCTGTCTCCTGTCATCTATCTCTGCTGCCAGGCGGCCGCTGTAGTCTGCCAGCAGCATGCAGGCCTCCTCCACCAGCCGGGAAAGCCGCTCTCCGGATTCTTTATCTAGAACCAGAGGAGAAGCATTGGCGTCTTCTTCAGTTTAAAAGTCAAAAGCTGATTATTTTACAACACTTTGACCACAACCAACGTCTGAACACAACCACTGCAGCTGCCTCATGATGTTGCTTTAGGTTTAACATACCAGTAATAGGGTTGATGATCTCAGTTTTGCTTTGAAAGGAGGGCTGGGTGATAGTCTTTTTTTTTTTTTTATATCACAATATTTTTTTAAAACAGATGCACCATACATATCTCAAAGGTATGTAAAATAAAAAGTGTAAATTTTAAATTAAATCTAAAAAAAAAAAAATTTTTTTTTTTTTTTTTTACAGGAACAAGTAAAATAAAATGACAAAAAAGATTTTTTTTTTTTTCTGAGTCGCTTCTGCGCAAAAACAAACTAAAAACAAAGCAGCAGGTCCACTTTGAGGTGGTTGAACCTCCACCACCACCACCTAGGTGTTAGTATTTGTTCTTTCTTCTTATTATGACTTGGTTTACTTAAAGTAAATTAACAATAGGTGCACACATTTGATAAATTTGTTTTAAGTGAAAAGACAGTTGATTCATTTTTTTTTTGTTTGTCTCTGAGTTTCCACCTCAGGTGCATTCATCTATAGCAATCAGCAGAGGAGATTGGGACATTCCATTGGAGAAATTGCAGGGAATACCAACTCTCCTCATGGACTTAATTTTGGTTTCTTTAAAGGAAATCATGAGTATTTTGTTTAGTTTTCAAAGACTACTATTTTTATTATTTAAATGTTGTTGCTGTCATTTTCCTGCAGTCATGGATGAATGAGTTAAATGTAGGGTTAGTCCGTCTCCCCCCCCGTGTCCAGTATGGTTTTTCCCTGTCTATACAGCTTCCTTAGTGTGTCAGTAACGGGAGGATTCTGGTCAGGCCTGTTCAGTTCCACTCCACTTGTCTTCATGTAGTTTTTCCCCCCTGTTGTACTTACATTTCTTTAGTCCTTGGAAAATGCATTGTTTTGTAGTTTTTCATCTTTCTTTAAAAAAGAAAAAATGCAACAAAAATATTAAACATTTTTTTCAAGAAACCCACCTTTGTCCACTGACTAATTGTGAACCCTCACACACTTTATTTGACCAAGCTCAGAGATTAAAAATAAATAATAATAATAAAACATTAAGAAAACAATATTCAAAAACATATGAACAGTGTTTCCTCTCTATTAATATGAAAAAAGATGATCAAAACAAAAAAATATTTTCAAAAAGGCACAGACCAACAAAGGAGAGCAAAAAATTACACAAACTAAAGAAAAAAAAGATCCAAGAAACATGTCAGTCAAAGTAGACTCTTTTATGGATGTTTAAAATATGCAAAAAATTAATAATAAAAAAGACAAAGAAAAATCTTATGATTTTTTTTTGCTCACATGTATGTTTCCATGAGTATTTTTACCTATATATGTATAGTTGTATGAATTTATATGTGTACCTGAAATTAAATGTATGCTCAGGTAATTTCCCCTTTGTGGGATCAATAAAGTTCTGTTCTATAAAGGAAATATGAGATTAATTGACAGCTGTGCACTGGATGTGTTATAAAACTGGTTTACAGTATTGGGGTAAGAATTTCTAAGGCTTTTACTTCTTCTTTTTGGACATTTGTTGTATGTTTCTCTACTTTTTCCTCCCAAGATCTTTCTAAAATAAAAAAATCATCATAAAATCATAATAAATTCTGCAAACAAAGAGGTCAGTAGTTTACTCTACAGCAGATTTGTTCTTCAGTCGATGGGGATTCCTTCAGTGTGAAGCAGTCCTTGTGTTGTGGACGGTAAAACTTCACGAGATGGAACAAATCTGCTGCTGCATTTGCAGCAAAGGGTTTCAAAAAGATTTTGTTGATAATAGCACTTTCCCCTGTGAAACCCAAACCACAAGATAACAGATCCCATAAGATGTTTCTTGTAAAGCAAACCATCTTTCTTTTTCATCTTTTGAACACAAATTAACTTATAGTTTGTGATTTTGCTCACCAACACTCATTTTGGAGTTTTATGAGTTGACAAGGGAGCGTGTAAGAGGAAAAATGTTGATGACTATCATTCTTTAGCTTCTACTGCACCATTTCTTTGCACTTGAGGGTCACATGTCCACACAGACATTTTAAAAAAGTGGTTTAATAACCTAAAATTCATAAAAATGTGTTTAGCACTTAAGGCTTTTTAAATTAGCCCTCAACAAACATGAATGTTTAAGGGCTCCTCAGTTTTCTTCTTTCTTTTGAACTCTAAGATCAATCTTGGACTACTGCTGCTTGTGGTTCTCCTGCTTACCTGTGATCCTGTGAAGGAGTGATGTATCCTGCACCTCATCAGGGAGGGAGGAGATGCGCTGACGCAACACCAAGTCACTGGAGGCTGCGTTCTCCAGCTCCTGCAGAGCCCGAATTAAATCTGCAGTCTGGTGCCGATGGGTCGAAATGTGAAAAAAAAGAAAAAAACTAGGTAAACGTTACAGCTCTGCTATATCAGGTTTCCTGCATGCGTGTACTGAATTGCATCAATCTACAAAAATGCTGACAACCCTTTTTGGGGTCATCACCTGTGGGGATTCAGCTGGAGAGCTGTGGGAAGAAAAGCCCTCATCATCAGGGTGGATTTCTTCATACGACCTTTTCTTTGGCTTTGTTTCGCCATCTAAGATCAATGATAAGAGGAGAACATCCTGTGCGTGACTTTTTGTATCCAAATAATTCTTGTGAAGTCAAAAATGAACGTCTGTCAGAAGAGAACAAAAACAGGTTGAAACTCACACAGGACTTGGGAGAGCTGATCCAGCAGGTTGGGTTCATAAACAGCCCTCTCCTGCCAGATGGATAAAACCCGACCCAACTGTTTTCTACAAACCTCATCCCCCTCTCTGGACAAACAGAGAAATCACATGTATTCACTTCTAATGCAATTATTTAAACTAAATATGACTTTCTCTTGATGGGGTTAAGCACTCACAAAGTATGCTAAAAATCCAGTAAAGTTTGATATTTAGGTCAAAGCACCAAACTCAAAGAAAAGTTAGAATAATCAGACCTGTATACATGTTTAAAAGCATCTACGATGACTGGTGCAAAGTCCAGGGTGAATTCTGGACCTTTTTTCTTGCTGTTTTGAATGACGTCATTGGCCAAGTAAAGGAAGGTCAGCTTCCGTGACACCTGAGCTGCAAATAGGAACAAATGAAACACCATAACTTATGTTGAAAGGACATGCAGTGACTCAAAACCTACAGGAAGCTGAGTGTTTGAGGGTTTTGATCCATTGCCAACTTTATGATACAGTTTGTGTTTTACTCTGAAGATGGTGGTTCTTTTCAATTTCTAGTCCACAAATAACCTTAAAAGGAAGCCTTTAATTATGAGGAATTCATCCATTAGAAAATAAGAGCAGTCTTCTGAATTTTAAAACAACACATGCTTCTATTTATGAGGTTAAAGCTTTTCTCCCACTGTGAATACATTCAAACATAGAGTGCACACACAATTTCCCAAAATACAACATCCCCTTGAGGTGTCATTAGGATGTGGACTTGCTCCTTGAGGGAAAACATGACATTATTATCCAGAGCTTCATAAACATCTGAAAAATGAACACAAGAAAATGCATTTGGCATGCTAGAGAGTACACTTCTCATATTTCTGCCGATATTTATTTCTTTATTTTCATGGCACACCACTATGAAAAGTAGTCCATCTTGTATAGCGGTGCACATTTATATTTCCTTCAAAATAACTCTTAATGCAGGCACCCCTGGCAACAAAAGTGAGTACACCCCTGAGTGAAAATGTCTAAACTGAGGGCGAGTAATCGTTTTCCTTCCCCAGTACTATGTGACTCATTAGTACTATAATGTTTCAGGTGTGGATAGATAGCAGATGGGTTAAATTTGGTATTAAAGCTCTAACACTCTCAACCTAATCACTAGAAGTTCAACATTGCACCTTAAAGCAAACAACTCTCAGAAGATCTTAAAAAAAAAGTTGTTGCTTGACATAAAGATGGCCTAGTAGGATATAAGAAGATTATCAACATCCAGCAACTGTGCTGCAGTGCGGTGGCCGAGGCATCAAGTGGTTTAAAAAGACAGGTTTGGCTCAGACCATGGTCAGCCAAAAATGTTGAGTGCACGTTCTCAGCGTAACATCCAAAGGTGGGCTATGGAGTGCTTTAAGCACTCCATAGCCCACCTTTGGGTTGAAGAGATGGTGGGTGAGCCTGTCAGTGCTCAGACCATATACAACACACTGCATCAAATTGGTCTGCATGGCTGCCAACCCAGAAGAAAGACTTTTCTAAAGATGATGCACAGAAAGCCCGTAAACAGTTTGCTGGAGACAAGCAGACTAAGGAGGACATGAATCACTGGAACCATGTCGTGTGGTGTGATGTGACCAAGATGGTGAGGAGTACAAAGACATGTGTCGTTCCTACAGTCAAACATGGTGGTGGGAGAGCCGTGGTCTGGGGCTGCATGAGTGCTGCAAGCACTGGGGAGCTATAGTGCATTGAGGGAAACATGAATGTCAACATGTACTGTGACACAGTGAAGTAGAGAATGATTCCCTCCTCTCCGGAACTGGGCAGGGCAGTATTCCAGCATGATAATGAATTGAAACGCACCTCCAGGATGACCTAACTAAAGAGACTGAGGATGAAGGTGATGTACTGGCCAAGCACGTCTCCAGATCTAAACCTGATTGAACATTGTCCTAAAACAGAAGGCGGAGGAGCACAAGGTCTCAAATGTCTACCAGCTTTGTGATCTCATCATTGAAGAGGGGAAGAGGATTCCAGTAGCAACCTGATAAAACTTCATGCCTAAGAGAATTAAGGCAGTGCTGGACAATAATGATGGACACAAAGCATTTTCACGTAGGGGTTTACTGTGTTGCCAGGGGTTTGGATACTGATGCCCACTGTATGAGTTATTTTGAAGAAAAAATAAATTTACACTGCCCTAAAAGAACCCTGATTACTTTTCATTGAGTCAAAGAGTCATTTCCCTAATGTTGTTCATTAGAAACATGGAAACACAAGAAGCTCAAAACAAGCATTAAAACAAGCAGCAATAGAGGCAGGGTTGTGTTGGCTAATAAGAATTTTGACACACAAAATGCGTGTTTATTACAAATTTGGCAACAAAAATAAAAAGACTGCATAAAAAGCATCATTACAACAACAAAAATAAGCAAATGACTATTGTGCAAAGCCTCTAGTTATTTCAACACGCAGCTACATGCAATATGATAAAGTATTTACAACTAAAAGCATTTCATAAAATTGAAGATAGTGTTAGACTACTATGACCTTTAAAGAGAGATGTAAACTATTTAATGGCAACCACGTTTTTCCACTAATTTACAAAGTTTAGATCAAGTCGTGCATTTTTTCTACATACAATTGCAACAAGAAAAGTACAGAAAACGGGGTGTAAATCTTAATCAAATTGGGTCAAAACTCCTCGCTACTTATTGTACATTTCTAATTTAATTCCGCTAATAGTTAGCATTTTAGCATTGTGACATGATGGCACAATTGGGTATTTATAAATGCAGTTTGTCGAATTTATGAAAACATAAAAACTAAGACGCTTAAAACAAATAAGAAAAGGTTTAAAGCTAAACTTCAACTCTAACTATAGAGAGAAACACACACACAAAACAGCTTATTGTTCATTTTGTAGCTAGCGTTAGCAACCAAGTGCTAAACAATCCGCAAAATCCATTTTAAACGACAGTTAGCAAAAATACAACTACATTTCGGTTAGCTTAAATATCTGCAAATCTCACCGGTGACTTGCAGGGGCGTTGTTGTGTTTACATGATGTTGGCAGCTTGACGCAAAGCTTACCTTTTTTCAGTTCGTTGAACCACACGTTGACTACAGTCTTCGAGTGTTTTCTGTGATGGATGAGCCACAGGGACAGCGTCTGCACGCTCTGCTGAGAGTTGCTCAGCTCGGACAGTTTCTTCTCCAAAGCTGCCTCGGAGAATGCTGACATCTCGACGTGATAACCACGGAGTCAAGACCCTTCGACGGGCAGCTTTGGAGGTTGTCCTTTATGTTGGTGTCTGCAAGCCACTTAGCAGCTCCCTGCAAGAACTTTTGCCATCCGATTTTTTTATTTATCACTCAGTTAAAATATAATTGGTTTGCTCAGAAGATAAAGCCACCTTCCTCGTGGTGTCTACCAGGTGCCTATCTTGCTGTTGTTGCTTGGGCGAACCCATTGAGCAATAAGAAAAAAAGGAGGAAAAAACAGCACAGGCTCTTCCGCCTTCATGGTGCGTTCGTGTGAACGGGATTTGCAACTATCGTTAAAACTTAAAATGAGAAACCGTTTCTTCACAAGCAACTTTACATATATTTTAGGAGAAGATTAAATTCAAGAAGTTGTATGAATATATTCAAAATAAACATTGTTTTTATACCAACCCTGACCTAGGTCAACATTCGTGATTTATTAAATTCCGTGTCGACTTGAATGCAACACAAAGTTCAAGACCTTTTCGGCCACCTTCATCTCCGTGGGGGACCGGACCGGATCACTTTCAAAATAAAAGTATGAAATACAAGAAACTAAATTTAACGTGAGCTAATTTTTTTTTATTTATTGTAACTACTTAGCCAGTTAACACCATGAATATGTCTGGCTAATGCCCTAAAACTTTCAAATCACCGAATTTATAAATCTCTAGTTCAAAATGTTCAGGAGCTACACAATAAATAAAGTATCAAAACAAGCAGAAAATACAAATGAACTCAACTGATGCAGGCAAAATGATTCCTGATGTATTTGATTTTTCTAGATTTTTTAAACAAGTAATTTTTAAACGTAGAAATCAAAGTTTCAACTGATTAAAAAATACAATCTTTTTGAGTTTTTTTTTTAAACAATTAGTAAAGTAACTTGATACACTTGAGTGGTTAAGTAACAGTAGTGGTTTATCATGATCAATTTTAGAGTAAAGTGAAGTAAAATTGCCAGAGTTTTGACAAAAACACTGAGTCACCATTTTTACACCTTTTGAGGCAGCAGTGATTTAAAGTCAATGCATTATTTGTTTTAATATTTTTAGTTTTATCCACTTACCTCGTACAAAAAAAACATGTTGAAAGGAAAATTTAAAAACTAAATCGATTGTGCAACCCAAGAAATACAAGCCTTTAATTCAGTTAAGCTTTAATTGATTTGGAGCCTTTTAATTTCCAACAAGATGTTGGTACAGATAACTAATTGAAAATGGCAATTATTTTTGTAAACAGCTGTGCAGTGATTGCATAATACTGACAAGATTGTATGCAACTAAAAAGTAAATGAAACTAGCAGAAACTCTGCAAAAGCAGGTTTGAGACAAATATTTCTCTTCATGCGCATAAATGTTGCTCAATCCCACATGTACATGTAATACACACTAATTCTGCCATATTTCTTCAAATACTTTGACATTAGTCTGGCAGTAAAATGATTTGATGATATAAAGCTAGAAATATGACCAGCACTTTTGTTAGCTAAAGAGGAGCGTTCACAGTAACAGAGTCGATGCAGAACCTCTGGATCTGAAGCAGATTTACAAACTGACACATAAAGAGGTTAGCGATTCATGTTCGTCATTTACAAGCATGTAATAACTGCCTTTCGTTCACAGGAAGTTCAGAAAAATCGGGAGATTCAATCTTACAAAACACTGGGGAAAAAAAACTCTTAAGGTAACACACAAGAATGGGTCTATAAAAAATAAGTTTGCTTCGATATCTTACATGTTAAATGGTTTTGTTCCAAGACAAGGCCTGCCCTACAGCTGGTCCAGGACTGTAGCTGGCAAAAGCCATCCCTGTCATCTGTATTTGGCTTGACAGGTCGTGGCGAGTTGTGGATTACTCTGTGGACTATCTTGGGAACCGGGAATGAAATCTGTGTGGGTTTGCGGTCGCCTCGGGTCAGCCGCATAAAATCCTCCTGTAGGCTGAGCAGAGATGCTGCCACAGTGGGTAAGAGCATCTCTGTAGCATGTAGACATGTTAATGGCACCTGCAGGAGGAACTCCAACCACAGGTACGTCATAATACCCCCACATGCTGCCCATCTGCGGACCTGCGTAACTCCATGCCGTCTGCTGGTAAGGATAGTATTGAGCAGCACAGGAGCTCGTTTCCCCTTCATTACCAAACTCCTGCATGTTTGTTCCAACTGTATTTGAAACAGATCTGCAGCACTGCTTAGTATCAGACTGTTCCACTCCACCACAGAAGGATAAGTCTTCTCCATGTGGATCCAGCAAAAAATCACTCTTCACTTGAGAGGCATCATACTTCCATACATTAAAAAACTCCAGACTTGGCCTTTCTTCATACTGTCCTGTGTTGTACGCTTTTTTGTCAAGCGCCATTTCCCCCTCTGTCGCAGCTGTGTCTTGGTATTGGTCGCTGAAACCAGCGTCAGTGTCCAGAAATGCAGCTGGATCTTCTGCAACATCAAGATCTCCTCCATAGACATCTTGCAGTGCATCGCAGCTGTGCATCTGCGTGTCATCTTCGACTGCATGTGATTGAGAATCGCACTCCTGCTCCAAGCCCGATATCTCAGACTGTAGAGCTACAGCTCGGTGGAGGTCAGAGGAGGGGCTATTTGTGTTGAAAGACTGCCTCTCCAGCAGTATCGCCCCCTTCTTGAGTGGCAAATTCACAACAAACACTGTGTTTGGTTTTTTCTTCTTCTTCAACCCCAAAGCCTGTGACTCTCTCGAGGGCAATCGAGAGCTTTTCCTTGGAAATGTGGACTTTTCCCTACAATTTTCTTAAAAAGGAAGCATAAATATGAGTAAAGCAACAATAAAAAGATGGAACTATAAAGAAAAAAAAGGTGTGGAGACTGGAGACCTTCACTAGAGCCTGTTTGTTTTTGGATCGGAGTCCAGCCGCCTGATAGCATCTTTAAACCTAGAAAATAAAAATACTGGGAGTATAAAATTTAAAATCACACCCAAAACACTTAAACTGAAGGAAATATAATGAATAAAACAGAGGGAAAAATCAGTTTTCACAATAAAATACAGTATTTTCAAGGATTTTTCTCTTTAATACAAAAAAAAACAGCTATATTTGCTAACTTTAGCTAAACAACATTGACAATATTGGTTTAATAAGCTTTTAGACTCAACCTGATCAGAAGACTGATGTAGTGTCAAATTAATAGAATGAAGAGAGAAGCTTTTACTTCCTGGATGAACAGAAAAGCTGCAGATATAGAGAAGAAGTTTCCTCACAGTCGATCATGTTAAGAGGTCTGCACTTACACCAGTGGTAACTTTTTCCAGAGAGTTGGCTACAGTAGGGTTCTGGTACATGTTCAACCTGGGAACATGAGTGACATACTTCAAACAAGCACAGCATTATGATTAGAAATACACCAGAAGGGAGTGAACTAAAGAGCAAAAGGAAGCTTTTCAGACAGAAACACAGGAACTCAAAATTCCAGCAGTGTGTGAAATATGCAGAACCCTGAAGGAGTTCTGAAAACTTTCAGTCTTTAAAAAACTGACAAATAATTTCACACAGATTCGTCCCATTTTCCTAAATGTTCAAAATACAATTTTCTTTAGCTACCTGAAAAGAAAAAAAACATAAATTCAAGCTAAATCTTTGGTTTAATTTCTTCAAACTAAAGCCTTCTATGGGGTAAGAAAACAGTCAATAAGAAACGTATTCATGAAAACAAAGTTGTGCATAAATTAATACTTTGAGCACAACTTTGCAGAAAAAATATGAATACAACATTTATTTTTCCATTGTTTTGAATATGACTCTTGCTTGTCTTGAATACAAATTTCTCCTGTTAAAACACTGTCAAAAATACGTCGTATTCCAAACATACATGTTAAACATTTAAATGATGTAATCATATGTTTTCTGCAAAGTTGTGCACCGTTTCCTTACCCCATCATTTCTAAAACAGTATTTTGTCATCTACGACCTTATAAAACATGATTCTGTGCATCATTTTAAGCTACATCTAACTATCGAATAAAGAGATGCAGTTAAAAAAAAGGTCCTAACAAAAGGATGCAATTTATCAAACTCCTTTAAAAGCTGAAAAAAAGATGGAAAAACTTTATACTAAAAATATAAAATAAAATAGTTGGAGGGTCAGCTTAGCACAGAACATGAAAATGTAAAAATGAGAGGGAAGCTAGTTCTTTCTCAGCAAAATGTTGACTAATTTGTATGAAAAGGATACCTTCAGCTCCTCTCTAGCCTTCTCATGCTCCCCTTTCATAGCCAACAACTGCAGAAGCTGATAATTGTATTTCGAAGGTTCCTGAATTGCCTGAAGCTGGTCAGGATAAATATCCACCTAAAAAAGAAAAAAAGAGAGACTCTTATCTCTCATTTAATGCGTTTGTTTTCTTTCTTTAGTGCTTTACCAGATAATTGATCAGATGTGAGGAGCTGGACAGATGATCAACGACGTCCTTTTTGCTGGATTTGATGCGACAGCAGTGGCATAAGAAACAGAGCGAGCGGCCGTCCTGACCTTTTAACTCAACTACTCGGGTAAGACCTGTTGCAAATATGTGCAGGAATTAAACAAATAAATAAAACAACTATGTTGACACTATGGAAGAAATAAAAACAACTTTGCCAACAAATTCATGAATATTTTAACTCCACACAGAAAAACAAAGAAACAAATCAACAAAGTTTACAAAAATAGAGCAAAAATTGATCTGTCTGACTAGAAACAATGATTTTTTTTTTAGGGTTAAAGCTCGTTACACCAAATCACTTTGTTTAAATTACTTCTAATTTTTTTCTCCTCCATGAATCAAGGTTTTTTTCTCACCAACAAGAGGTCTGGGTCCTGAATGGTCATCCAGAAAGCTGCTTTCACACACCAGAGAGTCTGACCTTTTTGTGTCTTCTGGGTGATTTTGGGAGCAGCTCTTCGTCTTAGGCTCTGGACGATATTCACTGCTGCTTGGCGAGATCTCGCCACATTCTAAATCCGGCTCGTGAGGGCACTCTGGAGTTTTCCGGGGTTTGTGTGGGAACAAAACAATCCTTTGCGACTTGACAGCAGGGTGGAACGACGCAGCTTCCAAAGAGCTGCCAGATCCACCTCGTTCGAATTTCAAAGTATTTATTACAGTAAAAGCTGCGGAGTTGGAGAACAAACAGGCAGTGGACAAATACTTAAGAATAAAGAATGTAAAAAGAGATTTAGATAAACACATGAAAAGTCCAACAAAACAAAACAAATTATATTCAACTTTTATTCTGTAAAATCTGCAAACATTGCCCATTTTTTATCTTTTAAATTCAAGCAAGCTAGTAAAACTACCAGGAAAAATGATAGCGTTGGGTATTGACAGTTCTTAAAGACCCACTTTGATGAAAATGTTTTTTTTTTTTTTTTTTTGGTGTTTATGGCTGTTCCAACCGCCCCGCCCACAACTCCAAGGCAAATTTCTAATGAACTGCTGCTGCTGTGCAGAAACAATGTCTTAGAAAACGACATTTTTAAAAATATTTTGGCTAAAAGCAGTATAATCACTATAGAAAAAAAAATTGGGAATTATTTTAAAATAGATTAAAAGATGACTGGAGCGGAGCTTTAAGCACCAATCGGATTGCTTTAATGCTATCCAGTATTGTCATACCAATTTAAAATCGTTCAAAATGAAATTTTGATACTCGAAGACATCATTTTTTAATAATGAATGCAGAACGCTTGCTTCGGCAAAAGGGACAAATTCCAGAATGATTCATCAGTGCTTGAACTTTATTCAAACTATGCTGATTTTACTCCTCCTGTGTTTGTTTTTTTAGATATTATTTTAGAAAATAATCCTCAGAGAAGTAGACAAAAAAAAAAAGAGTACATTTTTACAGACATTGTAGTGCTTTATTCTGTTAAAACTCACTTCTTATGATCCGATTTGACATTTAAGGATGATAAGAAAACATTCACTAACCATAGTTTTCACTCCAAGTAGCTATCCTCTGATGAACAGCATCTTCAACTTCTAATAACTTTACATAAAAATGCAAACATAAATGTTCTCTGAATCTGCTGTTAAGAGCTCAGCACACGGTGACTATGGCATACCTGAACATCGCCGGGTCCCTCTCTGCTCTCCAGCCTTTTGGCCAGCGTCATCAGAGGCCAGGCCTGCTTAGACAGGTCAGAGTTCTCCTGCCACTGAGAAACTAAATGGGGCTGAGAGGCTTTCTGCCAGGCAAAGGGTCATCTGTTATAACAGCGGTCCGCGCCAAACGCCAACATGAATCGCCGGCGGCACTTACAATGTAGTTGTATCGGTGGAGGCTTCCCAGTATGTGATTCCGCATGTCGGCCTTGTCGAGCCGACACACACACACTTGGCAAAAATATACGGCCGCTCTGTTCTGCGTTTCCACATTCGCAATTTCGACAATGCTGCTCAGGCCTGCAAGAACACAAAACGACAGTCAAGAAACGGGCAAAAAGGCGAGCGGCGAGGTGGGATTCCGCTGCTACCTACCGATGATAGGCTGTAATCTGTTCTTGTTGTTCAGATAGGCCTTGAGGGACTCAAACAGCTGGCTTTTGCTTGAAACATCTACAAACAAGATAAAGCATCAAACTGTTTCATGGAGGAGTCAAATGGGTGTTGACACGTGTCATTGGGACTCCCACCTGGCTCCATTGTTTCGGAAGAAACACCACCTGTATACAGACAGACAAGTTCAAAAAAGCTTATTTTTAATCATTTCAGTTGGCATAATGCAGTCTTTATTGTAGTAAATGACCTGTACACGTTGAAGAAAATATATCTGAAAACAGAACTCAAAAACAAAACACCCAAACCTCAATGATTTACTGGAATACAAAACAGTGTAAAAGTGTCAAGAGTAAAAGAAAGGTAAAAGCAGAGCATCAAAGATAGAATAACTGACGCAAAAACAGCAGATAAAAAGGAGGAAAAACAAGCCCAGTTCTTTTTGGGGCTTTTTTGGTAAAGGATTTTTTTCAATGAATGAGCTGCACTTTGGTGTAGTGGTTAGTACTCTCGCCTCACAGCAAGAAGGCCCTGGTTTGAATCCCATTTGGGACCATTCAGTGTGTATTTTGCATGATCACCAGTGCATGTGTAGGTTTTCTCCAGGACTTCTGGCTTCCTCCCACATTCCAAAAACCTGCTTCATAAGATCAGCGAGTATCTCCAAATTGTCCCTATAGGTGTGAATCTGAGTGTTTATGTGTTTGATTGTGTGGCCTTGCAACAAATTGGAAACCTGTTAAGGGTGTACTCCTCCTTGGCCAATAGTAGCTATGTTGTCTCCAACAAGAGATTTAGCAGATTTGGAAGATGGATGTTTGCTTTTGTTTTCCTTTGTTTTGACATATGTTTTTTTTTTAAAATTATGTGAAGCCATTTGTTTTCCTTTTAAAAGTTTGATTTGATTTCTCTAGGAGGAAAAGTGTTTATAAAGTTTGATTGTATTTTTCAAATATTAAAAGTGCTTTATAAATAAAGTGTGATTTGATTTCTCTAGTATGAAA
>BSAI01000106.1:7990777-8011708 GCA_036245035.1 Adrianichthys oophorus
TAGTATGAAAAGTGCTTTACCGGTATGAATAAAGTTTGATTTCTATAGTGTGAAAAGTGCTTATCAAATACAGTTTGATTAAATTTCTCTTTAAACTTTGAGAAAGGGATGGACACTCCAGAGCGTCCAAATCACATGACCAATTTTAAAGGGCATTACTGACTGTCCATTTTAGTTGTATTTTTTTAAAGTGGAGGTTTCAAACTATATACCAGATGTGGTTCAACGTGTTGAGGTTCAACAAGTCTTTTCCATCAAGACTTTTGATAAATCATTCATACTATAGTTTTTTGCGAGTGTATCTACACGTTGCGAACTAGATGCACATTTGTTCCAGAAATGTCCACAGCAGATTTTATGGAGAAAGCAAGACGGGAAGAGGTAGGGTTGAAAAGTTTTATGAGTGGAGCTATTAGAGAGATTTTGTGTGTTTGGGGTGTGTGATGGTTTGACATGAGCAGAGATAAGCAGCTGCAGTTTTACTTCATGATGGAGATGGTTTGTCAGCTTTGTAGACAAAATAGGAGTTCCCCAGAGCAGAAGGGTTGATTACAGTCCTGTGCTTATCATCACAGATTCTGACAAGAACTCCAACAAAAGCAAAACTGGCTTCAAGTGGACAAAACCAGGACACAGCTTGAAAGTGTCTGATCTGAAAAGAAACTGCTCTTTGGAATGGCACAAAACCGATGTGTGGAATCTGAATGTGAATATACTTAGTTAAAAAAAAAAAGCTCTGAAAGATTGGCAAAACTTTTATGTGGAAAGTTGTGTATCATTTTGTTGTTTTACTAAACTTTGGACAAGTTTGTGATGTGGTCATGTGTGTTCAGTCATGGGTGATTTGTGTCAATCTTATTTTGAAAGTTGCTTCAGGAATAGCAGAACCAAAAATACATAAGACATTAATTGGCAAATTTTAAAGTGAAAGATTGCATTTAACTTTGCTGTAGGATACACTTCTACATTTTTTTATTTTTTTTTTGTAAGTTGCACTAAACACTTTAGTTTGATGTGGGAAAAAAGTTAAAATTTGTAATTTTCACAGAAAAATAAAAATGTCCAACTCAATCTAGGTTTTTTGTGTGATTTTAGGTCCAATGTGTTAATACAGTATAGCAAAACCACAAAAAAATCCTGTCAAGACATACAGAGGAGGTTATTCTGAAAGAAATGGTACCAAACAAGGCAAGGTAAACAGCTTTTAAGGTATACTCAAAAATAGAAAAAAACTATCAATAATACCCTGGGGATGTGGGTTACGCTGATTTGTCCCGGCACTCCCTATGTGGTTTGAAAGTTTCGTCAATCCTTTAGATAGCAAACTGGCTAGTCATATGGTCTTTTTAATCATACACTAAGATTTCACAGAATACTTCATATCCCATGAGCCTCCTTGAAGAAACATATGCTTTAAGGAAAGCCATTACAAATTCTGGTCAACTGTAGTTATTTTCCAAAAAACCCTTACATAAACTGAAAGCAGAGTCTTTTTTAAAGAATATACATGCCAGATTTTTTAAAACATATTTGCATTTAAAAAAATCATCTGTTTCTGATGTCTAAAATGAACATAAAAAGGATAACTTTTACATATGTAAGCATCTTTTTAGTTAGATTACCAAGTTCACCACAAACTTGATGATCACAAAAGGGCTTTTTTCAATTTTCCAATAACAGTAAACATGTTTTAATGTTTAATTTTTTTTGTTGACTGGCAAACGTAATAAAGAGGTGAATTCCTTTTTATGTTTGACAATTTACATAAAAGTAAGTATGCCACTGTTGTTGGTTGATTTTTGTAGTTTTAACTCTGACCAGTAGATGGCAGTAATGTGACATTATGTTTTGACAACACACGCAGTAGTCCGTTTTTAAATGAAATGATCCGACTTGAGGAGGGGAAAACAAATGAAAAAGATTACATTTTTTTAAATTGTTAAACTGTAGCATAATGCTTTGCTTGAAAAAAAAAAGATTTTAGTAACTAATAATGGAATGGGGACAAACAGCTTTAACGAAAGCAGTTTTGCAACTTTGTCAAATAGAAAATACCACTTTTTCTACTTTTGGGGGTGTAAATGCTATTTTCTAAAAATTAAAGATAAACAAAATACTATCAAAACACAAAGCTGTCTTTGATAATAATTAATATATACCTGTACCTTTATAATAAATAATAATAATAATAATACAATTTTTTCTTCAGTAATATAGCAGTTAAAGTGAATATCACTGAGCGGAAACAGTTTATAAATCAGCTCATAATCAAGTTTTGATCTTTTGACAAATTAATCATTGAGAAACGCGTGGTCGTCACGAGCTTGAGTTCTGTTAGTTTTTTTATTGTTTTATATTTATGTAAAATTGTTCATTTTTTAATTTTCTGTTTTTGAATGCATCCTTAGAGTGCCAACAGGTAAAAGCGACCTAAATAAAGGTAAAAAAAAAGTACCCTCAATCTCATTATACACGGGCTAATGTCATCATTTGGGATTGTAGGCCATTCCAGTCTGTCAGATGTAGCGCAAATTATCTTGAAATCTGAATGAGAGAGACAAAATCTCAAAGAGTATGCAGAGTTTTTGAGCCGAATTTTTATAGACATGCACAAACAACTTTGTATGAATTTAAGGTCAGCTGAACCTAAGTTTCACATCTACATCTGGCGAGACATTTTTAGTTACAGCCATTCACACTTCCCCAGAAGAACTGGTTCAAACAGGATGTGCTTCTGCATTTGCTAAAGTCGGTTCTAGATCAGTTCTCGGTTGCTTGGAGCAGCTGAGCAGATTTCAACAACTGAAACACGAAAGTCTGCAATAATACAATCACACATTGAATCTTCATTAAAGGTACAACAGAAGACATAATAAATGAGTGCAATAAAATAGTACAATAGGAAATTCCCATTACACTGCATACACATTATTTTCAAATAAACTTTAGTTTAATTAACGTAATTGCACATATTTGGCAGGAATTTCAATCAAACCTGTCATCTCTGTAATTTTCTTTTAACATATGTTTTCTGGTTTGTTTTGTAAGCTGGACGCGATGAATCATCAGCAGCAGAGACTCACTTTTTGCCCTGTGTAACACAAAACAAACACTGTGACTCAGTCAGGTTTGGACAACCTGCACATTTGCCCTGGAAATAGTCCAGACATTAAAGAAACAGCTTTACTCTCAGCTACAGAAGTTGACTCTGCTTCTATGAGCTTTCCATTCGTGTTGAGTTGTGATGTTCAAAAAGGATGACACATCTGAGTTACCACTTTACACTATCATTAATGTATGTTTGTGTATTATTTTTTAGGCTTTACATTGTTCGTTTTGAAGGATGCAGTCCTCTTTCTGCTTTCTATACTCCAGAGAAAACCTGCACTGCGAGCAGTTCCAGTGTTACAGTCCTTTTTCGATCACTAACACATCAGTGAACTTCCACAGTTTCTCTTTAATGGGATCTCTTATCAAGTTTAGACTCACTCTAGTGATGATCCTTGGCTGCTCCCTGTTTGTAACATTTTGCACAATTTCCAAAGTTTTGATTTGTTTCTTCATTGCCTATTAAAAATCCTGCAAATTTGTCTTCAAAAAAATAGAAAAATCCTGACAAACTTTTGCAACTCTATAAAACACACAATAAAAACATTAAATTAGATATCTATTTACGCTTGTATTTTTTTTAAATCTCAAGATTACCCTTTTCTTTTAACCAAAGGTGTCTGATTGCAGTCCTCTTTGGCTGCTGTTTTATTTACCTGTCATTGTTGCTTTTTATAGTTAAAACTCTTCTGATTCAGGTAATTGCAACAGTGAGAGCAGGGAGGTCTTTGAAAAAAAAAGAACAAAACAAACAAGAGGAACTAAGAAAGGTAAACACAAAGGTGGTGCAGAAGAACAGACTGAGAAAATGAACGACTCTTGTCTGTGCACAAATGTGGCATTGCTTCTTCTGCATGTGTGGACAAATCTGTATTTTTACTTGGTGAATATTGGGTACGAATAAACAGCGTTTTTATACTCCTTTACTTGGAAAAGTTTCCCAACATGGAGTCTGCAGCATGACATCAGGCCCCAAAAACACATTCTTTTAGACTTACAAAATGTCTTTCTGTGTCAAACCTCAAGGCCAAACTGTGAGAGGAACCAGATAATGTTGTATTTAAAACAAGCTGTGTCAATCCTTTTATCAGTTTTTTTAAAGTTTATATAAAATTATAAAGAATGTGATCTTAAAGTGTTTTTTTATTCAAAGCATTGACATGTGAGCTGAACAGTCAACATCCATTGCATGTCTCCACTTGAGAAAAAATAGTTTATTTGTAACACAAAAAACAAGATTTTTCATCCGTAGGAGTTATTCTCTGCATTTTGTAAATAATATTGTTAACACATGCTGCTAAATCTGCTTTTAACCGACACTGACAAATTCTTTAGTTTGTTTAAAAAAGTTTGTTTTTTTTAACCCTTTGATGCAAAAACGGAGACATAATAATTTTCTACCTAACTGTAGGTATATGCTTTTCTTTGCTTTTGCAAACAAACTAAAATGACAAGTGAAAATGACTAGCTTCCAATCGAAGCATGAAAGTGAGAATTTGTCTAAAAATTAAATGAACAACACAAAATAAAATCGTTCAGCTTTTTTATAATCCAGATTGGAAGTAGACTCTGTTTCAAAACTACAGAAATTCACTTTTTAAAGCGGCAAAACAAACAGACGATTTGAAAAAGGTAAAAATGTCTCAAACGAACTTGTTAATGATGTATCTATCTAACAGTTGTTCAATCATCTGACTGTACCCAGCTGCAGACGGTGATAAACAATAACAGAGCTGATGTGAAGCAGCTCCCGCGTCCTGCACAATATAGGAACTGAGAACGTCAGATAAGCTCAAGGACATGACTGTGTAGACTGTGGGCGTTTTGACTTTGAGTCTTATTGAATCTTTTTGTTTGTTGGGACTCTGGGGTATGAACGAACAGCAATCTTTAATAGTCTGTGGGAGATTTCAGCCCTAATAAGGTCCTATGTTAATTTACCTTAAATTATGTCCTCCCTAACTTAACCCTACTAGGACTGCTAGGTGGCCTATGGGACACCTGGTCTCACTTTGGTCCAACCCTACAAGACTGAAAAGACCCTCAGCGGTGTTGTAACAGGAGCAACCAAAAGTCTCTTGTAGGTGGAGCTATTCGTAGTTCACTCCTCACCCACTTTTGGGTGGACTAAAGGACGAGAGCTGCTTTATTCGAAAGTCTTTTGTCTAAGGAGGTAAATACTCACTTTTTCGGTCAATCCTTCTGAACACCTTTTCTTAATTATCCAAAATAAACCAGCTTGGGACTTACCAGAGATTTGGAGAATGAGGCAAAAAGGGTTCCCTTGAAAGTTGAGATGATCCCAATGACCAGGCAGAAGTATAGTTCCAATACAGGCGTTTATTCGAGCAATGGGGTTACAGGTTTTCGCAAAAGAGATCAGCCAGCAAAGGAGATCAGACAAGTAGTCGTGATCCGATCTGTTCAGATCTATGATCTGCCTAAGCACTGCAAAGCCTATCATATTTATACTCTTCATATTGCAAGCCAACAGCATTTATTGCATCATACAGATTCTGGAACATTTTCCTTTTAAGGACTTCCCGTTCTGCTTAAGGCTTCCGGGGTTACAACAAGCATATACACCAATCATGACATGACAAGTGTCTTTACATCTATATATGGCAACGAAAAGCATCTTCACATCTTATATATGGCAAGTGGAAGTTCATGTCCTCAAGCATGCGTAGGCGTAGCACATCCTTTTTGTGGTGGGCGGAATTTCCCCCAGGCAGAAGTTAATCCATTTATGGGAGCTGCAGCTGGTTTCAGCTGGTTTCAGCTGGTTTCAGCTGGTTTCAGCTGGTTTCAGCTGGTTTCCTCCAGCTTTTGCAGATGGCGAACGAAGGTTCTTGAAAGCATGGGACTTTCGAAAGGGACTTTTGGAAGGGTCTTTTTGCACTTCCTCTGATGCCCATATATGGTAAAAGAAAGTCTACTTTCCCCAACATAGTCCATGTTCAAAAAAGTTTCCCGACAAAGACATCAATCTGTCTGTTCCTCCTTGGTGTTAAAGAAGTGTAATTTATTACATCCTGATTTTGTAGCTTCTGTGCGCTCACACCATAAAGAAGATGCAGGGGCTTCAAGGGTCTTGAACTTTGAGAAGAGACCCAGAATCACGCATCTTACTGTTTATGTGACTCTTGCTGCAGCAATCCTAAATAAACTTTTTTTATTTTGACTCTCAGCAGAGTAATATAGAGGGGCTCTGGCTCTACGTACAAAATGTGCTGGCACTGAGCACGCATTGAAAGCTAAACTAGGCTGAACTTTGACCAATCAGGGACTCAGATTTGGTAGTGACGTGTGGATGACGCCCTTTCAATTCATGGAAGTGCCAACCGTTTGAAAACTGACCATGAAGGAGAAAGTAATATTTGTTGTTTGTGCTCGGATGGAATAGAGTTGGGGGAAAAAAGATTTTTCCTTTTTCCAAGTGTAGGAGGCGGATATGCACTAGCAAACAGTAGGAAAAAAAACAGTTAACTCCACTTCTACCCTGAGATTTTACACCTGCAAAAGCACATAAGTTAAATTTTATTCAGCAAAACAAACAAATTAAAAAGTGTTAACAGCACACAGAAAATAAAGTGATTGAAGCTGCTCCTAATGAAGCATGTTCCTCATGTAGTGGGCTGCATTTGTTGGAGACAATAGTTATCCAGTATTTATTCTAGTGCAAAACAGTAAAGAATGTTATCCAAGAAATCAGATCACAACACAGCATTTAAGTAAGAAAGAGCAAAAGAATTTAGCTAAGCAGATCAGGAAAGAGAAAGAGGAACAGAAGAGCATTGCTTTCTGTCTCCAGTTTCATTTATAGGCATGGTGATGCGCTTCCTGGCCCTCTGTCCATTCGCTCCGTAATGACATAAAATCATGTTTGTTCTGGCAAACCTTATTAGAATGTTTGGCTCTAGAAGGGTCAAAAACACTTATGAGTCATTCACTTTCGGGTCATATCTTCAAATATTCTTCCAGGCTCCCTAAAGGTGGCTAATTCCAACAGATTTTGTAGCTTTTTTTCTGTTATCATAACTCTTCCAAACAGTGGTCTCAGCTGCAGCTTGCTGCAGCTTTGGATGCATTTTTCTTCTCTTCATGCTGTAGATCTTTGTGTTGGACATTGTGTAGGTGAGTCGCTTCCACACACCAGGATTTATGTCTGTGCAATACAGGAAACAGTTTCATATAAGATGGTGCAAATAGAACAGAAACTGAACAAAAAAAAACAAAGTTGGTATGCATCTTGTGATAAAAACTACAAAAAATACTTTTTTTCAGGTATTTATCTGGATGAAATCATGGGTGAAATTTCAAAAGTGAGGCTCTGAAACAAACTCCAAATATTCTTGTTGGACAGCTTCAAATATAAAGATAAAAGACCTGCTTAGATGAATATGCTATGTAACAGTGCATTAGTTAGATAGAGGAAGGAAACAGAAACAAATTCACAAATTACATTTTTATTTTGCTTAAGTAAATTCCCTTTTTTTAAAAAAAAAAAAAGTCTTATTTTCTGTCTTGTAAGAAAAATAATCATAACGAGAAAGGTTTTTAATAGCAAAATAATCTTTAGTTTGAGAAAATATGTCTTGGTGGCTATCATTTTTTTTCTCGATTCTTAATAAGACCATTTTTCTTACTGTTCTGGCAGATCTTTTTTGTTTATTTTAAGAAACTCTGCCAGTGGAGTAAGAATGTTTGGCTTATTTCTAGGGGGTCTATTTTTGATGTGATTTTCATAGTCCTTTTTTTTTAAAAGGTAAGAGTTTTTCATTCTTCAAACAATACCTTTTTGGACCTTATCTCAATAAATTGACTGCATCTTTTTGTTATCAGAAAACTGAGGTCACCACCACCTCCATCACAGCCCAAACAACGACCACCGGCTGCTAAGTTAACCCTCGTATCTAGACATAAAAACAATCATGGATCATGCACCTCTGACATACGATAGTACAATTTAAAAAAAACTTTTGCTGTGAAAGCAAAGAAATAACACAAAGTTTAGATAAAATTCAACAACTCTTTACTTTGATTAGTTCATTTAGAAATTTGAGTTTACCTTTCTCTGGGATTTTATCACCAACTTTAGTTTCCTGGCAGTCACTGAAGAGCTGGCAGGAGAAGCTGCATTCTTTAGGTGTTTTGGTCTCCCCGTGTTTTACATTTTCCAACATCAGAACATCCACTTTAAGAGTCAGGCTCTTTTTTAGTCATTTGTGGAAGAAAACACTTTTTTTTGGTTCCACAAGGGTGAAAAAGTCAAGCAGATATGTCCATGTTGTGATCACAGTTGACACTCAAGCAATGCAAAAGAATGAAGTCCAACAGGTTCATTTCTGGGAAAGGTTCAGTGGACTAAACTGCATGTTTGAATGTTTTACATTATATCTGAAGTTAAACTCACAGAGCTGTTTTTGATAAAATAATCTTCCCATTTGAACTTCTGAAGGCGAAATCTACAAATGTATGTTTGTTTTTCATATTTTCTGTTTTGCCATTCACGTCAAATTTGAAACAGTTAGTGGGTGTTTGTGTCTCAAAAGTAACCCATATATCCGTCCATCTATTTTCCAAACCTACTTTATTCCTTTTGGTGTTACAGGGATGCTGGAGCCTATCCCTGCAACTGCTGGGTGAGAGTGGGATGCAGCCAGGAACGTCTTGCTATCAAGTGAGAGTGCTAACTACTACACCCCAGTGGAGCCTGAAAGTTGATGTCCACGTGTCTGATTTAGCGTGTTCTGTAGTCCAAGTTTGAGTTAGGGAGAAGATGTTGAGGTGAAGAGAAAACTTTCAGAAAAACGCTTTAATCTCGTCAGCGAAAACTACAATCCTGACATTGTCAATTATCTTGAAAAGTCACTGCAAACCCCTTCCTTATCAGTCAAGGACTCCTCCGCAGAGCTTTATCAAGCAGAAATATACTCCTCTGTAGCTGCGTTCACACCGCCCTCTGCAAGGCGCATTCAAGCAGCCACTTCTATTAAAAAATCTATATAAACATGCTTAAACGCACACATTTTAAAGCAACACTGGAACACTGCATAAAGCAAATCAGTTTCTGTGTCCTCTAATTCTACATGGAGACAAAAAACTCATATTAGGAACATTTTTCCAGATATCAAATCATGTTAACAGTCAGTCTAAATACAGTCCAGTGTGAAAAAAAAACCTAAGTTTTTAAAGTTCTATCAATATTCAATAACCTTAGCATCTAGAATGTTGAAAGATGTGTTTTGATTCATCACCTGGGTCTTCAGACATCAGACAATTTTCTCTATTTCAACCTGTTTCTCCATTCCCCTTTCATCTGCCGTATTCCTGTTTGGGGTCACAGTGTTGCTGAAGACTTTCCTCACTACTGTTGGGTAAGAACGGGGTACACCCTGAACAGTTGATCACAAGCTTCCTCTTGCTTTTGACAGGGCTGTTTTTGAATATTCACATATTTTTAAAAAAAATCCCAATTCTAATATATTTATTTGTTTTGTTAAAAGAACCCACTTGTTTTCATTGATGTTTTCTAGTTAATTTAGTTTCATTCATTTCAGACTAAAGGTGAAGGTTTGCTTTGTTTGGGGCTGGTATCAGCAGGAAGGGAGGCAGCCAAACGGCTTCTATCATCACCGTCCTCTGACCCAAACACACTCAATGGCAGCGAGACCCATGTGACTGCTCAGGATGTCACACACCACTTTGCAGGTCATCCTCTTGATTATTTTTCAAGCAGGAAAAAAAATGTCTGCAGTTCACTCAAAAAAAAAGCTTTATGACAAGATTTCTGCGCTTCAGCTCCAGACTTGAAGGGAGGAATGCACAGCGTCGTTCTTGAACTCCAGCCTGAAAATTAGCTTTAAATCATTACGTCTGGACGGTGTGCAGAAATTGAATGGAAAAGAGAACACTCCCAAAAGATTTATCACACATCCCTGATGACATTTTCACCTCTGTTATCTTTACTTGTAACCTCCCATCTTAATAAGAAAGGAGCAAGGTTGAAAAAGTAAGGGAGTTTGTCTGCAGGACTTGTGCACAGAACTTTAAACTTTGTTTTTTTACTTTTTGTTTTATTGTGTAGGTGAATTTACCTGTGTGTGAATGAGAAATCTGTCAAAAGAATGAAACACCTTTAATGTTCTATGATATAATTAAACCAAACAGATTCAGGTTTTCTACATTTTCAGTTTTCAGAGCTTTCCTGCAAATTTTCCGTCATTTACTTTACTTTTTTAAAGAAATGTCTCTGGCTGTATGGTAAACTCTTAATAAGCAAGCACTACCTTAAAAACAGAGTGAAAGGCATCTCCTGTTATTGTTTCTATTGCACAATACTAACGTTCAATCCAAAAACGGCAAGAAAGAGAAGGGAGGGATTTGAAGTAAGATTTTAATGGTCATCTTTTCGGTCTGCTTGTGGCTACCTCTTACATAAATACAAACTGCTTCATGTTTATGTGACAGTGTTGAGCTGTTACCAGATTCTTCCTCGAGTTTTTAGTTCATTTTTCACAGTAGGTTGTATTCAGGGATTCTGCCATGATATAAATGAATGCTAGGTCGGTTTTAGAGAGGTGGGGGTCTGAATGGAATTAAATCAACATAATATATCAAAAACATTTTATTCTCAAGTATTTTAACATAAAGGAAACTGATTTAAGATAAATGCTGTAAAGCCTTATTAACTGTTAGGTTCAAAACCCAAACATTAGTAAATCTGCAAAGAAACACAAGAGAGTTGAGTATGGCTTTCACCTGCAGGGAGAGTGCCAGAGATCGCTCAGTTACAAGCTCCTCTCTTAACACTCTGTCCGATCTTAGCCTCCCCCTGCTATTTATTAAAGGGAACACCCTAGTTACATGCTGATTCAGCCACTAAGGGAGGGGAAAAAAGGGGGCTGGCTGAAGCAGTTTGTAGATAATAAGAGAAAAAGAGGGGTAAACCGTGCCCCTTCCTGAGATAAGGGTCACACGACAAGACTTTGAAGTTTGATAGTGTGCAGCTCTGGAATGTAAGACTTTGAGGTTTGATAGTAGATAGCTCTGGAATGTAAGACTTTGAGGTTTGATAGTGTGCAGCTCTGGAATGTCAAAACAAGAAGCAAGGGTAACTGAAGAAAACAGAATAATAAGAATCATAAAATCTCTAACCTTTCCCTCCTGTTTATGCTGTTTTCTAAGCGTGCATCAACTGGTATATCTTCACTGAGGATTTTTAATAACAGTCTCATAGTAGCATTAAGAGAAACAGGTACACTCAGAGGAGTTAGATTTCTGCTGTGGACGGAAAAAGGTCTAAAGGAGAGGCCTCGTCGTCTTCGTCGTCTTCCGCGTCGGAGCGTTGGTGGATCAGTGCGTACATCTCGGTGACATCCGTTTGGACCGGTGCCAGAGCCTTGTTAATGACCCGCAGCACCAGTGCCCGGATACAAGGTATACAGCAACATCCACAGATGGTAAGCAAGGCTGCAAACAGGGCAATAGACATTAGTGCAGAGACAACCAGTGCCTGATATTGGCCAAACATGTCTCCGAAGCCGCTCCAGAAGGAAGTGTCCACCCCAGAGTGGTCCTTCATTTTGTTGTTGAGAGAGCGGAGGCCCTCCAGGGCCTTAGTCAGTTTTCCATCCGGTGCAGTGTTGTTGGGTATGAAGGTGCAACACTGTTCTCCAAACATGGCGCAGACTCCTCCTTTTTCAGCCAACAGCATGTCCACGGCTATGCGGTTCTGAAAAGCCATCAGTGAGGTTGCAGACAGTTGTTCGTGTATAGCAGAGAACCCATCAGCTGTCATATTTCCCAGACGCTGCACATTGTAGTGAATGTAATTAATTCTGTCAACATTTTTGTTCAGAGTACACCACCAGCAGATGGATGACTCCCATCCGGCGGCAATCTGGTTTGCCAGTTTGTATTCATCGGGGACTCCTCGTGGCACCCCGATGCCATCTATGTAGGTGGGATCATCTTTGCTCCATCCCGTCATAGATGTCTGCATGGAACGTTTCTGCCTCCAGTGATATGGCAGAATGCTGCGGAAGTTGGCTAGGAGTTCATCAGCTGTGAGGGGAAAGATCAGAGCTGGGAGAATGAGGGAGACAGAGGCACACAATCCTGTGGTGTTATATGGCAGGCGGTCAAACAGGCGGTTGTCACCACACCACCACCAAATGTCGCTCCTGGACTGTGGCATGAAGTGGAGATCAACCTGTAAGAAATTAGCACAACTGACAGCAGAAAGATTTCCTAGTTTAAGGCCGCTCCCGGTCCTGTTAATACAGGTGAAGTTGGCTGCTGCCACTTTGGAGGAAAAAAGTGGCTTCTTACTTTCTGCTTTTGTAAAGGGATATATGGTATCCCAAAGGGAGCAGTTTGCTGCGGGAACTGTAAAATTCATTAGGGGCAACAAACAGTCAATACTAACAGCAGAGGGAACAACATGCAAGAGAGGTCTAGCTCCCATACATACCACACAGTCCGTTTTGCTCATTATGCCTGCTTGTTCAGCCATAAGGAGCCAGTTGTTGCTTCTTTGTGTCACCCCTGTGGTGACCTTAAACCAGTCGTCCCATGTTGGCCTAATGAATATTTGTTCAGGTCGTGCCGAGGTTGATTTTGGACCTGCCGTTATGTCTGGTATTTTTTCTTTCTGCGTTGTTTTAGTGATGTTAGGGCACAATGCTATAAGTTTGCAAGGATCATATTCATGAGGTCGCCACACGCAAAGGCGGAAGCCATGGCACGGAGCGTCCCTATATGTGTCTGATGGTGTTGGAAAGGCACTAGCGGTGGTATTTATGGTTATTAAAATTGTATTAGATGATTTACTCAGGGAGAAGCGATGTTTCCAATCTTTGTAGTAAGTCAAGAAGCCGTAGGAGTTTCTCTGCCAATTTCCTGTGGTGGCCATCACGGCACCCCAGTAGTAATTACTGTTCTGTGTTGTCGTCAAGTCTATATACCAGTCATAGCCCGTCCAGTCAGCAATTCGATACCCTCCCACTGTAGAGGTAAATGTAATGATGGCCTTGGTGTTGTTCCTTTGATAACAATAATACAATTCATGAGTCTTTCTTGTGTTCGTAGTATCTGAGGCGTTGCAAGGGTTCGGTATTTGTCCCTTCAGAAGCGGGGAATTAAAAAGATAGTCATCTGTGGGTCTGACATAGAACCGAAATGGTGAGGCACTTATTACCTGTAGCGAGATCACTGCAAGGAGTATAAAACTCTCAATTTTCAGGGTGAGCTTTTCCTATGCACTGACACAAGGGGTTGACAATCTTCACCAGGGTTGAGACAAGAATAACCTATTGTTATTAATCCCTTTGTAGCTGGCCTTTCCTTGTTAGTGCCTGTTGAAAAACTCCTAGTCTACACAGGGAAAAGCTATCTAGGTCTGTTTTATAATCTTCTTGCAGTGACTTAGGTGTATCCAGGTAGTTCGTTCTGCTATTTTTACAGCTGTACCCGTTGTAAGCAGTACTTGGTAAGGTCCTTCCCACTTAGGGGAGTGCCAATGTTTCTTCTTAATTGATTTTATCAAGATCCAGTCCCCTGGTTCCACTAGGGGTCCCTCCTGTGGAGACATAGAGGATATGCTTTCTTTGTTATTCTGACGCTCACTTTGTTTTTGTATCATTCGTCTCATGTGGTCAGCTAAGTCTTGTTCTTCAGTTGTTTCCCATTTATTGTTGAAGTAGGGAAGCCTATAAGGTCTTCCAAACAGGGTCTCATAGGGAGTCAACCCTTCAGTACTTGTAATGTTTATGTACATTTGGACTAGCTCTACACATTGAGTCCAGTTTCTTCCTGTTTCTTCCATGCATTTCCTTAGTCTATTTTTTATAGTTCCATTCATTCTGTCTACCAATCCTGCACTTTGGGGGTGATAAGCGCAGTGGCGTTTTAGGTCTATTTGGAAAGCTTGACCTATTTTGGTAATGATTTGATTCACAAAATGTGTTCCATTGTCACTGTATATTTTTTCTGGTATTCCATACCGTGGAATAATGTCTTTGCATAGAGCTTTAGCTACTGTTAGAGCATCTGGATGCTTTGTAGGAAATATTTCTACCCATTTGGAAAATGCATCTATTATTACTAAGCAAAACTTTTTTCCTTCACTTTGGCTTAGTTCGATGAAATCCATATGTATATGTTGGAATGGATATTGTGGGGCAGGAAACTGACCTCTTCGTGGTCTTAAATTTCCTTGGGCGTTATGTTTAGCACATATAAGACATGCTCGACAAAAATTTTTTGCGTAATTGTTAAATCCATACGTTGTATAGAGTTGGTTAACCATTCCTGCCATCCCCCCTGTTGAGACATGGGTTGTCCCATGACTCAATATTGCGGCCCATTGGTATAAGTTCTTTGGTAGGATTGGTTTATTTACTGGGCACATGTAAATGCCGTCTGTAAGCTGTGCTCCTTTAGTCGTCCAGAGTTGTTGTTCCTGTACAGGGGACTGTTGCTGCATGATTTTTAGGACGTCATTGTCAATAGTTTGCGTGTCCTGTTGATTTAAGTGGTTAACCTGGATTTCAGTTAGGGCTGCCCGTTTAGCTGTTTTATCAGCAAATTCATTTCCTTTAGAGACATCATCATCTTTTCCTGTGTGGGCCGCGCATTTGCAAACTGACAGTTTGGCAGGCAGCTGCACTGCGTGGAGCAATGATGTGAGCAACTCCGCGTGTGTTACAGGTTTTCCAGTGGAAGTGATCATACCACGGTTTTGCCAGTATTGAGCAAAGGTGTGAACTGTTGCAAATGCATATTGACTGTCAGTGTAAATTGTAACCTTTGTCCCGTCATTAATTTACATGCTTCGGTTAGAGCCACTAGTTCTGCTGCTTGGGCAGAGTAGTTAGGCGGAAGTGCTTCAGCTTTTAGCACTCTGTCATGTGTTACGACCACATAGCCCGTTCGAGTTTTGCCCATTTCATCTTTTTTGGAGGCGCCATCCACAAAAAGGATGACTCCGTCTTCAAGGGGGGTATCTTGTAAGTCTGTTCTGCTTCTACTGGATTGTTCAGCTAAGGCTTGGCAGTCATGTGGGCTGCCTTCATCCTCTGTGGGGATGAGTGTTGCTGGGTTTAAGACAGTACATCGTTCAATAGTTAAATGGGGTTGTGATAATAATAGCGACATGCAGGAAAGATGTCTTGCCGGTGACAGGAACGTCATTTTTGTTTGCAGCAGTAAGGCGGAAACTGCATGGGAAACCCTCAAAGTGAGGGGGTGGAAGAGGACAACGTCAGCACTTGCCATGACAGCTTGAGCAGCTGCAACCACAGCTCTAACACAGTGTGGGAGAGCGCATGCCACTGCGTCTAATTTAGTAGAGTAATAAGCCACAGGTTTTAACTTATCTCCGTGTCATGCCAGCATGGAGGTCATAAAATGACCTTTGCAGTCTGCCATCTGGACAAAAGGTTTGCGATAATCTGGTAAGGCCAAGGCAGAGGTGCTGACTAGCGCTCGTTTTAGTTCACCCAACGCTTTGTCTGTAGTTTCGGTCCATTGCAAGGGGTCACACATTCTAAGAGGTTCATCGTGCATCAGAGCTTGTAAGGGAGCGGTTATTTCCGCATAGTTCGGAACCCAGCTTCTGCAGTAACCTGTTAGGCCTAAAAACGACATGAGTTGTTTTTTAGTTTGGGGTTTAGGTGCCTGCAGAATAGCTGTTTTGCGATCTTCCATGACAGTTCGTCCTGTCGCACTAAGTTGATGACCCAGATATTTAACTTGCTCTTTGCATAATTGCAATTTTGATTTGTTTACTTTATGCCCTTCCGTTGCTAAGTGTTTAAGTAAGGCAATGGAGTCAGCTAGGCACTGCTCTTTAGTTTTAGAGGCTACCAATATGTCATCAACATAAGTCAGGAGCTGACTTCCTTGTGGGGGTGTAAATGGCTCCAGACTGGCATTTAATGCTTGGGAGTAAATAGTTGGTGACTCACAATACCCCTGAGGAAGTCGTGTAAAGGTGTATTTTTTCCCTTCATATGTAAAGGCAAACCAGTATTGGCTGTCAGGGTGGATCGGAACTGAGAAAAAGGCGTTACTAATGTCAATAACAGTAAAGAATTTTGCATCTGGATCCATACTGTTAAGGAGAGTGTATGGATCAGCAACACAGGGTGCTCTTTGGATGACTGCGTTATTTACAGCTATGAGGTCTTGCACCATTCGCCATCCCACTGAGGGAGGAGCCTTTTTCACTGGGAAGATGGGAGTATTTACAGGTGAGTCGGGACAGTCAACTATGACTCCAGCTGCTCTGAGGTCTGCTATGACAGGTTTAATGCCGTGTATTGCATCCGGTTTTAGTGGGTATTGTCTAATTCTTGGTCTGTATTCTGTTTTAGGACGTATTACAACAGGTATCGCGTCTTTGATGAGTCCAACGTCTGAGGAGCCTTGTGACCACAAACATTGTGGTACGTCAGTTAATAGGTCTTGCTCCTCTTCGGTGTGGAGGATTAGTCAGTCTTCACCTTCATCAAGGTGGACTCCAGCAGTGACATTTACTGTCACGCCTAAATAACATCGTTTTAGGCCCGTGGACGGGCTGTAACATACTTCGGTGGTGAGGGGCTGCCAGTCCCTGGCCGTTTTCCCTTTCCAAACCAGAGTGCCAAGCTGTTGCCAGCGTTCAGAGCTATCTTTGCACAGTGACACATGGGAAGGAGACATAACTCTCCTCATTTCTTTCAAAAGTGGGGGCAGAGTGACTGCAGCCGCAGCTGAGGTGTCGTCAAAATAAAGGTGTGTTAGAGTGAGTCTGACCGGTGTAAGCCTGGTCAGGTCCTTGAGGTACTGTGCCTCTGAGTGATCTGTGTACCACATAGTGATGTGTAGGTCATTAGGAGACATTTTGTCTGGAGCTTTAGGGACCAACTGGGTGGTTTTTTCCATCAGGAAGTTCCCTATGTTAGTTGGTGGGCAGTTTGGCACGTCAAGGGTGTAATAGTACGCCGGTGGCTTTTTGCTAAGCACTACAAAGGTGTCATTATTCGGTTTGTTTAATCGCTGAACCTGCATGCCAGCCTGCGTGGGTACTATGGCCAGTTGTAAGTCATGTAACCCATCCCTCCCCAGCAGATTTACTGGACAGTCAGGGAGGTAGAGTAGGGACATTTGTGTGGAAATTCCTTCAGGATCTGTGATCCATAAGGGGTTAGTCTGGTGTACCGTTTTAAGTGAGCCTTGAGCGGAACGCACCAAGGCAGTTTCTGTGCTTAAGGTTGCTCCAGGAGGCATGAGGTTCATTGTGGTTTTACATGCTCCAGTGTCACAAAGAAATGGAAAGGAGGTCCCATTTATGGACAGGTGTATCATGGGTCTTATTTTTTCTTCAAAGAACAAGTCCTGGAGGTTCATAATTTCAGTTTCTTCCAGGTGAGCCTGATCTTCAGGCTGTGGGAGGTCATCTAGTCATGCAGAATAGTGACCTGGAGGGGCTGAGGTCACAGGAGGAGAGGGGTGCGGTAGTTGTTGATAGTGAGTTTTAGGACAGTCTCTAGCCATATGTCCTGGTTGGTGGCATGTATAACAGACTTTAGGGCCAGGTTGGCCTCTGCCAAATGCACCTCTTCCTCCCTGATGACCACGTCCACGACCTCTTTTGTAGCCGCGGTTAAATTGTTGTTGTCGTTGGTAGAATATGTCCTCAGGATTAAAGTCATCCTGATAGAAGGTGTCTTTGACTGGGGTTTTCTTAGGTTTTTTATCTTTAAGAACTTTCTCTGCATGCATAGCAAATGTGGTGTATTCATCTAACGTGCCGGTGGCAAAGGCAATATAATGCTTTTCCACCCATCCTCTGATCCCAGGGAGGGACCCTTGATGTATAGCATTTTTCAGTTGTTGTTTATAAGGGCCAGTGTCATCATCAGTTTCTGGGAGACCACTATGTGTTTTAAAAATTGTGGTCATGCGGATTTTGTAGTCTTCAAAGGATTCACCGTCTTTCTGCGTGCAGCAAGTAATTTCAGAGTAGTTAGCCCTTCTTTTGTATTTTTGGGTGATCCGCTCACACAGGTCATTTGATTTGGTGTTAAGGGCCTGACTGCCTGCTGCTTCAGGTTGGCCATCGGGTTGCATGGGGTTGAAGTTTCCTCGCACTAGGTGCCATTTGGGTCCCAGGATGGCCATCCACACCTGTTGTACTTCTACCCCATTAAGGCCGTATGATTGTATCAACCCTTTTACGAGGGCAATACATTCTGCCACATCCTCCTGTGGTGGGGGAATGTGGCTAGTTGCTTTTATTATGTCATCTTTAGTCCAGGTTCGGAACACTCGTACCGTATCTGGGTGGCCATCTTGTCCCGCGCGTGGGTTAGGTAGCTCAATTAATGGAAACAGTTGTGCTTCATGTTTCATTAAGACCTCTTCGCCCTTTTGCATGGTATTTTTCCAATCGCCTACTCTTTCTTTGCTTCTTGTGCGTTTAAATGGCCCATCATCATATGGGGGAGGAGCAGAGGGGAAATTTTTAGGTTCCCCTTCCAGCTCCTCTTGTCCGCCTGCTGCTTCTGCCAGCAGAGCAGCTGCATGTTGATATGGGCCTGTATATTCATTATCTTCTTTTCTTTGATACATTATTGGTTTAGTGTCTTCATTTAAACTTGTTTTTTCCTTCTTATCCCTACTTTCCTCTTCATTCTGTTCACGTTTTTGTTTTGCTCTCTTTTCACCTTCTTCTCTCTGCCGTGCTACTTTCATCCAGACCTTTGTCTGCTCAAATCCTTCTTTGTTCATGTCTTTCATTTTACCGTTACATTTTTCTCTGATGTTAAGTTGTAGTTGTCTGGGCTGGCCCCCTCTGGGCTCCTCTCTCTTTGTGTGGGGTGGGGGGTGTGGGGCCTGGGGGGTTGGCTTTCGGGCGGTGGGGCCTCTGCCCTGGGGAGACTTGGGCCCAATGCTGGGGGGGGCGGGGGGACGGTTGTTTCATCATCGGGGGTCAGTTTGGTAGCTGTCCCCGACCGTCCCTCCTTCCTCATACGACCACTTATTAGGTTGGAAGGAGGGGCGTGCTTGCGGAATACCTCGAGGGGCCGAGCCACTTGGCAGTGGTCCACCCCTCCCATGGTCTCCGCACAGTTTCGCCCCCTTCTCCTGGTTTTAAATGCACCTTAGACACGTAGGATCCTTGGTGGGGGGTGCTAGGACATCACTGCCAGCAAGCAGGAGATGTCCTCTCAGTGCTCTACCCTCCAATTTTAACTGCACCGTAGACATTTAGGGCTCCTTGGTGAGAGGGCGATTGGACATCCCTGACTAAGCAATCAGGAGATGTCCTCAGTGCCGTGACCGCCAATTTTAACTGCACCCTTTATTACACACACCCATCAATCACAAGAAACACACCTCAACACACACACAAATACATTACACAAGGAAGGTGGGACTACTGATCTTCTGTCCCTTACCCCATCCCTGGTGGAGGGAACAGGGCCTTCAGCGGCGGTGGCCTTGTCTCCTGGGGGTCGGCCTCCTGGGCCCGGCGGCCCCCTCCCCGCACAGGGAGAGGGATCCCTCAGTCCTCTGGCAAGTCCATGAGCGGGGGATCATATTCCATCTGAGCCTGGAGGGTGTCTGTGTCCTTGTGGTGCGGGTTCTGGCCCTTACCCTCGGGTGCCGAGCCCCTTCTGGGTCACAACATTAGGAGAGCCTGGTCAGGCAATGTACACCTTTGGGGACCCCCACTGCTCTTGGTCATCCCTTTTCTAGATGGGGGTAGCTGACCCCCATCATGCTCTCTTCTGGATCTCCGCAGCTGCCTGGAGCTTTGGAGCGGGTCTCCCGTGGGGGGCCCGGGCTCGTACCCGGGGCTGGGGTGGGGGGATGCCCAGAACTCCTGGGTGGTGGTGGGCGGCTTGTCTGGGGTGGTGGGGCTCTCGGGGGTGGGGCCCCGCGCTGGGCCACCTGGCGCAGTGGGAGGGCTGCTCTCCTGACTGGGCTGGGCCTTGCGCTCTGCGCTTCCGTACCTCACTGCACTCGGGTGTTGGGGGCCCGTGTGGCTGTCCTGCGGGCCCTGGTCTGGGTGCTTGGCTGGGCTGCCTGGCGGGTGGATCTCCTCCATTGACCCCACAGTATGGGTGCGGGGGCGGGCCCTGGTCGGCGCGGGTGTCTTGGTGTGGGGATGGCTGGGGGTTCTCCCTCCTTTTTTGTGCATTCCATCATCCACTTCAGCTTAACATAACATTCACCTGAGTACAGGCGTCGGCTCACCTTTGCACCTTCAAATAGTGTGCATGACAGAATGTAATGCTTTACATGTGTTGGTTGGTATGCACAAGTGTGCGTGTGAACTGGATGTGGACAAGTTTGTGAACACTCTCGGAGCCGGCAGGTATGTAACAGCTGAGTGTGTGGACAGGCTGTGCCCATTTTAGACCAACATTCACTATTGCAATGGGTATAAGCTCCAGCATTTTGTTGCCTGTAGATTAACAACTCTACCTTCCCTTCCCTGTAGCCATTCTCTAACTGCTATAATGCACCATCTCTCTTTCCCCCCCTCCACCCCCCAACTCTCTCCTTTTTCCCCTTTCCTTTTCCGTCCGGTCCAACAAAAAAGACACAAATAAAAAATATATATATATATATATATTAATAAAGTTTGGTTTAAATTACAAAAGGGGCTTATACCAACATACATTTTGTGTTCGCTATGATTTATAACCCCTGATTGTAAGAGTAAAATCTGTCTAATACAAGAGGTTCTCAGCTCATATCTGTTTGCTCAGCTGTTGGACAGGACAAGTTAAAAAAAAAAAAAAAAAAAAAAAAAAAGTTGTA
>BSAI01000106.1:8011808-8035135 GCA_036245035.1 Adrianichthys oophorus
TAAAAAAAAAAAAAAAAAAAAAAAAAAAAGTTGTAGTTGTCTTATGTTGGTACTACTTAACCTTCCGCTGCATTTATGTTGTTTAACCCAGTATGGTAGGGGTTCAACTGCAGTGTGATCCTCTCGTTGGATCACTCTCCAGTCTTTGCATGGCAGGTCTCGGAGGACCTTTTCTTTTTCTTTGCTTTGATTTTTACCCATTTTGAACTAAATTTTGAACTCAGTGGGGGTTAACACCTAGGGTGTTCTAACACTGAGTTTCAGTTGTCCAACAATGCAATAATGAATTTATTCCTGTGGTGAGACAAGCTTCTACCCTTTCGGGCGGTGTCTCGTTGGATACAGCCTTCCACAGAAACTTATTGCTCACTATTGTTGGCTTTGGTATGGAATGTAAGTACCTAGTGGTAATTACAGTCCCTCACACACACACACACACACACAGTCATTCCTTTTTTAGACGTCTCTCTATTTTTTACACCCTATTTTACCAGAGGACTCCGCCGTCCCATGCGACGCTTTTTAGTCTTTTTCACCTAAAGGAGGTCGTCCTCCGCGGAATTTAACTGGACTTTTAACACGACACAAAGTCTTAGGGTTCCAGCGCTTTCTCTATTTTTTCTTTTTTATTTCACACAAGCTTTTTAAGTCAAGATATACTCACACTCCCGGTGTTCGGGATGTCCGTCAACCGTCAGACCCCAGCCGGTGGAGAGTACACCCAGGCCCGGAAAGGGTATACAATGCCACGGCCGCGGACTTCTCCTGGTTCTCTCCCACCTGCTGGAGTGCTTCAGGTATGTTGGATCCCGGACGAGCCCCCAATTAATGTTAGGTTCAAAACCCAAACATTAGTAAATCTGCAAAGAAACACAAGAGAGTTGAGTATGGCTTTCACCTGCAGGGAGAGTGCCAGAGATCGCTCAGTTACAAGCTCCTCTTAACACTCTGTCCGATCTTAGCCTCCCCCTGCTATTTATTAAAGGGAACACCCTAGTTACATGCTGATTCAGCCACTAAGGGAGGGGAAAAAAGGGGGCTGGCTGAAGCAGTTTGTAGATAATAAGAGAAAAAGAGGGGTAAACCGTGCCCCTTCCTGAGATAAGGGTCACACGACAAGACTTTGAAGTTTGATAGTGTGCAGCTCTGGAATGTAAGACTTTGAGGTTTGATAGTAGATAGCTCTGGAATGTAAGACTTTGAGGTTTGATAGTAGATAGCTCTGGAATGTAAGACTTTGAGGTTTGATAGTAGATAGCTCTGGAATGTCAAAACAAGAAGCAAGGGTAACTGAAGAAAACAGAATAATAAGAATCATAAAATCTCTAACATTAACCATGTCAAGATGGGTTTTTCTGTAAAAGAACAAAACATTCCAGTGCATTTCACCTTTTATCAACAATTCTGCTAAAATGAAAGAAAACCACAAAATCAAGCAAATAATGCTTCACAAGAAATTGAACAAAGCCGTCAAGTTATAACAGGAATACAAAACCATATTTTAATATTAAATAATGCATCCCTCTAAAACAACACTATTCAGATATTTGGAACACAATATGAACATTTAAAACTAAATCAAAACATTTTCTTTCATAGAAAATAAAGTTCAAAGGGTTATAGGAGCACCTTCATAAAAAAACAGGCATACAAAATATTAGCCTAGTGTAGAAAACATGGCAGATGAATACATTCACTTAAAATAAAAATCAACTGTCACTGTCCGCTCTGCCATGAACTTGGCCATAAATAATAGTTCTGCTGCTGCTGAAACAAATGCTGCTGCAATAGTTCCTGCTGCTGCAATAGTTCCTGCTGCTGCAAGTGCTGCTGAGGCACCTGTTGCTGCATTATCTGCTGCTGAGACATCTGCTGATATTCCTGAAGGCGCTGTTGCCAAGGCACTTGCACATTCCGGAAGTGGTGCTGCTGCTGAAGGACTTGATGACTTTGCTGCTGCAGTTGCTCCTGAACGTCACCTTCTGAAAACGCTAAAGTAGAGAAACTCTGCCTCGTGGACGTAAGAAGCAGACAGTTTACCAGGTTTGCTGGGCTCACTTGATTGGTGTTAGAACTCGTCTGAGGTCGTTTTTCACTCATTTTCTGCAGGTTATTTGCTGCGGCGTGACTTGCGGCGTACTGAAAGGTGCCTGGAGGTTCATCTAGCTCATCAGCCTTTTGGATCTGGGACATGCAGCTCTGAGCAGCTGCCACAGTGTCACAGTGAATACCTGCGTGGATGCTGCTTTGATGTTCTCTACTGGTTTCACCTTGATACTCTGTCTGATACAAGGGATAGGCTGGACTTTGCCGTGCTCTTATAATGGTCTTGATTGGTGACCGACAGACCGCAGTGCTTTTGACCACTGGATTACCAGATGATTCTGGAATCTGACCTGGATTAAGGTTGCTAGTGGTGGAATCTGAGGGGGGCTGGCTCACATTACTTTTGTCTTTTACAGGTAGAGTAGGTGTGCTGCCGACTGTTGAAGAAGATGTTCCATAATTAGAACCAGGTTGGTTGTTGCACTCCAAGTCAGGGGGATTTTCTTGTAACGTGTCCAATAAATTATCCGCTTGCCTTTGCTCAAGCTTAGAGTCTGGTACCGTTTCATCGTTAGTAGACTGCTCACATGCCACCGTTTCAGAAATCCCTTTTTTCAATATGGATATTAGCATCTCAAGAACTTTAAGGTTCCTCTTAGGGGATTTAAGTGCAACACTGTGATTTTCATCTTTTGGAGAATCTGAAGAAAGATGTGGAGCAGGATGAGCCAAGTTTGATTCAGAGGCTGGCAGAGAGGAGGCGTCAGCCTTTGCCTTCAGTGGGTTCAGTTCAGCTGAAGCTTGTAAAGAGTCTTCATTTTGGCTGCTAATTGTTTCCACAGATGTATCAGCTGGCCTTTGGATGCTAGAGGATCTTTCATTTCCTACAGAGACGTTTAGGCTCTCACTGACTGTAGGAGTAACAAGGGGAGATGTTGATTTCAAAGATTCTTCTCCATCGTTGACATTGAGGGAATGGAACATTTTAAAACGAGACCCAGCGGGTGTCGATTCAAGGTGCGATCCACCGAAGAGACTCTGAGGGATGTGAGGCAAGCTAGAATCAGGGACAACGGGATCCAGGTTTGAGGAGGAACTGTCTACCTCAATCCTTCCAAACACAGTAGAATCTTCCAGATCACAGGTGTCCTTTTGTTCAGCTTCAAAAACACAAAAGTAGAAGAAAATTAGTTTGCAATCTTTTATTCCAATTTCATCTATTGGACAAGAATACATTGTTTACTTTAATCAATACAATGTAAAATGATAAATCTTACAAAAGCTGGGCATCTGGAACACATTTGGAGCAGAAGAGAACAGACTCAAGATCCCTCTGTCTTCACGAGCTTTTGCATCTTGAGACATTTTTGTCTCTTCAAAATAAAAGGGTTTAGTTTTTGAAAGATTAAGACAAAAAAAAACAGAAAAGTTGAAGTTTAATACCAGTTTATTTAGTCTAAAAAGTGTCAATAGAAATATTAAAAAAAAAAGATCACTTGTTATAGAATTACATTAATGAGAAGGGATTTGTTATAAAGTCCATATCTGGAAAACAATCTTTTCAAACTAAAGGTCTTAAAGGGGGAAATTAGATAAGGGACAAAAAAAAACCCCCACAAAACTTGGAGTTTTAGCCAGTAGTCAAATTATCTTTAAACTCACAGTAAAATAAAATATGTTTGCAGACTCCTTTTACCTAAATTTACTGATAAAGTCTGAAACATTAAAAAAAGATGGTAAAACTCACTTTCCTGCTCAGCAACACTGATGGGAAGCTGGGTGACTCCTTGAATCTCTTCATCCTTGATGCTTTGTACCACTTTTAAGGCTACATAAAGAGTTGATCCATAAGAGATTAAACATCTTTCAAATAAAAACTTTCCAAACATTTCCAAATTACTTGTATTGTAACCTTCACTGAATGAAGCGTTCCAAATGAATCCATGCAGCTCCGGACCCAGACAGACACACTTGGTAAAACACAGAGGTGGATAAGTTTCATGGAATTTTTCTTAAAAATATTACAAGCGAGAAGCGAACAGACCTGTGCAGTCATCGTTAGCTCGTGCTCCTGATTTGACAGTTTCAGAATAACCGCTTTTAAAATATCCAGCTTCATTTCATGCAGGAGCTCCTCGTCATACCAGAACTTCTGCAGGTACTCTGGATAGTCTCTCTCCTTTGAAATATGCACATCCTACTCTGTAAAACTTCGAAAATGCTAGCGTTAATGGAGTTTAGAGACATTTAAAATGAAGGACGCACCAAGTATTTGAGCTGGTGATCAAAGCTGATCATGTGGTGGCAGATGTTACGGAGGAGGACTTTCTTCTCACAGCAATCGCACAGGAAGATGGTCTTCTGGCCAATGGTCTTCTGACACTCCCATATGCAGCTCTTGCCTTAAATAGAACAGATTTTGGGGTATGATTTACTCTGATAGAAGGGACAAAAATTTGGGGTGTATTAAATGGACCCACTCACCAATGACCGCAGTTGAGTTATGCAAACCTGCTTTTAAATAAAATGACAGATTGCCGGAGGAACGAGCTTTTCCTCCTGCAAAAAATAGATTATAACAAATCTTTTTTTTTTAATAAAAAAAAAGTGTAGGAAAATACAAAAAAACTTTACGAACCAATAAAAACCCTTGTGGGCAATGCTTCCTGCCCTGTGGTTGCTGCTGGGTGCATGAGTGCATGCTTCCTCTGTTCTGGGACATGTAAATATTTACAACGTAAATATTTGTAACTTTTTAAGCTGGTCCTGAAGGTGATTTACATTTGACTCCAAAACAACAAGAGCGAATACATTAAAATGGATGTAGACAAAAAAGAACCAGAACTAAAAATAGTCTATTTACCAGGACTCCTAACAGCAGGAGTGGGTTCAATCTGAGGAACAACTTCTGCATCCTGCTCAAACTCTGCCTCCTGGGAATCTTCTGAAAATGAGCAGATAAAGTAAATCGATTAAGTTAAATGAATGATTTCTATCTTTGTAGAATCCAGAACAGTGAATTTATACCTGATATGTCTTCAAACAGACGAACAGCTGATGGAATGGGCTCGGAATCGCTTTGATTTAAAGTCACATTTGAACAAAACTCTTCTGAACTCTGGTGTCTGATGAATTTACCTGCCGTCTGGAGGGACTTTATTTCTCTGTGAACAGTTTTTCCTTAAAGTAAGGAAAAAACATTTATTTATCTCTGTGTGTTCATTTGTAAACTATTGCCAGTTTGAGTTCTAACCTGGTGTCTGGTCGTCTTCTGATTGATGCACACTTTCACTGCTGAGATCTTCTGGGACGTCATGATCAGAAGTTCCTGTTGTCTCAGTCTGTGGAGCTTGCACTACTAAAGACATTTTATATAGAAACTTTGGTTTTGGTCCATTTTTATCATAGTAAAAGATTATTGCTCTAGAGAGCAAAGGAAATCATTAAACATACAGTCAGCTGAGCTTGAAACTTCACAGGGATCTGGAGCTTCATCTGCATTGTGGACTGAGGAGGACACACAGTCTGCAGGGTCTTTTTTCCTCACCATGGCTTTCACCTTTTCTACAGCTAAACATAAGAACAGGTGAAATAAACAGATGGTTTCAGACAGGTATTGTAAAAAATTACAGAAAACATCAAACGTATTGCAACTGTACAGCCTTCCTTCCATCCATCTATTCAGTTTTTTCTGCTCTTCTTGGTCTGGGTTGTGGGGGCAGCAGTCAAAGCAAAGATGCCCAGGCTCTCACTCCAGCCCCTTCCTCCAGCTCCTCTGGGGGGAATCCTGGTGCATTCACAGGGCAGCTGAGAGATGTACTCTCTTCAGCGTGTCCTGGGTCTTACTCGAGCTCTCTGCCTGGTGAGACGACCTGGAACATCTCCCCAGGGAGGCGTTCAGGAGGCTCCCGACCAGATCTTCTAACCACCTCAACTGATCTCAAAGTGGAAAAGTGACGGCTCGACTCTTAGCTATCTCTGGGTGACTGAGATCCTCACCCTAAGGGAGCATCTGGTGTTAGGAATAGATTTGCTCCTTCCTTTCCTTGGGAGTCTGATGAACAACATCTGGAATTAAAACCAGAGCTAACCCATGATTGATAATGTTTTTGTCCAGTTTGTACAGGAAACTGTCTGCGGAATGTTCTCCGTTCCCCTTTTGGTAAAAACACATTTCGCAACCAGTCCACCAAGCCAGGTTTCTTGAGAAGTGTTTTCAACAAAGATTCCTGGAAGAAAGATAACAGATCGGTTGTTGGAACGGCTGGTGGGGGTGAATGGTTCCTCCGGTAGAATTTGCCAGAATCACGTGAGTCTATTGCAATGAGAGTGGTTGTGCAATGCTTTAGGTACACCCTCTGATCTATAAAATGGGACCGAACAGATATTCAGGGGCTTCTTTCATCTGACTGGGTTAACTGCATTTGGGCTCCGATTGATGATCGGTTCTGAAAATGAAGGTCTTCTGAATTTATTCTTGAATAAACAGACCCTTTAAGCAGACAGCAGATTCCAGTTTTTTCTTGATTCAGAGTTCACTTTTTTCCTCAACACTGGCCACCCCATGGAGGAAACACATTTCGTCCACTTTTATTCTGCAACATGGCGGACAGAGCTACAGCAGCGGCTGACCTGGACTCACAATTTTTCGGTAAAACTGCTGCAATCATTACAGACCTCAAGGAAGACATCCGTCGTTTAAGAGCTGAACTGGAAGTGAAAGACGCTCTACTTTCCAAGTTCATGGATGTCTCCTTCGCCCAGTCTAAGCGGTTAACTTCACTTAGCGCCGCTCTCCAGGACACAGCTCCATGGGATCCTTCCACCTGCCCTCGGCCTTCTTCATTCTCGACTCCCAAACAAAGATCCCTGGATGAAGAAGTGGTTGTCCAAATGCCCAGAAGGACTTCTGACGAGACTCAAAAGCCTACACTGAGTCTCTCAAACCGCTTCGGAAGTCTGGCTGCGGATTCTCCGGCTCCTTCGGCCACAGCGGCACGGACTCCACTAGACCTGGGTTCCATCGTCGAGTTTCCCGCTCTTCGGCGAGACGCCACAGAGACTCCGATGGAACACGTAGGCACCGCGGCGGGCAGCGATCCGGCTCGACCTTCGAGGATCGCCGCGAAAGCCCCATCCGGTCCCGACGAGCGTCGCCGGCTGGAGCTCCCCGCTTCCTCTCGGTCGGCAACCTCTTCCTCCCGCCGTTTGATCTTGAAGGAGGCTGTCCGTTTCCACTCCAGCGGTGCCCGTGGCTCGCCGCCATCCCAGACCGACCACCGGCTACAAGGTGAGGCCGCCGCCGTCACACAGGGACGCTCCGCTGTCGCCTCACCTGTCTGTGCTTCACCAGCGCCCGCGTCTCCTCCTTCACTGTTTGCCCCGACGACAGCAATCATCGGTGACTCCATAATAAGGAAGGTCCGCTTCTTTAATGCGGTAACACACTGTTTTCCTGGAGCCACAGTTCTGGACATCCTGGAGAAACTCCCAGAACTGTTGCGCTCTTTCCCTTCCTCTGTTAGGAGACTGATTTTACACGTCGGTTTTAATGATACATCGTATAGAGATTCTGAAACGACTAGAAAAGCTTTTAACAAACTTTTTACATTTTTAAAGTCCTGTCCATTGACTGTTTTTAATCTCTGGACCCCTCCCCTCCCTCTCCCGCGGCCAGGGCCCGGTTCAGCAGGCTGCTGAGTCTGAGCACCTGGCTCCAGTCTGTTACCAGTCAGAACGGATTTGTTTTTATTGACAATTTCAATCTGTTCTGGAACAGAACCTCCTTTTTTAAAACTGATGGAATTCACCCCAGTCCACTGGGCAGTAATGTTTTAGCCACCAACATCAGACACTCTGTCCAGACATCACCTGCCCCCATCATGTCCACACCAGTCCAAACCTCCTCTTCATCTGTACAGACATCTGTGTGTGGAGGTGACTGACTGGATCATGTACCTTCTTCCCCCATTCCCCAACAAACTGCTTCAACCATCCACACTGCTTCCCTTCCAAGACTTGTTGCCCCCTATGAGGAGACGTGCTTGGAGAAAACCAGATCACCAATACCTTCAGCCACTAAAGGAAGCACCAAAGTCCAAGGAAGCAGTTTCATCAACCAAAGATGTTCCACCCTCTTTTAACATGGCACTTTTTAATGTTCGGTCCATATCTAACAAGACTTTTATTATAAATGATTTTATCCTAGACCATAATATTGATTGTCTCTTTTTAACTGAAACATGGCTGAGCACGGATGCATCCACTGTTCTCACAGAGTCCTCCCCATCTAATTTTAGTTTTGTTTTTTCCACAAGGGAGGGCAAAAAGGGTGGTGGTACTGCATCTATTGTATCCAACTCCTTTGCAGTAAATTGCAAAGTGCAAATTTCTTTAGATCAGTACCCCAGCTTTGACCACCATGCCTTTGTTTTTAACAGCCCTCCAGTTTTATGCATCACAGTATACAGACCACCAAATCCAAACACTGGTTTTATTGAGGAGTTTTCTGAGTTTCTAGCATCTGTCCACACTTCATTCAACATGATTTTAATAACTGGTGATTTTAATCTGCATGTAGATAAGGAGTCGGACTACTCTGCTTCTCAGTTTCTGGACCTGCTTGCTTGTCTGGATTTTAAACATGTCATGCAGCCGACTCACAACAGGGGGCACACTCTTGACCTGGTCATCAGTCATGGTTTACCTACAAGTGTGTCCACTGCTGTGGATCTGGCTGTCTCTGATCATTACTGTGTGCTTTTTAACATCACTGGTTTTATAAAACAACAGACCTCTGTGAGAACTGTGAAGAAACACTACTTGACTCCTGAAGTGGCCGAAAAATGTATTTCAACTGTTCGCTCAAACTCTCCAATTGTCTTACCAGCCCCCTGCAACTTACTTGTGGAAAGTTAACAGTAAACTTAGATCCAGTCTCGACTCAGTTGCTCCACTAAAATCTAAAAGGATGAGAATCAAACCTTCACCCCCTTGGAGAACCGAAGACATCAAACAACTGAAGAGACGAGCTAGGGCAGCGGAAAGACGTTGGAGAAAGCATACGCTTGAAATAAACCATCAACTGTACCAAAATCAACTAAAACTATACAACCAGACTGTAAAACAGACCAGGAACTCATACTTTGCGAACATAATCTCTGAAAATAAAAATAATCCCAGAGTCCTCTTCAGCACAATAGAATCCTTATTGAGCTCAGACATGAATAAGACCAAAATGCCAGCTTCTGCTGCATTGTGTGAGGACTTTGCTAACCACTTCAGGAGCAAAATTGCTTCTGTGCGATCTAGTATCTTGATGGAACAAAGAAGCAATTGTAATAAAAATGATGACTTGACCTTACCCAAGGAAGCACTGGACAGTTTTGACCTGGTTGAAGCTGCAACACTTGGTTTAACTTGGGAGAAAACTCGACCAACGACCTGTTTTTTAGATCCCATCCCCACATCACTTTTTAAATCATTTTATGGATCTTTTGAGAGCGAGATTTTAAACATCATAAATTCCTCTCTACAAACGGGTATTTTTCCCACTGCTTTTAAAACTGCAGTGGTGAAACCGTTACTAAAGAAAAGCAATGTAGATCCTACGGGTTTTTAATAACTACAGACCAGTGTCCAACTTGCCATTTTTAAGCAAGATTCTGGAAAAAATTGTTTTTATTCAGCTAAATGAGTTTCTCTTACACAATAACATATTTGAGGTGAACCAGTCTGGATTTAGAACAAACCATAGCACTGAGACAGCCCTGTTAAAGATCGTTAATGATGTTAGATGTGCCTCGGATTCAGGTCAGATCACAGTATTAGTTCTACTGGATCTAAGTGCTGCTTTTGACACTGTTCATCACCTGATCCTGTTAAACAGACTTCAAAGTCTTGGCCTTTCAGGGACTGTTATCCAGTGGTTCACTTCCCATCTCACGGAGAGAAACTTTATGGTAAGCATGGACACTTACTTTTCTGGGGTCCACAAAATTGAATGTGGTGTGCCTCAAGGTTCCATCCTTGGCCCCTTGCTTTTTAACATCTACATGCTTCCTCTGGGGAATGTCATCAGGAAGCACAACATCAGCTTTCATAGCTATGCTGATGATACCCAGCTGTACATAGCTATGTCTCCTGATGACACAAGACCAATAGAAGCACTTTTTAATTGTATTTTAGATGTAAAATCATGGATGGCAAATAATTTTCTACATTTTTTTTGGTTGTGCTTGTTTTTAATCTGTTTTATTTTAATGTAAAGCACTTTGTGTTATGCTTCATAGAAAAAGTGCTATAGAAATCAAGTTTGATTTGATCTTGGTATTTTCCTTTTCCATTGCTTTCTCTCTGGTGAAGCTCTTGCAAGTCTCACCTTTTAGTCAATTCCAAAGCAGGATCTTTGGAATATGCATTCCCACATTTGTTCTTCCTCAATGGGGAACTTCAAAGTAGTCATCTTCATTCACAGGAAGATGTGTGCATCTTTGAGGAATTTATGACTAGAGACCATGAGGTTGCCTTGGTTTGCAACTTTGTGAATGTTCTTAAATTATTTAGCTACAATTACAAGATACAAAAAACAATTGCTCAATTTCACCTAATCTGTAAGCTACTTCTTCACAGAATCAAGATTCAATGGACTTCAATTAATTTGAAAAGTGAATGACCCAACATAAGTTTTCACAGAATCTGCTTCACGTTGCTCAAGACCAAATTCAGTCAAATTATTTTTTTACACCTTTAGCAGCTCAATAAGAAACAGCTCTCATGCCTGACTGAGGAACAGGGGAGAACTATTTTGACCAGTCTCCAACGAGACTTTCCACTCATTTTAAAAACTGAGTTTGGCCAAACACTCCACTCGAGTCCTCTCCATTCCTTTTCTAGGGAGGTTTTTAAAAAAGAGGAACCACCACCCCAGTCTACCAGTCCAGTTTTGCTGTCCCTGACTGCCGCGATGTTGCACAGACAGGTCAGCCAAGACGATCCAGAAACTTGAGGTACACAAAGCAGACTTCATCCACCCTCGCCACCTTGATGAAGAGCTCTTTGACTTTCTCAGTGACTTCAGCTCAGATGATGAGAGTCCAACGTTGAGTCCCCAGCCTCTGCTTCCTCCACATGTCCCCTTCCTGAAGCGCCAGAATGTTTGCCAGAATCTCTTCAACCAATAGTCCATCTTCATGGCCTTACTGAACTCCTTCCCAAATTTTACCTGTCTAGGCCGCAGCTTGTTATGACTGCCGGTACCTTTCAGCTGCCTCTAGAGACCCACAAGCCAGTCAGACTAGATAATACTCCATCAGCTTCACGGCACCCCTCATTTCATCTTCCCACCCCCTGATTCAGGGTTTGCCACCACAGCAGGCACCAGAGACATTACCACAACAGCTCCAAACAGCCACAGAATAGCTGTGGAAAGCATGGAGAGATGTGGAGAACAGCTCTTTGACTTAAAGTCCCCAGCCACTCTCTGACAAGTCTTTTTTTGCCTCCTCCGCCCACGAATCCAACTCACCACAAGGTAGTGTACAGTGGACATATCTGCCCCTCTCTTTACTTGGGTGTCTAGGACACATGGTCAAAGGAGACATGAAACGACTTCAAGGTCAATCATCGACATCCTACCTAGGATGTCCGGGTGGTATGCAATAATGAACACCCTAGGTGTTTGAACATAGTGTTCATTATAGACAAAGGGTCCATTATAGCACCATGATCTTCAGGTGCTCACCTGCGAGACCCAACCCCACACCTGGCTTCAGGATGGGGACCCATTGACAACAATCCAGGTGACATAATTAAATCCTGATGTTGCCAGCTCATTGGAAAATTCTGTAATGTATGATTTAGTAGAATCTATCTACCTTCATCATTTGGAAGACAACCCAGCTCTTGGTATACGTCCTTACTCACTTGCAGCCTCTAAAAAGATAAATAAGAATATAAGTAAACCGACAAAAAAAGTAAATGTTGAAAAAATTATATACTTTTATTATTATCATCCCTTTTCTTTTGTTACTATGTTTGAACGCTGAACTATATACTAAGTCCGAAGAAACCCCCCTCCGCACATACAAAACTTCCCATGAGCCACTCTGAACTTCCCATGCACTGTTCTGAGAAAAGAAACACAAAGGCAGAATCTGAAGTGGCAACTGTTTAAACCAGAATTTAACAGTGATCCTGCATTGGCCTCGCCTAGCAACGGCTCAAGCTAAGAATAACCAACATATGTACTAACCCCCCACAAATGTTTTCTTAAAAATTCTGATAATTTAACATATTAGATTATTTCACTTTTATCAAAGATGCTACACATCAAAAAACCCAACAAATTCTACTGGTAATTTTATTCAAATCTGACCGTAGTGCAGCTTACCTGAACACTTCGAGAGTGGGGTAAGTCCCTCTCAATCTTCCCCAACAGAGCTACTGTATGATTCAATTTACTCTCCCACTCTAAAGGCTTTGCCGTCCATTCAGGGTATTTTCTTTTCTAGAAAAAAATGCATAATATAAAACAGTGTGCTACTACTTTTTAATTTCACACAATCCGCCAAAAGACTGCAGTTACTTACCACATAGTTATACTGGTGGCTAATGCTGACCAGATGGTGAGAACTGGATGAATTCAGTTTTACCAAACAAAGCATGCAGTAGACCTGCTGCTTTCCATCACATGACACAACAAGCAGATGATTTGTGCCTGTAAATGAAGTACAAAATCAGATTGAATGAAAAATCAAGGCATTCTTAAATAAAAGTTGTTTCGTTAGTCACTTAAAATATTAGGGGTATATTGGCAAGAGTCTGATGATACGATACATATCACAATACACGTCACAATAAGAGACATATCCAAATATATCAAAAGACAGTACCAGAGACAATATTTCAATATTTTCTTTTAAAGATTGTGACTTAGAAAAAAAATTACCCGAGTATTGATACACTTTTCACATAAATAAAATTGTAAAATACATTTTCATTAACGATCAGAACATTAAGCACTGCAACTGTATCTCATACACAAGTTGCTTTTACTCAAGCAAATTCATTGTGCTTTTCTTTTGTTAATTTAGGAGACAATTTTTTTTAACACTTGACATTGTGTGATGTACAGAAATGTAACCAATAATGTTCCTTATGTAATGAGGTTCCCCATGTATTGGTTGGTTGAGAAAATAAAGTACTGTTTATTTCCAACACTGCTGAATGTAGCCGAACCACTAGTTATTAAACTGTTCAGGTGCTTGAAAAGGTGCTTTCCAGAAAGATCATAGTATGAAGATGCATCGCCACAATGTGAAGGTGAATGTGGCTCAGTGTCTTTTTTCGCTACGCAACAACAACAATCGCAAGGGTAGTGACTTCACAATTTTTACAAGATGGTTCATGTGAGATCTTGAGTGTTTTGGTGTGGTGTATGAGCTGCTTGAAGAAGTACAATGGTACTGGGCTGCCAAACTCGTGGTCGGGGGTTTAAGTGGGAAAACAAAAGTAAGAGCGGACTACATGTTTGCTTATAATTAACTAATTAAATATGGTCTTGGCAGCATTTTAAATCAATACAAGTCTCTCCAATGAAGTATTTTGATATTTCACTGAATCAATATTTTCTTATACCCATACAAAATATACTCACCGATTTTTTCTTGATTCCCACTTGGAATGGTCTTACTTGCAGATAAATGCAGTGGCTCTTTGCAAAGGTTTTTTTGTCTAGATCTGGTAGACAACCCTGGGTTTGGGTCACCGACTGGATGTCGTCTTCTCTCATCAGCATGTGGTACATTGTCTCCATTTGCTTCAACTAATTTCTTCCTGTATGCAGTCCTAGCACAAGGGTCAGTGTTCCTATGTTCATTTGACTTAGTTGGCATTTTAGGGGATATTTTGTTTTGATTTGTAACTGAGGGTTTGACTGCAGTTTTAGCAATTCTGGAAGAAGGGTGTGTTTTGGATGCAACTTCACTCCCTGAGGAATCTGCCTGAGGAGAATGTGCAACTTTTGCTGGAAATGCTCCACCCTTGGATGCAGACTCAGTTCTTTCGAAGAGCCTAGTTTCAGTTACAGATTTGGATGTAGCTTTGGAGATGACTGCTGATAATTTGGTTGGCGTAATTTTCTGACTAGATGCAGTCTTGTCAGATTCAGTACTTGTAGTTTGAGAAACATTGAATGGGCTGTCACTTCCTGAAAACAAAGAAACTGTGCTTGGATCACTTGGACATGTGTTTATATCTGATGTAGCTTCACCACATTCCATTTGGGCTTCATTAGTTCTGGAGAGAGTTTCTATCTCCATAAACAAGCCTGTAGCTGCATTGGAGTCTTCTTCGCTGTCAATCTCCATGTCAACCTTTAAAACAAAATATAAACTATAAGAATTTGATAGCATTAAATTTCATATAAAAAGAGGAAGGAAATGCACAACACTGAATATCTATCCACTTGAACTACAGATATTTACTTCAGAACTTTACTGCTGTTAAACTAAGGCTAGACGAAAGTGAATTTTTTATTTCACCATATTGCTTTTTCATATCAGGTGATAACGATATTTATCACGAAATAAACCAAATAACTATATTTGGAAAATTTGAACACTATTTTCACGCAAATATGCATTTCCTATCATTCTTTAAACATCGCAGATGTACTGAAGAAACATGATACAAGTTTGTTCCCCCCCAGAAAACAAAAAAAAAAGCAGATATTTTACAAACTAAAGTGAAAAGCTTTTAAGTTTCAAAAGAGAACATAAATACAGCAGAACACTAAAATGCTTGATCAGTTCCATTTAAAAACAAAGTATTAACTCTACAAATAAATTCTAATGTTTTCAAGTTTTACCGAACAAACATAAAGTTGACAAACATTTTTGTCAACATCCTGTGAATTGGCTAAGAACAAAAAGCAAATTCTCTAAAATTGTTTTCGTAGTTTAGACTGTTGCTGCTGTGAAGGTCTTACCTGTCTTGTTTTTGCTGGAGAATTATTGTTTATTTCAGTCTGAGATTGAGCAAGCTTGGTGGCACAGCCTCAGGTGATTAGAAGCTTTAGAAGGAACATGCCTTCTGCACAATTTGCAGTGCATGTTACTCTGTTTTTTGTCGGATTTTAAATAACTAAAATACCTCCACAGGGGCAGAAATTTAATTTTTGAAACACTGGCCAAGTTGGCCGGTTGATAAAAAAAATAAATCTACCAGCCAAACATATATTTTATCAGCCAAATTCTGATACTATTATACACAGAAATGCCTCAGGCATTTTTTGGACATTCTTTTATTTTTCTTTAAGAAAATGAAATTGCATAAAAGTAATTTATAAATTATATGAACACGTGTTTACCGTCATCTAACTGTAAACTCAAATTCAAACATGCTGAGAAAACATGGACAGATTTAGTAGAAATTTCCTAATTCTGCCTCCAGGAGATCACATTTTATTACTAATCATGACTAGCCAACAAAATAACTCTATTCCTATTCCTGCCACTCACCTGCATCCAATCATCAGTATCCATCACTCACTCTTCTTCCCTGCCTACTACCCCGATCCAGTCACAAACCAGTTTATGCTGTCCACCACTTTCCGTAAAGCTGAATCTGTCGACCAGGTTCAGCAACTCGCAAACAAGACTCGACCCCTGTGGCCTGTGGATTTTCATCCCCACAATAAAAGTCTATCTTGATAGACAAATTTTACTATTGAGGAAAGGTTATATTGCAATAACAGTAGCTTTATTTTTGTCGCCCAGCCATAAGCTCAACTATCTCAAAAAAAAAAAAAACTTATAATTTTCCATTAGTTGTAAAAAGTTGACTTACATCGTTTTGTGTCATGGTCTGAGGATAATGTGCGCCTTCAACACAAAGCGAATCTGAAGTTATTGGTGGCTTACTATGTCCAGGCAAGTCAAAACCAAGCCCAAGCAGCGTGTTCAATGCTGTGGAGGCGAAGAACAAAGCATGAAACATCTTCTTTAACCGAATGTCAATAACAATAAAATCTGGAAGAGTTCAAGAAGTTTCTTTACCCGAGTGAAAGCTTTGTTTTGAGATGTCAACAAATATCTTTTCATCTGTATAAAAAACCTGAAATCAGAAAATAATAGGTTTACTGTTTCAGCAATCTTGTGTCTTGAGCAGGATATTTTCACCCTATCCCTTGAAAATACAGGGTTGTGACTGGAAGAGCTTCCGGTGTAAAACTCTGCCAAAACCACGTGTGAATCAGTGAAAGCTGATTTGCTGTGGCGACCCCTGAAGGGATAAACCGAATATTCATTAAGTTGAATTCTGAATTCAACTGATAAAAACTTAATTGTTAAATTAAGTTCTATTTTACATATAATTTATGATCCACTTTCATTCAGTTGGTCTATAAAGATCTTTATGTCTAGATTAATTAGATTGTTAGTCTTAAATGGTAAAACACTGTCCTTTGGTGTTTTACTGACCTCATAGAACATCTCCTGGTGGTTAAATCCATTCATGTGATTGAGGACGTCTTTTTCTGAAATCCTGAGCATGCAGCGCCCGCAGAGGTAGATGTGTCTGTGTGTACCACAGCGGCACTCTATAAGTTTGCTTGACACTGAAAAATGTTAAAGAAAAAACTGTTTTACCTTCACAAAGGTTAATCTTGCTTTGTTCAGACTACCAATTTATTGTAAAATTTCTCAAAATAAAGTAAAACACAAACCTTTATTTATATCACCCTTTATGGTTTTCTCCTTTTTGATTTCACATTCAGACATAACTGTGGACTCTTTACCATCAATGTTTGAGGTGAGTCTTTGTCTTTTAGAGCTCGTTCCTCCTTGCAAATTCTCATGTTTTTTTTCTTCTTGTGATGGGTCAGAAAATGTATTTTTTCTTTTTTTCTCTCCAGTCTCACTGGGCCATTTGTACGTTTGGATCCCTTTAGTTTCGGTTTGGGCTCTGTCGTTTCTATTCAAGCTCTTGTTGCTTCTTCCACTGTGTTCTTTACTTGGCTCTTCAGTGGAAGGTACTTCTGTTTTAATCTTCATTATCTGGTTCGCTGCATCCTCTGTCTTTGGACACATTTTGAGGGACATCAGTGGATTGGTTTCCAGGCGTTTTTCATTGTGTTCAGCTTTTTCCTCCTTAATCTGTACAGCTCCAGGCTTGACAGTGTCCTTGTTGCTCACAACGCTGTGGTCCAATACTTTTTGAGTATTCCTGGGAACTAAAATAAAAAGGTGAATTACAGGACAGAAATAAACTTTACACTTATATTTCATAAATTAAAATAAACAATGTTTCACTAAAGGGAGTTGATATTAGTGCACTGAACAGGCCAGTGACACTCGTTTTAATGCAATCCAATAAATCCAGGCAACTATTTAACTCCAGAACAAAAAGAATGTCTAATGCTCTGCTGCACAAGTGGAAACATTAAAGTCATGATATCAAGAACGTAATGGCAACTCATGCAGAGCTTACTCCTTATTTAGTGTCTTCTGGCATCAGTTCTTAAACCCCATAGGTTAATTACTTGCAATATGATCATAGATGATTATCCAAATAAACCTTACCCAGCTTCATCTTAGCACTGATCATAGGTTCAAGACTTCCTTTTCCTTCCTTTCTCTTTGCAGAAGCCAGGATCTCTGTTACTGAAATAATACAGCCTGTAAGTTTTCATGACAATTTTGATGAAAATGCCAGAGTACAAACTCTTAATTACTCACCTCTTTGATAGGAACATGGCTCAATTATGGGATCTTCCAAGCAAAATTCCTTAAAAAGTAGAAAATATTGTAAAGTTACTTTAACAGCCAAACAACGCTACAATAGAAAGAATTGATTCCTATTGTGTGGAATGTAATACCTGCACACTGGATATGGGGTGAATAGACCCACTCTGTTTTGCCAAGTCCAACAAAGTTTCTGCATCAACAGTACTGGAGCTCAGTGAGCCGGGGTGGAAAGCATTCTAAAATCATTTATAAAGCATAAATAAATACATCATAAAGTAGAATATAAAATTACTTTTCTTTCTAGAATCATCATCTTCATCAAGGCTCCTGCTGAAAGGTTTGGGGGGGGGGGGTGCCCTTTACCGGTGCGTATAGCTGATCAGATAGCCTAGGGTCTTCCATTGTTGTCGGTCTTGTGCCAGAAGATCAGCATCCTTCATAGCAACCACATAAGGGTTAAGGTCTCCCACAATGACATCTGACCACTGAAAGACCAATGAGTCTCTTGAGGTCATTTACAGCCTGCAGCCCCTGGGTTAAACTGCAAAACTGCTCTCGTAGGATGGTAAGAAGGAAGATGGAAAATGTGGCCGCACCAGTTGGTACGGGGTTACGCAACAAGGCAGTATGCTTGGGGCTGGCATTGTCCTGGCTCTTATTTCCTTGTTAGAGACACGTTGGGACCACTTGATGTTCTCAATGGTCCTGAGAGCTCGACTCATGGATTAAGTCATCTATTCTTGTGGCTAAGTTCTTTTTTAAAGGCCATGTCTCTAAACCATAAACAAGGATGGAGAGGCAGAGTTGTAAATCTGAAGCTTTGTCTTGTGTGTGATGTTTTGGCAATACCTCAGGTGGTTGAGCAGGTCAGCCAATAATTGAAGGAATAGCATTTAGATCCCCGGTTCCACTTAACCCTCCTTGCCTCCAGTGTGGCTCCACTGGTGTGTGAATGTGTATGAATGTACTAGTGATGGTCAGAGGGGCTGTAGGTGCGTACTGACAGCTAGTTTGCTCTAGGGCAGCTGTGGCTACATCAGTAGCTTACCATCACCAAGTATGAATGAGGTGTGAATGAATATTGGATATACATTGTAAGCTCTTTGAGCGTCTGGAAAAGTGCAGATAAATCCAATCCATTATTATTTTGGCGCCGCCAAAAGTGGTTTTCTGAGAGACTGCAGAGCTGATGCTGCCAGCGCCCTTCTGCGGGTGATGTCTAGTTTTAGGTTGCCATTAGCCATCACATGTAGGACAGTAGTGTGGCTGCTCCAGGGTGAAAAAGTGTCTGGATATTCCAGGTAGCAATACAGGTCTTTTGGAGAAGGTCAAGCAGTACTCCTTGGTCAAGGGGCAAGCTGGGATTTGATTCCATGTTGGGCAGTCCGGCTTGTTTTTCTGGTCAGTTTTGTAACAAAGAAGTTTCTCCTGGGTTGGTCGTATAAAATACGAATAAATATACGAAATAGTATTTAAATACTCACCAGAAAAGCAACAACGTGTTCCCAGCTGAACACATGAAGTGGAGCTTCATCCAGCATTAGCTTCCTTTTACAGAGCAAACACAGACGGCCCTTTTGGACGGACTCCTTGTCATTGGACATGGCATTGTAAAACACCAAAAACTGAATGCCTGTGAATTCCACACCATGAAGACATAACACACATCAGCATGGCTCAGCAAGCATCAGTGGCTGCATTTACATGGGCACAACTAAAAGCCTGATCAGAATCAAAATGCGTCACCTAAACACGCCAGTTGGAATAATCTGACCCAATCAGACTTATTCAGATTAAAACTTCCTTCCAACTGAGATAGGTGGGTTATACAGATTGTTGATCTGATTATGGTGCATTTAAATTTTTTATCTGATTGTGTGTCATTACTGCGTTGGTTTTTACATCATGTGTAAACAGTGTGGACATTTCAAAGCGAGAACAGAACTGGCTGGCTGCTCTATGAGAGAACCAGGTCTCCGTTCGAGTAGCCGGACTCTGTATCTTAGTGTCGGCGAGCAGGAGAGGGTGCTTTGTTATGGTGTGCTCCTGAGGAGGCTTCAGAGCACAGTCCAGAAGGCTGCTCAGTGCAAGCAAGCTGCCTGACTCCAGAGAACAGTGTCTCAGAGCAAAGGAGTGGCTTCAGGATGGAGCTGTGTAGGTTGCTTTTGAATGTGGAAATGACGCTCCATGCTATGACTCATATGGCGTTCCATAAACAATCACGTGAATTCTTGTTACTGATCGTGTCCATAACAAAAGGATGGTCTTATTCGTACATATTTACGTGAGGCCAAGATGCACATTGCTGCATTGCCCGCACGCATTTATACTAAATGTTGTTGTTGTTGTTGTTGGTGGTGCATATTAACGCAACCCTAATCCAGTCTATGCAGTCAAGAATAAAGTTCTGCACTAGCCACATGCATTTATAAAATTATGTGAGAACAGTCACTTTAAAAAAATACATAATAAAAGCACGCACAGGTATCTTCTCGCTACATGCTAACAGCAACCATGTTTGTTTACAATAGAACTCCGCTACTACTTCTCATACAGCAGTTACTGGTATTTTAGAGAGTTCTTCACATGTCAATATGATTTATTCTGATCGAACGTGTAGAATGCAATTGTTTGCCATAATCAGATGAAGTTTTTCAAGGCCATGTAAAAATGATGTTTGATTAGATCAAATATATTTTGCACATGTACACGCAGCTAGTACCACTCATACTTAATATTCTTTAAGAAGATCTTATTTCCAATAAAAAACAAATACAACTCACCAAGCAGAGGAAATTTCTCATTTTGTTGGAGTTTGCTGAAGGTTTGCTTTTTAGGAACTGAATCATTAAAAGAAAAAAAAAGAAAATGTGTTAATCCACAAATGTGTTAAATCAAAGTACAAATAAATGAAAACATAAAAAACAGACTAACCGTTACGCTTTAAAAGAGTGTGGTACACTTTAAGTCTCTTCATCACTACAGATGAAGAAAGAGAATACAAATAAAAAAACATGATTACAAACAAAAAAATTGTCGGGGAGGACAAATAAAACTCCTACCCTGTCTGTAGTCTGTAGGTATGAGCTTCCAAAACCTTTCATATGGCATATCAATAACCTGCAAAAAAGAGAATATTTTCACAATGTGAACATTGAGCTTTTTGTCGTGGAGACATGGTGGCATTCAATTTATTCTTACATTCAAAATAACATCTGTGCCTCCTCCTTCCTCCTCTCTTGCCATCAATCTCAGTGTGCTCTCATCCAGGTCTTGCTGAAAGCCAAAAGGCAGCCGCCAAGGATTCAGGTACATCTAGAGTTCAAAGAAAAGTTAATACATGTTTGAAAAGATCTAACAAATTGATTTAGCACATTTAATACATGCAGTAAATCTTTTTCATCTTTACAAATTACCCCATGGCAAACAGGTCCTGCCTACCTCCTGTGTGATGAGCCAGACAGAGCAGTTCACAACCCCCTTTATGAGCAGAACAACCATAGATCTCAATACGTCGCCCAGATTAGCGTTACCGTGGCCCCACCCTGGAGCCAGGCCTGGGGTTGGGGATTGCAGGCTAGGGCCTGGTGGCCAGGGCTCCTCCCACGGGCCCTGGTCGGATAAAGCCTGAAGGATTGACGTGGGATCACTCTCCCGTGGGTCCACCACCTGCAGGAGAGCTCAGAAGGGGCCGGTGCAATGTGGTTTGGGTGACAGTCAAGGGGAGTGCCTTGGTGGCCTAAATCCCAGTCATGGAACGTCACCTCTCTGGGAGGGAAGGAGCCTGAGCTTGTGCAGGAGGTTGAGAGGTACCGGCTAGATATAGTTGGGCTCACCTCAACGCACAGTCTGGTCTCTGAAACTCAGTCTTGGCAAGACTTGACAAGACATGGCAGACCTAAACGTACAGTGCTGGGAACATTTGGCTGAGCCCTCTGTCAGGGAAGTCTTCAACTCCCACATCCGGGAGAGCTTCAAATGGGTACCGAGGGAGGCTGGTGACATTGAGTCTGAATGGACCATGTTCTCCACCTCCATTGTCTTTGCTGCTGTGCGGAGCTATGGTTGAAAGGTCTCTGGTGTCTGTCGTGGCGGCAACCCCCAAACCCAGTAGTAAGGGATGCCGTCAAGCTGAAGAAGGAGTCCTATCTGGTCTGACAGGCTTGTGGGACTCCAGAGGCAGCTGACAGGTATCGGCAGTCTAAGCGAGCTACAGCTCGGGCTGTTGTGGAGGCAAAAACTGTCCTGGGAGGAGTTCGGGGAGACCATGGAGAAGGCCTATTGGTTGGCCTCGAGGAGGTTCTGGCAAACCGTCCGACGCCTCTGGAGGGGGAAGCAGTTTTCTGCAAGCACCGTTTTAAGTGCAGATTGGGAGCTGCTGACTTCAACTGAGGACATTGTCAGGCGGTGGAAGGGATACTTCGAGGATCTCCTCAATCCTGGTGACATGCCTTCTCTTGAGGAAGTAGAGGCTGAAGACTTTGGGGTGGGGCTGTCCGTCACCCAAGCTGAAGGCTCAGAGGGAGTCAACAAGCTCCTCGGTGGCAAGAAACCAGGAGTGGATGAGGTTCGCCCTGAGTACCTCAAGTCTCTGAATGCTGTGGGAGTGTCTTGGTTGACACGTCTCTGCAGCATTGTGTGGCAGTCGGGAACTGTACCACTGGACTGGCAGACAGGGGTGGTGGTTCCCCTTTCCAAGAGGGGGGACCGGAGGGTGTGTTCCAACTACCGGGGAATCGCACTCCTCAGCCTCCCTGGGAAGGTCTATGCCGGGGTACTGGAGAGGAGAGTCCGTCCGATCGTCAAACCTCAGATCCAAGAACAACAGTGCAGTATCCGTCCTGGCCATGGAACTGTGGATCAGCTCTACACCCTCTAGAGTGATTGAGGGTTCGTGGGAGTTCGCTCATCCTGTCCATATGAGTTTTGTGGATTTGGAAAAGGCGTTCGACCGTGTCACTCGTGGTGTTCTGTGTAGGGTGCTCTAGGAGTGGTGGTGGTGGTGGTTCCATTTGGAGGTGTGTTCCAGCTACTGGGGAATCACACTCCTCAGCCTCCTTGTGAAAGTCTATGCCAGGTTTGAGAACTACAGGAACTACCTGCTCTTTGCAGATGATGTTGACCTGTTGACCTCATCGAGCCAGGACCTTCGACATGAATTGGAACGGTTTGCAGCATAGTGAAAAATGACTGGGATGAAGGTCAGCACCGCTAAGTCTGAGGCCATAGTTCTCGATCAGAGAAAGGTAGTTTGCCCTTTCTGAGTGGGTGGAGTGCTCCTTCCCCAGGTGGAGGAGTTTAAGTATCTTGGGGTCTTGTTCACAAGTGAGGTAAGATCGGAATATGAGAACAACAAGTGGATTGGTGCAGTGTCCACAGTTATGCGGTCGCTATACCGGTATGTTGTGGTGAAGAAAAGGCTAAGCCACAAAGCAAAGCTCTCAATTTACCAGTCGATTTTCACTCAAATACTCACCTATGGTCACAGACGTGAGTTTGTAACCATAGGTGAGTATTTGAGTAACCATAGGTCAC
>BSAI01000106.1:8035145-8059567 GCA_036245035.1 Adrianichthys oophorus
ACGTGAGTTTGTAACCATAGGTGAGTATTTGAGTAACCATAGGTCACTCAAATACTCACCTATGGTTACAAACTCACGTCTGTGGCTGATGTGAGCGCTTGCATGAGAAGGAAAAGAGTGAAGCTGTTGAACACATTTATGTCTGCACCGTTTGATATTTGGTCATGTTTTTGGCATTTTGTATTAGCATTACATCAACAAACCTAACCCAGAAATAATTATGTATTGCTGCACACTGGGCCATATCATTTGTTAATTTTAAATACACATCCCTATTGCTAGGTTAATCTATTCCACTCTGTAGAATGATTTCTAACCTGGATAGTATGTTTTGCCTTTTTTCATAACAAGCTTAATTTAGATAAAAACTGACCAAAGTGTTGATGAGATGACTTTTGGATTCAAAGTGGATGTTTAGACAGGACTGAAGAAACGACTCCTGACAAGCGAAGCACAAAGAAAATGGTTCCACCTCGACCTGTGAGCAGATGCAGGTCACCACCAAAGATGTTCCTAAAACAGAATAACAAAATTATTATCAATCGAGTTCTGATCACACAAAACCCTCATGAAAGTGAGTGGGAAATCTTACCAACAGTTTGCTGATTTAGCCTTAAGTGATCACAGATGTCGATAAACAAGCCCTGGTACACTTTCACTGGAAAAAAAAAGATAAAAAAACACAAATCACAAAAATATTTTTTAAAGATTTCTGCTACAACATAAAAACCTTTATGGCGTCTGAAACATTTAACACAGTATTGTTGGGAATTAGTGTCAGTATTTATGTGCCTTTAATGGCTTTTTCCTCCTCTAACTATCAAAAGGGTTGTCTGAGGACGAGGGACATGTGAGTGAACTTATTTCCCACTGGCATTATTGAGTTAGCCAACTCTTTCTGGGAAGAAGTTGATCAAGTGTTCCAGGAAACTTTAGATGAACAGCCAAAAAACAAAACCTCAGTAAGGGGTGCCAGAATACAGATGGGTGTTTTTGTTATGATCTGAAACAAGGGACAGAAATGCACTCACGGCCACTGGTCTATAAAGAAGCATAGCTTTTTTCCTCCAGCCTTTATCCACCTTCTTCTGCTTTACATTTACTTCTAACTTCAGTCCTCGATTTTTACCTCACTTCCTGGACAAGATTTTTGTGCTGTTTTGTACTGTACTATACAACTGGATTTAAGAAAACCAGAATTCAGATTATTCTATTTTTTTTTTAGACAATCATTTTTTTTTAACACATTCACAAAAAACAGTAAAGTTTTGCAGCTAGTGTGTTTTAGAAACTTTGTCTTGAAGCATGCTTTACATTGCAGTGAGAGTGAGATCAGCACATCTGTTGGATAAAAGCTAATCGTACTGAAACTACACGTCTTATTGATCGACTCCTCACTGCTGACAAATGATGCCTAGTTAAGGTTTCTATCATAGACTGTATAGACCCCTTAAAATGACATCACACTGTGAGATGGTTACCAAATGTCATCATGATCATCATTTCAAGCTTCTCATTGAATCAAAATCGGTAAATGCTTGGCAATTGCCAAGCAGCTTGGTGAAAAAAGATCCACTGTTGGAGCAATTAATTAGACAATGAAAGAAGCTAAACATGACAGTCAATGTCCCTCAGACTTGGGCTCCATGCAAGATCACACCTCGCGGGGTCTCAGTGATGCTAAGAAAGATGAGCAATCAGCCCAGAACTACACGGGGTGGAGCTGGTAAATGACCTGAAAGGAGCTGGGACCACCGTTTCCAAGGTTACGGTGAGGAATACACCAAGACATCATGGTTTGAAATCTTGCATGGCTCGGAAGGCTCCCCTGCTTAAACTAGCACATGGCCAGGCCTTTCTAAAGTTCACCAATGACTATTTGGATGATCCAGAGGAGTCATGGGAGAAAGACGTGTGGTCAGAGACCACCTTGTCTGATACCAAAATAGACTCAATTCCACTTGCTGTGTTTGTAGAAAAAATGATGTGTACCATCCCAAGAACACCATACCAACTATGAAGCATGGGGGTGGTACCATCATGCATGGGATGGTTTTTCTGCACATGGGACAGGAGTAGCTCCGCAGGAAGCATTAGAGTGGCTTTGCCAGTCTCCAGACCTCAACCTAATAGAAGATCTATGGAGGGAGCTCAAACTCTGTTTCTCAGCGACAGCCCAGAAACCAGACTGATCTAGAGAAGATCTGTGTGGACAAGTGGGCCCAAATTCCTCCTGCAGTGTGTGAAAAACCTGGTGAGAAAACGTTTGACCTGTGTAATCAACAAAGGCTACTATACCAAACATTAACATTGATTTTCTCAGGTGTTCAAATACTTAGCAGCAGTAGGATACAAATAAATTATTTAAAAAATCATGCATTGCGATTTCCAGATTTTTTTTTCTTTAGATTATGTTTCTCATAGTGGACATGCACCTAAGATAACAATGTCAGACTCCTTCATAATTTCTAAGTGGAATAAATTGCAAAATCAAAGAATGTTCAAATACTTTGCCTCACTGTATGTGATCTTGATTGAGTGACCCCCCTCCCCCTTGCACTCCAAAAAGGAAGTCCGGTCAGTCCCAAAAACCCAAAATCCCATAGACTTCCATTGGGAAACAAACATCAATGACTCAGTCATTACAATTTTCAGAATAACCATTTTTGCCCTGCAACCTTTTTTTTTTTTTTTTTTTAACAATTATGCCAATCTACCAAGTCTTGTTTATGATCTAGTTTCTGTAGTGCACGTTATTAAAGTTATAAAACAACCAATCAAAAAAATGATGACAGAATTGACTTTCATTTTGTTGGAGCCAGAAGTAAACCATTTTCTATGGGTGACATCACACTCACTCAGATTGGTTCTCATATACAGTCAATGGTTTCTACACAGTATCTTTTGCAAAAAAAAAAAAAACCAACAACTATCTAAAAATGAAGAAAATGTCCCTAAATAATCTCAATTACAACATGCATTACAATTCTTTCAGCAATAAAACTTTATTTCTTGGTGAATCTGGTTTAAAGAGTGCACTTGCTCACTAGGAGTTTGTGATGTCCTACTGACCTGCAGACAAGCTACCCTTATGGTAAAGCCACTCTTGTGCTTTTCTTCAAAAATATATGAATCAGTAGCACCAAGGGACTATATATTTTTTTCCTCATGTATTGTCACTTCAAGCTTAGAAGAAAAACTCTTCTTAGTCTAGAAATTTGCTATAAAAAAATAAAAATGTCCAGGTAATACCTTTTCGGCAAAAACCAAATCCTCCTTGAGCTGTTGAGAGAAAACATGCTTAATATACATTTAAAACACACAAAATACAAATTTAAAAAAAAAAGGCCTATAAGAAAAATCAAATGTGTCATACCTTCACCAAAAAATTTAGTCAGCATCTAGAAAAGAACAGGAACGCACACCTCATTGTAAATTTTTTAAACAATTTTAACATTCTTATCTTTATTTCAGACTTTTTGTAAACAAGTAAAACTTATCGTTACCTTCAAATGCTTCCCATTTGACAGGTGGCCAAGAATAGCATTTACAGGAAAAACATCACTGCAGTTCTGTCATAATTAAAAAAGTTCCAAAAAGTTCTGTTTTTATAGAGTGGCTTAATTTTTTTTTTTTTTTTTAAACAAGATCCATGCTTAATTGCAAACGCATACCTTGCAATGAAGTTTGGTTTTGACATGGGTTAATGATGATTGTGGCATGGCAAGGGGAGCCTGACTCTCTGTAAAAGAAAATATAAAAAAATAAGTTTTGATTGTGATTTAGACCAACTACTGTGTTAGTGGAAAAAATTGAATTCAATTGCACTAAATGTTTCCAAAAATAACTAAAAAGCAAGAAACAATAATTGAAGAAGGATTATGACTGTTATATTCCAATTCAATCTGAATCATTTAGATAAAAAGTAATTCATGTTGTCCCAAATGTATGTTAGCCTTAATAATTAACAGGTTTTCAGAGCATTCCCTGACAGAAAAGAGATACACTAAAAAAAAAAAAAAAACAACAAAACAAACAAAAAAAAAAACAAACACTGAAATGTCTGTTTTAAGACAAGACACAAGCAAGTAGAAACAGCCATATGAGCAATGAAAAAACAGGAATGGAAATTATTTCAAAATCTATTATGAGACAAGAGATAAGGGTAGCAATTGCAAGTTTGTTTAGATGCGCATCAAATATCCAATCAATCTGACATCTTGAGTTAAGGCTTTGAGCGACCATGTAGATAGGATAGTCAAATTTTCTAAATCCAATAACACTTATCCAATGGCAGCCTGATGACTTCATGAGTGTTTCTAAAAAAGCTGCATGTATCCCCATTTATCCAATTTATTTGATAGCTTGTGGGGTTTTGTCCCAGGACGTCTTGTCTCCGCAATTTGGAACAGGGCACACGGGTGGCCTGCACGAAATATCAAAGTTATAGACCGCTTGGTTAGCCCATAAAGCAAAAATCTTCATGCACATTTCTGCTTTCACTGCCATGCTGCAAGGGACAGGTCGTAGCAAACGCTAATAGAACACACAAGGATAACAGGTGAGACGCAGGCGTGTTGTACCAACTTTTGATTGCACAAGCTAAGTTCATGCCACGAGTATGTGCTCCTTGTGTGTAGCCTGACTGTTAGAGTTGAGAAAAATTAGACAATCAGAATGTAGTTTGATTGGGCATCTCACCAGTGTCCAATGGTTACTTGCCGCGGCATTCCCGCGGGGTCAGTAAAGGCCACTACTTGCACCTTACTAACGAATACAGTGTGGCGTAAGGGACCTGTACGACAGCATCACCTGTACATCATAAGTGCATGCAACTTATATTAGCCTAACAAATATTTCGAGATACACTTACCATACGCACAACAATCGAATGTTCCATTTTCATAACATCTAACAGTGACTGTATGAGCCTCAAAGGAACTGCAAGACACACTTGAGTTTCCCTTAAAGGGCCTATTCCATGAAAAATTAACTTTGAACTATTAAGTGTATATAATATTCATTCCTCACTATAAACAACCAAAGTGGCATTTTAATCTGTTCAGACATTTCTGAGTATTCGTCTAAAAGCTGGCGCTCTAACCACCAGTCCCCTCCCAACCCACGAAAATGAGCTGACGTAGACAAGTGAGGACAGCCCCTTCCAGCAGGAGATGCAATGACAGCACCACACCCTGGCTAACACACAAACACCCACTTTTTCAGCAAAGCTCCAATAGTCGCCGGGTCTAACAGGTGTTTGTTGCTGTTGGACAGACGCCAGACTCCATTGTAACCAAGCACAGTCATGCAGACGCATGAACGTTTATTTGATTTAGCGTTTAAACTTCATGCAGTGGCATACACCAAAGAACATTCTGGTGAGGAATCTGCACAAATGCCACAAGCAGATGAATGATTTTAGAAAGACGGCTGCAGAAAAAGGCAAACTATTTCCTGGTGGTTTAAAGGCAACAAGGGAAAAATTGAAAAACTGGTTTGAATGTTGATTATTAAGGAAAGACTGACCGGTGCGCTCGTCTTCAGGAAAATGATCCGCATGAAAACGAAAATGATTTTTGATATGGAAATTGAGAATGCTTCAAAAAGAAAAGAAACATTCGCAGGCAGTGCTTATCAAAACATAGTACAAGGTTCTCATCATATTAATAAATCCTGTTCATCTGGTGTAATGAACCCATCAACCATCTCTTTTCTGTATGTGATGAAATAAACGCCGGTCTGACTGCCACGTTTTGGAATAAACGTCCAGGCTACTAAAGGCAGATACACAATATGCAGAAACACAGAGAAACACAGACACCCTGCTGAGGCTGGCTCTCGGCTGATGTCACGAAACAGTCGGCACTCACAAGGAGATCAACTCATCTTACCACAGGGTAGGAAAAAAGTTCACAAAAATAACGTATTTCATAAAAAATGTGTTCTTTTGTTCAAACCTTTTTCAAGGGTAATATATGGTCATAGCTTCCTCTGAAAGGCTTAAAAAGGCATGGTATAGGCCCTTTAAGATGCAGCCACTCATCTTTACAACACTCCACAGGCTTGGACAACTGAAAAACCTGCAGCGCCCGTACTGGTTGGATGCATGTGACTAAGGCTTCAGGCAATGTTTAACAAATTAGGGCAGGTGTATTTGCTATGGTTTATACACTATCAGGTGTTTATAAAAATTCAAACAAAATGAAAGCTGTACAAAAAAAAAAAAAAATTACATTTAAGGTTAATAAGCAAAAATCATACAAACCTAACTTCTTCCCTGGTGTAACGTTCACTGTAAAGTTGTCTGTCCTCAAGGATGTCAGTTTCTTCAAGGCTAAAAATCAACTAGAAGTTAATCAAAGGCATGGTGTGACAATCCATCATTACACACAAAACATATGCAATTGCATAAAAAGGACTACTAACCTTCATAATAATGTGTGAAGTTCATGGAACTTAATTCGCCAGGCTGCAGTTGCACTTGCTGTGGCATGTGATTGTAGATTTACATTTTCATTACAATATATACATAAAAAAAGACCTTCAAAAGTGTACCTACTTTCATAGTACTTGTCCCGTGGATGCTCTCCATTTGCCTTGCAAAATCAAGCATCAAGGAGGCAGTGGCCTTGTAATCAGTATAGGAATTTTTTGACATCAATGTATGTGGGTGCCATTTGTTCTGTTGGATGTTAAAATGGAGATTATTTTAACTTTGAGATTAAAAAAGCCTACTTCCCACTCAGATGATCACGAAAAAAGGCTGTAATCTGACTGACTTTTTAATGTTCTTGTTGGAAACTTATTCTCAAGTTATCATAACACAAATTCTCCAATATCTTTAAGAACATAAAAAATTTGTATTTGATCATAGCCACACTTACAATAAAGCCATAAATGTGGTGGAAGCTCAGGATGTGTTTGATGATCACATGAGCAGCCACTGTCTGAGTGCAGAGAGTGCAGAGGTAGTGTCTTTTCTCAACTTGGCCAGCACTAATACATTCAACAATGTGCTGCATGCCTGTGAAAAAAAAAAAGAGAATTTCTAAGATCTAGAGAAAATTTGAAATGAGTGGTTAATCAGTCTAGACCATCGTCTGTGAGATTCGCTACCTAACCCATTTCCAGCTTCAGGAAACCAGCAGCAGGCAGTGCAGCTGGAGACCAAGGAGGGTGAAAGATCTCAAGTGCCAGGGTTTAGATGATCAAATTAAAAAAAAAGTTGGGACCTGCTGGGTTTTGCACAATTTTTAATGTGCATTGCCAAAGGTATTTTTTCAACTATCCACAAACTACATTCAGCTGTTCAATATTGTATAATTATGGTATAAATTCAATCTTATGTGGACTGTGTTTTACGATGGATTCCAGACTTTCTAGTGCAACATCTATAACGGCTGGGCCACAGAATTTTTTCATTTCACAATGTAGTTCTTCATAGGCGATAACAATATATATCATGATATGAATAAAATAACCATATTTGTCAAATTTTAATGCTCTGTGGCTCATAAGAGAAATGTGTAATCTTCAGCAGAATGTTTAGATTTACAAATGTATTTCCAATGATACTTTAAATATAACAGATACACTGAAGGAACATGGTGCAACACTTTTTTAAAGATAACTATGAAAAGGCATTTAGATTACAAACTAAACTGAAAATTAAAGCAACAGCTTTTACGTTTCAAAAGAGAACAAATAAAACAGAACACTAAACTGCTTGATTAATTACACTTAAATACAAAGCAATAATTCTACAAATATATAATAACGGTTGAGTTTTTAAGAACAAACAAAGTTGACATTTTTGTCAACACCCTGTGAATAAGCTGGTAACAAAAAGCAAATTTGAAGGATTTCTTCTCGAAGTTCAGACTGTTACTGTTGTCCAGGTTTTTAACTTTGTTGTTTTTGCTTGAGAATTAGTTTATTTCAGTCTGAAATTGAACATGCTTTGTGGCACTGCTTTGGGTGATAAAAAAAAGTTTCCATTTCCAGTTTTAGAAAGAACATAGCTTCATCACAATTTGTAGTGCTCATTTTGCTTTTTGTTGGATTTTAAATAACTGAAATATGTCCACACAGGGGCTGAAATGTAATTTTTGAGTCACTGGCAAAGCTGGACAGTAGATTGAAACAAAATTTAAATCTACCAACCAAACATGTTTTACCAGTCAACACTATTTTACACAGAAATACCTTAGGTGTTTTAGTTTTCTTGATTTTTTTCTTTTTTTTTTTTTTAAGAAAATTAAATAAAGGAAATGTATAACTGGTATAAACACGTCTGTATTGTCATCTAACTGTAAACACAAATTTAAACATGGGGAGAAAACATGAACAACTTTAATAGAGATTTCCGAATTCTACCTCCAGGTGATTACATTTAGTATCAAATCATAACAAAAAAACACCCTCAAAACAGTACAAATCGATTCTTGTTATTACACATCATTAGGATTAAAGCCGCAACGCTCTCACAAAGGAAGGGGGCGAAAGGAATTCAGCACAACATCTGACAGGTCACAGTTTTTGGTGTAACTGACTTTGTAATGCCACAAAGAGGCTGCTAATGCACAATGGATTCAATTGTTATAATTATAAAATACACGTTTCCGTGGATGTCCTATTCATTAATTTTGCGGTATTTATCCACCAAGTCTTTGTTACATATAGGTGACACACGGAACAGCTTGTTGGCACAGTATCATTAGCATCATAGAATTGGTGTCCAACAACAGCGCTGTCTCCAAATCAACATTTTTTATTCATTTGTCTATTGCTGCTGTAGGTCTAGCAGCTTTATCCTCCAGTTCTGACTGGATCCTGTTAAAAATGGTCACATGTTCCGCTGTTTCATCAGCCCAAACTAAACGCTACACAGGTGTAGTGATGCAGGAGTGGAGGGTCTCTCGCATACGGTTGCGTTTACCTTGCATGGAGATGGTAGAGAAAAGAAATTCTCCAGAATAACAGCTAATAAACATAACTAATTTCACACAAACTTATACTTGCCATGTGGCGACTAACCCCAGGCCTCTAGACTACATTTTTGCACTGGTTGGTGCGCCTAACTTTTTCTAGGTGCACCAGCACTAAATTTTGGTGCTCCCACCTTCTCAACCACATTGCATTTAACTCAGCAGTTTTACATGGTCACTTTCCTTTTTAATTGCCATCAATATCTGCATTAAGACTTGAAAATGATTAACTTACAAACTGGTAAACAAAGCCCTTTATTTGAAACAATTAAACAATATTGATAAATTACATTAAATGTTGGTGTTTATAGACCCACTCCAATGAAAATCGCGTTTTTGGTATTTTTAACGTGTTCTTGTAGCATTTTTGTCAGGCCATAGAGGACCTATATGAAAGAATTTAAGACTAAAACTGGATTTCAAAATCCACACCCCTTCCACTGAAAGCGGCTTGGAAGAATCTGTCAAACGTTTTTTTACCGAGGTTTCTGATTAGCCAGTTTATAACTTGTGATAAAGAAAAAAAAAATTTTTTTTAAAATAGGATTAGAAAGAACATGTTAAGAAGAAGGTATCAGAACAAGAAGTATTTTTCTGACAAATAAAATGACTGAGTAATAACTGTATTTCTAAATAAAAAAAGTCTATGGGATTATGACTTCTTGGAACCAGCAGGTACTTCCTACTTGCTTGTCTTTCTGGTTTTGCATTCAATTCAATTTTATTTATATAGCCCAATATCACAGCTATAGCCGTCTCATTGGACTGACATCAGTAAAAGTCAAACATAAAAATGTAAACAATAGCTGGTTGTTAAATTAAGCTGAACAAACATCTCTGCCCTGTGCATTGATATACAACACAGAGTGCTGCGGCGCAAAGCCGCTTTTCTCCACAGAAGAATTTGCTGATAAACGTTGAAGTCAACACTTCGCAACTGCACAGTCCTGAATGTCAGCGCGAGGCTGCTTTTCTCCACTACAGAGTTTGCTGGAATGACGTTAATTGCGTTAATGGTTTCAAAAGTTACAGCAAACGAAATAATGTAAATGCTGGAGCTAAAGCCCTGATTAAAGAGTTTTAACAGAATTTTTTCACCCGCTACAACTGCTGCCAGCCCCGGGCACAGGGCCCCTGCGCAAAAACAATCATTCTTATTTGAGGTATGTTACACCTGCGAACACGCAGAAATGAGACTTTCATAGTCGCTGAAATACTGTTTTTTTCTCCTCTCAGAAGGGCTGGACACACCGGTGCGACCATGGATTTTTTATTTATTTATTTTTTTCTACGCGCACCATTCAAAAATTCTGTCGCAAGTGTGACCAAATTGGTCGAACTCTAGAGCCCTGAACCCTCTAACTTTTACCCTCCAAAAGGGGAAAAAAATGCTCACAACTGTCAAGTGTTAGTTTCCGACCTTTTTAAAAAAATAAAATAAAAAAAAAAAAGTCTATTGCAATATACCAATTCTTCCATTGACAAAGTTCTACCCGGATATATATTGTTGTTGATGTTGTTTTATCGCCCAGCTCAAGCAACATTCCTGTCTAAACATGTGAAAAACATGCTTCAAAAACACTGAAAGCTCCAAAACTGTTCCTAAAAGGAATTAAGCTTTTAAAAATAAGGTATGGCATCATGAGCACATGTGTTCTAGAATTGTCCTAGCATTGTAATATATTGGACTGATCTTTTTCAAATTCTCCAAATTCACTTAAACCAGACTCACTTGCAGCTTTGTTCAGAGTGAGGCCAGTTACTGTGGAATTATCAGAAATCCAAAGTATTGTATTACACTTTGTGACACTTTTGGCACAAACATTGATTCTGCTGAATTAGAAACATAAAAAAGCCACCAACCCTGTCAATTTTAATATGAGACATAATAAAACTGGAGAAAAAAAAATGTAATTCCTACTAAGGGGAAGACTAGGAAAATTCTACTTAACCTGGCAACCCTTCATGGGCTTTGACAACAAAAATTAAACTATCGAGCTTTATATGGAATGTTCAATGTAATATCCTCTGTTTGAAGTTTAGTTTCTTGTTCTGTTGTTGAATATTTTTTTTTAAATAAATAAATAAAAATAGCAATGTATGATCCATAGTCATAATAAACCCAATAGATGTCACTGAAGTTTCTATGCCTGGAAGAGCAAATGTTTGCCTCCAGCAGCAGTTCCAGTTATTTGCTAGGACACTCCTACTCTTAAAAAAGAAAAGTCACACAACCGTACTTTGGAATGTAGCTATAAGTTTTACAGACCGAGAAGTGGATGCTTCCTGTTGATGTAATTTTGGTACGCATGAATATCTGTCCTTTTTGGCTGGAAATCTAAAGGAAAAACAGATTAAATAAAATTTAAGTGAGTTCAAAAAACAAGAAACTAAATCTAAACCACAACAGTTTAGTCTTGTGTTAAATATGTCGTTTCTTTCATGGTTAACCATATGAGGCTTCAATGGTTGAAAAAAGAAAAAAAAAAAAAACAAAAAAAAACCTTAACCTGAACTTAAACCATAACAACAAAGTATTAAACAACAAACAAAATATCTGACCATAAGTTATGAACTGGACAATGATGACTCATAAAAAAATTAGTAAGGTAGAATCAGATGGGATTATTTATAAATTTGCTTCCTCTCATTCCCTTTCAAGCAATCATTTGATGCCTAGTTATCCTATGTTTGACATGTCTTCATGAATGTAAACCTCTGATTCTATTGCATATGCATTTTTCTTGCTTAATGGCTTGAAAATAAACAATTTCTAATCAAATTTTAGAATATTAACTTTTTTTTTCTTAAGCGACAGATCAACTCCTGCCAAATCCCTTCTTGATTGCTTTATTATTACCAAATGGAACATTCCTTGGCTGTGTGCCTAAAAGCACTAATACAAACCAGAGCCAGAACATTTGAGAATAAACAAAATAGTTGCTGGTTGTGTACAAAGCAAAGTTTGTATAAACAATGTCCTTGCTACAGTTTTGAACATCAGTTTATTTTCCCATTGTTAAGGGATTTTTATACAAAGAGGTCATGGTAAAAGTTTGTTTGTATTTGGACCTCACTTAGAGTTTTAAACAGAGATAATGCAGTTTTGCAGATGGAATGAGCATTTTGTTCTTTAGTTGACTTAGTTGTTTTTGCACAACTTAAAAATGTAATTATTCGTCAGTAAAACTTGAGAGAATCGATAATAAACAAATAAAAATAATAAAAAGATACTGTCAAAATATATAGTTCAAATAAAATGCCTTCTACCTTTTAACTGCTTGTAAAGCTTCGGATTCTCACTGAAAATGTTCATCACTGCAAAAAAAGAAAACATTTTATTATAAAACCTTTCAAATATTCTAAAAAGTTATTGTGTTTATTGAATTAGTAGTTACCTTCTGAATATGGTTTACATGCGAGTTTGTCAAAAAGTTGTTTGGGTAGATCTAAAATCTGATGAATTACATAAAAAAAGATAATTTAAAGAGATTTAATAATTTAACTATTAAACATGAATGAAAGTGCACATAATTTCTAAATGAACATAACACGAAAAATTGCAGATAAAGCACAGGATGTAAATTTCTTCTACACTAATGAAAAGAATATCACAATATCATTTTGCAAATAACAACCCATCTCTGGTAATATGAAGCATTTATTAAACGGAAGCACACCCCTTCTAATGCACTGTTCACGCCGAACAAGTCATGCATCAAATTGGTGTCCACCACTTCAACTTTGACCTGCGTCAAAGTCAACACGAGATGCTTGTCCAAAAGTATGTTAATGCGTGCGTGAGGTGTGTGTGGGTGTGTGATCCGTGGTACATTTGTTTGCCAAACTGTGGCTTGTGATCCTTACAGATCATTGCACCCCTTTGTACAATCAACTTGTGTGGCATGGTTTTAGACAGTGGAAAGAAACTAGAGTGCCTGGATAAAAACCCCCTCGTGCCCAAGCAAAGCATGCAAACTCCACACACAGGTCCTATTTGCGATTTGAGCCAGGAGTTTCTCCCTATGAGGAGAGAGCCAACCACTACACCACTGTGCAGCCTTGTCCAAGGAAAAAAAAAAAAAAAAAGCAATTCAATCAGCTACAATAATTTGTGTATTAATATCCATGCATTCATCCATTTTCTTCCACTCATCTGGTACCGGGTCGTGGGGAGAGCAGTGTAAGCAAAGATGCCCAGACTTCCCTCTCCCCGGCTACTTCCTTCAGCTCCTCTGGGGGGACCCCGAGGCGTTCCCAGGCCAGTCGAGAGACGCAGTTTCTCCAGCGTGTCCTGGGGACTCCGCCCAGTCGGACATGCCCGGAACACCTCACCAGGGAGGCATCCGGGCCAGATGTCCGAGCCACCTCAACCGGCTCCTTTCGATGTGGAGGAGCAGCGGCTCTACTCCAAGCTCCTCTCGGGTGACAGAGATTCTCACCCCATCTCTAAGGTAGCGCCCAGCAACCCTACGGAGGAAGCTCATTTTAGCCGCTTGTATCCGGGACCTTGTTCTTTCGGTCATGACCCAGAGCTAATGACCATAGGGGAGTATTGGAGTGTAGATCAATCAGTAAATTGAGAGCTTTGCTTTTTGGCTTAGATCTCTCTTTACCACAGCAGACCAATACAGCGACCGCATAACGGTGGATGCTGCACCAATCCACCTGTCAATTTCGCGCCCTGATCTTCCCTCACTCATGAACAAGACTAAGATACCTCTGCCTGGAAAAGGAGCACTCCACCCACCCAGAGAGGGTAAACTACCCTTCTCCAGTTGAGAACCATAGCCTCAGAATTAGAGGTCCTGACCCTCTTCCCAGCTGCTTCACACTCTTGTTGCAAACCGTTCCGGTGCATGCTGGAGGTCCTGGCTCGATGAAGCCAACAGGAAAACATTTTCTGCAAAGAGCAGAGAGAAAATCCTGTGGTTCCCAAACTAGACCCCGTTCGGCCCCTGGCTGTGCCTAGTTATTCTGTCCATAAAGACTACAAACAGAACCGGTGATTAAGGGCAGCCTTGCCGAAGTCCAACATCCACTGGGAAAAAGTCTGACTTACTGCCGGCTATGTAAACCAAGCTCTTGCTCTGGTCACACAGAGACCGGACAGCCCTGAGTAAGGCTCTCCGGACCACATACTCCCAGAGCACCCTCCACAGAACACCACGAGTGACACAGTCGAACGCCTTTTCCAAATCCACAAAACACATATGGACAGGATGAGCGAACTCCCATGAACCCTCCAGCACTCTAGAGGGTGTAGAGCTGATCCACAGTTCCATGGCCAGGACGGATACTGCACTGTTGTTCTTGGATCTGAGGTTTGACGATCGGACGGACTCTCCTCTCCAGTACCCCGGCATAGACCTTCCCAGGGAGGCTGAGGAGTGCGATTCCCCGGTAGTTGGAACACACCCTCCGGTCCCCCCTCTTGGAAAGGGGAACCACCACCCCCGTCTGCCAGTCCAGTGGTACAGTTCCCGACTGCCACACAATGCTGCAGAGACGTGTCAACCAAGACACTCCCACAGCATTCAGAGACTTGAGGTACTCAGGGCGAACCTCATCCACTCCTGGTTTCTTGCCACCGAGGAGCTTGTTGACTCCCTCTGAGCCTTCAGCTTGGGTGACGGACAGCCCCACCCCAAAGTCTTCAGCCTCTACTTCCTCAAGAGAAGGCATGTCACCAGGATTGAGGAGATCCTCGAAGTATCCCTTCCACCGCCTGACAATGTCCTCAGTTGAAGTCAGCAGCTCCCAATCTGCACTTAAAACGGCGCTTGCAGAAAACTGCTTCCCCCTCCAGAGGCGTTGGACGGTTTGCCAGAACCTCCTCGAGGCCAACCGATAGGCCTTCTCCATGGTCTCCCCGAACTCCTCCCAGGACAGTTTTTGCCTCCACAACAGCCCGGGTCGCAGCTCGCTTAGACTGCCGAACTTTAATCAGCTACAATAATTTGTGACTTAATAACGCTATGAATTTGATTGGCAAGTAAGTGCACTCTAAGATCTACCTCGTGCCCATTTTGTTTTAAATGTTGTGGGATTGATCTGGTCCAACCCAATTCAAGTTTCCTTTTTGCTTAGCAGAAACTAATACATTTTGTCAGCATATCTATGCTGCAGTGTTGAGGAATCTATTCGAAATAGTCCACCAAAAAAAAAAAAAAAAAAAAAAAAAAAAAAAAAACCACTATAGAAAATAGGGGATCACAAAAGACAATCAAAGAAGCTGCAAACAATAGTCACCAAATTAAATGGCAACTAGCTACCATCCATCTATTCGGCCTGTCACAATTTTAGAAAACGACCTGTTTGCAGACAGGATGGCGCCCAAACACTAAATTAATCTCATCATTAGCCAGAAGCAGAAATGTCGCAACTGTAGCCGGAAGCTGAATTTGGGTATCTATACTAGAAAATTCCAACCCATAATCCAAGCTGCGACCCAAAACGTAAGTAACCATGACCCAGTTCAGGGTTTTTTTGTAAGGGAAGAAAGTGAACTTTGGTCAGGGACTTCCGGCTAATGAGCCTCTGGCGCCATGTTGTCTGCAGTCAGGTCCTCTTGCAATTTTTATTTTGGAAAGCGACAAATGTTTCATATATAAATAGAACATTCAATAACATATTGAATGAATTTATATTTTAAGATTGAGGTATCTAGTATATTCCCCATATATCCAACCTCTTACCTGCAGCACTGATGCAGTACCCTCTTCGTGTTTGAGCTTTGGAAAAAGAAACACTTTCATGTCCAAGTTTGGGATCCAGGAAAAATTCAGTTCATCTGGGTTTGTGTTGCTCTAAAAATATTAGACATTTCCTGATGCAGTGCTCTTTAAAAAGTACAAATTTTCATGAGAGCTCAACTCTTACCAAATAGTTAGTGTAATGCTGTTCAGAAAAAACGTGTTCAAAAATTTTTTTGAGTGGACAGACTCTCTCACAGACATGACAAAGGTAAAAAGACCTTTGACCTGGTCTACTAAAACATAGAGTCACCATGGACAGACCTGCAGAAATGTAAAAAGATGTAACATAATATATAACAATCAGAACAGAACCATGGTACTTAAATAACACTGGTAGGCTGCTTAATCAAATCTACACCAATATACTGAGAAAAGTTAGTTTTACAACCAAATTTAGATTGTAATATTAACATTTGACAAAAATGACATTTCAATGTTTGTACAGTAAACCAAAATGTATAACAATAAATAGCTTATTGACAACTTACCCACAACTGGTTTATTTATTTTGTGTTTGAGATTTGGATCAACAAACGCAATTAAGGGTAGAGTTCCTTTAGAGACAACAAAAAGAAAAATTGTAATTAAATTTGATATGTCTTTAAAGGCTCATCCAGTTGGGAAAAAAGTATTTTGTCAACCATTAATTGTGCAAGTTCTCCCACTCAAAAAGATGAGACCTGTAATTTTCATAATATACCTTAACTGTAAAGAGACAAAATGAGAAAAAAAAAAAAAAAAAAAAAAAAAAAATCTACAGAGAATCACATTCTCTGATTATTAAAGAATTTATTTGTGAATTATGGTGGAAAATATTTGGTCACCTACAAACAAGCAAGATTTCTGGCTCTCACAGACCTGTAACTTCTTCTGAAGAGGATTCTCTGCCCTCACTAGTTACCTGTATTAAGGGCATCTTTTTGAACTCGTTATCTTTATAATAGACACCTTTCTACAACCATAAACAATCATGTTCCACTATGGCCAAGACCAAAGAGCTGTCTAAGGACACCAGGCTGGGAAGACTAAATCTGCAATAGGTAAGCAACTTTATGTGAAGAAATCAACTGTGGGAGCAATTATTTGGAAATGAAAGACAAAAGCACTTTTAATCTCCCTCGATCTGAGGCTCCCAAGATCTCATCCCGCGGGACTGACCAGCGACGGCCCCAAAGTGTCACTGCTCTAGTGTTAATCAACCTATGTCCAAAATATATAGGATGATCTCCATGCAGGAAATCTGCATGGAAAAATGGGCCAAAACACGAGCAACTGTTTGTGAAACTCTTGTGAAGACTTAAAACATTGTCATTGCCAACAAAGGATATATAACAAGTATTGAGCTGAACTTTTGTTATTGACCAAATGCTTATTTTCCACCATAATTTACAAATAAATTATTTTAAAAAACAGACATTGATTTTCTGCATTTTTCTCCCATACTTGAAGCATATATGAATATATTCATTATATTTGAAGCATACCCATGATGAAAATTACAGGCCTCTCTCATCTTAAGTAGGAGAACTTGCACAGTTGGTGGTTAACTAAATACTTTTTTTGCCCCGCTGCATCAACTCATCATTAACTTTTGTATTAATATTTTCATGACAGTTAAACAGTAAATTCCAGAATGCATTTAAATTTGAAAACATTTACATCAATCGTCATCTATATGTTGATTCAAAGCTTAAAGACTTTGCTGGGCTTTTATTTATATTAAAAAAAAAAAGTATGATCTTTTATTAGCTAAACACAACTGAACTAGGTCATCAGCAGCAGGTAAGCAAGGATCATTAGAAAAAGCATAGGACATTGATCCTCAAAGTCTGGAATTTGCCAAAATAAAGCTTACCAGAGCTCTGACATGGAGCTAGAAGACAAAGAACACAAAAATTAAATGAAATAATTTTCTTTACAAAAAAACAAAATATATTTTGCCAGAGATAAATGTTATTAGTGTTTTAAAGTTACAGTTTCCTCTTTTTGCACAAAAAACAAACAAAAAAAAAAAACAAAAGTTAAATCCTTACACTGTTGAAACAAATCTCCCACTTCCTGGAAAAAAAAAACAAAAAAAAAAAAAAATGAAAAAGGTTAGCAATAGGTTGGCTCAGTATTTAGCAGCAGAGCCGCCTTCAGAGTGGTGAATGGGACTGTGATTCTAAAACAGTTTTGGCCTTCTAAAAATATAGTAAAGCGCTAAACATCATTTATATTGGAACATTTTAACGCACATTTGGATTTTTTTAACAAATTCAACAAACAGCAACTTTCCACAGACTGGGTCAAAGATTTAAACTGTATTCGAATTTGACCCCTGCAACCTCCTTTCATCTTTACAGTTATAATCAATGAGATTTTGCTAGAGATGGCAGGCTGGCCTGTTACCATTGTCCAAGATACATACGATTGGACATGTCAGTAAATGAGACGTGGCTTAGTAGACACAGTATGACACACATGATCATAAATTGCTTAATTTTAGTCAAATTTTAAAATGAAACATTTTTTGGGATAATCACAAAATTAAGACCCAGGTCATGGTATTTGTTTCTGTTCAAGATGCAACAAATGAACATTTCAACATTTTCTATAAATAAATACGTCATTATGTAGGAAACAATCCATACTTGGTGCGTGGTTGTGTTTCTATTCCAATTTTCACACAGATTAAGATTTAAACAAACTGTTAGAATTCTCAGTCCGTGTTTTAAGATGGGTCAGTGGGTAGCTGACATCTGTTGCGCCCGTTTTACAGGCTCCTGCCTGGAACGATGCAATGCGGACGTGCTCAGAGCAGACTGAGAACAGTCGCGCCAGTCCAGCGGCCCCACGGATGGGAGAGTGGGCACAGAGTGAGCACTTAAGTCCACGGCCCCAGAGCGGCAAGGTCCAGAGTCAATTGCGACACACTGCTGCAGGGATAAACAAAAAAACCCGGCGGGGGGCAGCAACACTAGGCTGAAGGGTCCCGGTCTACGAGTGCATCCAACCCAGCCTGTATCAGGCACCCAAGTGACACCGGGCAGGCAGATTTCCATACATCACATGTCCCTTGTCTGTCCGCCAAAGGAGGATTCAGTGCTGGGCTCTTCCCTCTTTGCTTGCCACTACTGAGAAAATCCTGGTTAGTTTCTTTTCTTCCGCTTAGTAATATGCTTGAAATCAGCTGGTCAACTGGTCTGATTTTAGCCCAAACACACATACAAATACCATGGTCATCCTCCATAAAACAAAAAAAAAAAAAAAAAACATAGGTTGTCCTGCCAGAAAAACGTGTAAATAATGCGAAGTATAAAGCTACCATTGACTTTGAATAGCCCCTGCGATAGACTGGCGACCAGTCCAGGGGTGTACTCTGCCTTCGCCCATGAGTAGCCGGGTTAGGCTCCGGCAACCCCGTGACCCCGAAAGGGATAAAGCGGCTTGGAAAATGAATGAATGAATGAATGACTTTGAATAGGTTACGAGATCAATCTAAACGTTCACTGTTCTGAGGAAACTCAATCATATCTTCCTCAGATGTATTCTAGCAGTCCTCCTTTGCTAGCTAACAGAAACAATTTACTAGTGGGGGGAAAAAAAAAAAATCATATCCTTGTTTTTCTAGCTCTGTGTAACTGTAGCGCAGCAGTGAACCAGCATCTTGACATATCTAATATGGTCTCCAACTATACATATGCAACAAGCTACCATGCCACCTCTATCCCATACATAACTCATTGGTATAACTACCCTGTTTTAGTTAAGGCAGTAAACAGGGAAAAAAAAAAAAAAAAAGAAAAAAAAAAAAACATGAACTAGCTGGCGAGATGGGGGTACAACAATAATCATTAAACAGATGAATGCGTTAGGTTACTTTTTCAGTAGACTCAGTTGAAATGAGAAGAAGATGCAAACAATTTTCCCACCAATATATATAGTTTGCTTGCCTTTGCACATAGCGCTCTAGGAAGTGGGCGAACGACTGAGGCGGACCAAATTGGGGTAACTTGTTTACAAGTCCAGATGTGATTATGGGTTGTGTCTGAATTCCTTCACTATTACTACTTAGTGCACTATATGACAGAGATGTGAACTTTAGTCAAATGACTTTGATTCGAGTAATGAATTTGACTTACCAAAGACTTGTCATTTTCGTCAAGATCCAAAGATTGACAAAGATCACGTTGCAGTCTATCAGTCTCTGCATTTGTTTACATCCGTATGCGACATAAGCGCAATAACCAACTAAATTAGGTCCACGTTTGTTTGATCCAACAATCTAGCAAATTAAATTGAATGGCATGGCTATATGTAGAAAATCTTTTAAAAAGGTCCAGTTCCTGTTTGCCTATATCATTGCTTCTGGTATAAAAGTTGTCAACAAAAAAAACAGTTGACAGAGCATGCAGATAAAAGAATTACTGGCTAAACAACAGCTAATATTGTCCAACTCTTAAAGTTGCACAAAGACCAGTAAGTTCTGATTGAAAGTGGAAGCTAGCTTATCAGCTAAGTACCTCTGCTAACTGCAGTTAAATGCATGAGAGTCTGTAAGTCGCTGAATGTTACTTTGTGGGAATGTGCAAATAGCTCATGGTAATCACAGACTGGACACAGGTGATTTTAACAGTTCCACCACCCAGATCTTTACCTGCTGCGAGGCAGTTTAGCGGGATAAAAAAAATTTACACTTAGTATGTTGTTGTATACAGGTGGAGAGTTGAGAAATATGAGCGACTGTCATTAATGACCTTCATGGAGATAATCCATCAGATCTGCAGGAGGTCCGTGTCTACACAGTGACTCTGTGCGGTGAACATTTCATAATCCGCAAGGTCTTTCAAACCAAACACAGCGAGTAAAGCACAGAATATAAATTTAAGCTGGACCTGAACTGCTCAGGCAAGGTTTAATTTGTATTCCGCGCTGCAGTCACGTCTTTTGAACCAAACTATTTTTGAAACATTCACCGCACTGACAGAGAAAAACTGTATGCACAGATCTGCTGTAGAGTTATGGTGGGCTGTGAAAACAATTTACAAGTTCCAGAAGTTATGTAGTGAGCTAGCCTAAAAATCCAGAGCTAAATTGACGTGTAATAAGTTAACTGCATTAAGCTTACAACTAGATGTAAAAAAATAAATAAATAAAAAAAATTTAAAAAAAAAGCACAACTACAAGATTACAGAGAATTTACAAAACAGAAAGTGCTGCAATTTCAGTACATTGGGTGTAGGTAGGGGAAAATCTTTTTTTTTTTAAATATAAAAACAAAACCAAAAAAAAAAAAAAATTAAGGGTAGGAAAAAACACCGGTAGTACATAGCATAATCTTTCAAGAGTCTAAGAGTTATTAAAGGACATTTTTACATGAACATTTTTATTAATTGATTTGAGCCAAGTTTTGGATTTAAAAAACTTTAACGTCAAAGCTACATATAATTTATTCTCACCTTTTTATGTTCAAAGGAAATCAAATGATGCTTGAATTGGTTTACTTTTGTAAAACTGGAACAGCATACCTGCAAAAAGAACAAGGAAAAAAAAAGGGAGCATGACCAAAAGTTTAAAGTCTAAACTGCACAGATTGGAAGAAATTGAATCATATTGCACTGGATTCTTTTTTCGGATCAAAAGAATCTCATGTCTGTAAAGATTGGGATATGCCCTCCATGGGCTTCTCAGCCACTCTTCCCTCTGGTTATACTACTCCTGCCCCTTGAATAGTGAGAGATGACCACCTCAATTCTGCACCCAGAGTGCTGTATGGGGGGGGGCTACTACCTTGCCCCGTCCCATATGTCTTTTTTGTACTATTCTTTTCTGTACAAGTGAGGTCTTCATTTCATCACTTATATTTTTACCCCAAAAAGAGTGGAGATTTATTTTCCACCTATAAACCATTTTTTGAATAGATTTTGTCTCTAAAAACCAAATATATCATGGGGAAAGATCCAATCAACATTGCAACACTGAAAGAGTGAACAGACACATGCACAACCAGTTCTAGAAACTGTAAAACTAGCTTCCCACAGGAGTTTTAAGACAGTAAAATAAGCTAATCCATCCAAATTCTAACACTATTTTATACAGAAATACATAAGGCGTTTTACTTTGACATTTTTCTATTTTATGAAATTGCATTAAAGTAGTTTATAAATGATAAACACATCCTTACCGTCACTCACTCACTTGTAAACTCAAAATTAAACATGAAAACGACAGAGTTAGAAGTGTCCTAGTTCTAACTCCGGGTAAACCTTGTGCTTTGTTATGCTGTGTCGATCTTTATGTTTTGGTTTTATTAAGGTGGGGTTCTGCAGTAACTCAGGATGTCGTATAACTTTACCGCCAGCCACATGGTTTACCAGAATCAGTGCTTGCCAGAATCACAGTTTTGTCACCCACCCGTGTCCCTCAAAATGCACACAGTGCGCTCACCGCTTCCATGGAAGTGCAGACAGATTGGCTGCGTCAACTCACGTTTAAGCGGCCACTTTCGAAGAAAAGTCTATCCAAACGCGCACAGAGCAAAATTTCGCAATTCTGTGCGTGTTTGCATAGACTTTCCCGCGAGTCGATGCAGCCAGTCTGTGTGTGAGAAATGGGCCGACAGTCAATAGAGCGGAGTGCTTCCCAAAAAAAACAAAACACAAAAATATTTTTTCAGATTCTAAAATTTGGTACACACATCAATGGTAAAATCTTGGTTTAAATGTTCTGAAATGACCTAATCCCTATAAGGTGTTTTGCGAAATTTCTCAGGTCCGGGAGCGGCCGGCGTATGCAAAATGATCACACGGAAACCATGCTTTGCTAGAATAATGTCATTTTATTCCCCACAAAATCATGATCAACAATTCACAGACATAATCAGGGTTGAGCCTTTAGCAGTTTCAATACTCGTTTCTCTACCTTGGCACGTGACTGAGAGAGCCTGTTCAGTCCGGCAGAGTGGCTTCAACCCGGCTGGGCGTCCGTACGTAACCCGCAGCTGACTCTGCCTGACCTTCAGATCACTCTGTCTTTATACACTTGCACAAACAATCATAGCATGCAGAAAGGGAGGGCCGGTCCCCTCCTGCAGGGCCACGAGAGTACTTTTTTATTAACTGCATTTGGGCTCCGATTGAAATGATGAAGATCTTCTGAATTTATTCTTGAACAGATCTTTTGAGCAGATACCAGAGTTTCTTGATTACGTTCACTTTTTTCCTCAACAAACCTTGCATGAGATTCTTGCAACAGATTAGTGGCATTAACACGTTAAAGGGCTTACATCACGCAAAATTAACTTTTGAGCTTTTAAGGGCATTATAATGTTGATTTCTCACAAACTACATCCCAAAAGCAGTGTTTTGCTTCATTCACACAAGTATTCCTCTTCACCCTACTCTCTGAGCAACAGTCCCTCCTATTCCTGGTCCCTATGTCCATACATATAAATGTGGGAGAACAGACTCTTCCAGGAAGAGACTGCGCTGTCAGGTAGTTAACTTCCATACCATATATGGATGTTGGAGGAAGTGAATTTCCGCCCACCGCATACAGATGCAGAAGGAGTGAATTTGCCGTATACAAAAACAGTAACCCCGTTTCTGAGAAAGCGAAAACGTTTAGGCGGTACTTAGAAAAAAAGGAGGGAAAAAAAAAACAAGGGAAGAAAAAAATAAAAGAATCTCACCTGACAAAAAAGACTGTACTCCATAACGAAAATGTATATTGTTACCCAGAAACCTCTTCAGTCTGAGCTAGGGAGAAGGGATATCCTCTAAGACTTGACCAGTGGGAGAAAAAATCCACATCGTCTCTCCGCCCCGCTCACAGGTCCTCTTAACTTTCGCAGCTGCTCAACTCTGGTTTTAACATCTCTCGCTCGAACGCGACTCCTCCTCTTTCTGATGTCATGATTGAGAGATTGTCAGCACGTGTTCACCGCGGATTAATATTTTAAAATCGGCACTACTTTTTTCATGCATTATGGAACTTCAAAAGTTAACAAAGCAAAAAGCAAGGTAATTCTTGTTTTCGAATTACTTTTTTTGTAATTAGATTTATTTTTAAAAATGATTTATTTATAAGCCTATTTAGACTGCTGCTATCACATTAAAGGAAAAATAGTTTATAGACCTTTTCAAATGAAAATTGTGTTTGTGATGTTTTTAACATGTTCTTGTAACATTTTTCAAAGAAAAGTAATATTTAAACTACGTTTTTAGTATTTCTTTAGTAAAATTGTGGTGAATCAGTTGCAGATGAAAAAAATGATCGCAGTGAAGTTAGTTTTATATTGGATATTCAACAGACATTCAGTCTGGGTAAACCTTTCACTTGCTCAGGGTCCAGTTCGAGTCTTGAGAACAGAATGCTGAAGCATGTACTGATTTACTCTTTAAAAAAAAAAAATGCTGGTGTTAGAGATTTTATGATTCTTATTATTCTGTTTTCTTAAGTTACTCTTGCTTCTTGTTTTGTACATGACTAATGGTGACTCCTCTGTGGAATGGCAGTTCTGAGTGTATCTTAAGAGGTTGTGACCTTTCCACACCAGGGGCAGGACAAACAGGGGAACCTCAAAGTCTTACATACCAGAGCTGCACACTATCAAACCTCAAAGTCTTACATTCCAGAGCTGCACACTATCAAACCTCAAAGTCTTACATTCCAGAGCTGCACACTATCAAAC
>BSAI01000106.1:8059577-8096657 GCA_036245035.1 Adrianichthys oophorus
CTATCAAACCTCAAAGTCTTACATTCCAGAGCTGCACACTATCAAACTTCAAAGTCTTGTTATGTGACCCTTATCTCAGGAAGGGGCACGGTTTACCCCTCTTTTTCTCTCATTATCTACAAACTGCTGCAGCCAGCCCCCTTTTTTCCCCTCCCTTAGTGGCTGAATCAGCATGTAACTAGGGTGTTCCCTTTAATAAATAGCAGGGGGAGGCTAAGGTCGGACAGAGTGTTAAGAGGAGCTTGTAACAGAGCGATCTCTGGCACTCTCCCCGCAGGTGAAAGCCATACTCAACTCTCTTGTGTTTCTTTGCAGATTTACTAATGTTTGGGTTTTGAACCTAACAGCTGGATAGTTAAAGCATAGACACTGTATTTAAAGCTGTTAATGAGCTAATGTTTACATAGAAAAATGTGTAAAAATTATGAATCAGGAGATCACATGGTTCCTTTTGAACTTACTGCAGCTAGCGCCAGGAAGATTGGAGCCGGTTCCTGGTGTGGCAGAATACACCCAGAACTCTGTGAAGAAGGCGGCCATGGGGCTCTTGCTCTTTCAGTGTGTGTGTTGGCAGTCCATCCACCATTCTTCCACTGTTCGGAGGAGCCTTCGGCACTGTCTGTGGTGGATGACTGGTTCCGCCATTTCGAAGAGATGTGGAAGGCGACTCGTGCAATTCTGGCATGCCGTCCGCAGATCCTAAGAGAAAGGCGACCTGCGCCACCGCGACTGTCCTAGCCTGATCTTCTGTTTCTGACCCTGCTTATTCTCTGATTGCCTGCTGCCTGCACTGACCCTCACCTGGACTCTGACATCTCTAGTCTCTTCTTGAATGATCCCATGCTCGTGATTGACGTCTACCTGTCTGACTTTGGCTTTGTAATACTTTTAGCTGTGCTTGGATTCTGTCTGATCTAATAAAACTGCTGCACAGCGGAACCAGCCGTCTGCTCGTTTGTGACTGCAGATATGGTGTTCTTTGCAACTTAGAATTCTTTCTCTTCCAAACATGATGAGTAGAGTATTTTCCAGAAAGTTCTTTTGTGGTTTCAGCTGACCATAGGACATTCTTCTTATCTTTTTCTAGATGATCCAAATGCTCTCTAACAAACATTAGACGGGCCTACAAAATTCTTGACCGTACTGAAGTAGTAGACTATGTGCAGTGACTTTTTATCCACCTCAGCACTAAAGGAATTACCTGTGATTTGAGAGCCATCTGCATGCAATAGGCTATTTCTTTAGAAGTGAAAATTTACATCCATTGTTTACTGTGCAAGATCCTACATGACAATGTGAAAATATTCAATTAAGTCCTCTGCTTGCTGTACATGAACAATACTCTGCCAAGAATTCTCTGATTCCTGAGGTAATGGCCATGTTTACACATGAAATGATGCTAATTTTAGCCAGTTAGTTTCCTCTTGACTAAAGGAGGTAAAAAAAAAAGCCTGGGACTTTTAGTGTTTATCTGTTCTTTTATTTTTCTTTCTGTACCAAATGGAACCATTTTTGTTGCTGTTTTAGGCTTGTGTATCAAGGGGAGATAGGCATTTGTGTTACTTGTTTTTTGAAGGGGGGGAGACTATTTTAACCAACATCGAATTCATCTATGAAAGAAATGATGGTCTCAACTGCAATGATTTAAAAAAAAAAACATTTAATACAACACAATACAATGTAAGTTTGTTGTGCTTATTTGTGCTTTAGCTTCTGCTTGAACATGCAGTGACACACAAAACTTGAAGCATAAATTGTGTGTTAATAATTTAAAGTTTAAAAAAATGTTAACTTCTACAAGCCATGCAAAACATAAAAAAGGCAGTACAAATGGCCTTGTTCTTCTTCTTAATCTTCATTTTTCACAATGTGCGCTCCTGGAAAAAAAAAAAAAAACAACAGAAAATCAATCATAGATCCAAGAAAAGATTTTTTCTGTTAAAAACCAACCAAATTGGGGAATCTAGATGTTTATAAATAATTTTATATCTTCTCTCTCAATACGTAAGGCCTTAACTTTTCTTGTACTTTTTTTAATATTGTGAAATAACAATGCAGTTGTCAGCTTCAAAACCTTGAAAAGGACAAAAAAAAAACACAACTTAAGGACTTTTCTTCACGAAGGGGAGAGAGCTAAGAGAATGGTCGGGCTGCTGTGCATAACTGCTCAACTCCAAAGCACTTCCCCTCTTCAGTTGTTTTTTTTGAGGCACACAAACAGCCGTTGTTATTTTGCTTTTACAGATTGCAGCTTTCAGTTGGACACAAACAGCAGGGCGGATGCAGATTATATGGGGGGGGGGTCAGATAAAGGTAATGGCTCTTACACAAATGACAATACATAAGATATTCTCCTAACAGTAGTTTTGATTAACCCATTAGGCATTAAGAGGATTGTATCTGGTAGTTTTGCAACATTGCAATGGCAACTGGAATCTAAAGGCTGATATAAAAGATGCTGCTCATTTAAGTAGTTTAGGAAATGGGAGTCTAATTTGGATCTATGCTAATCTTGTTATTATGATAAATATAAAGTCTGTTTATTTGCATAAATAAAACATAATCATGAAGATGATTGTTTTTTGAAGTATGAAAAATTGTTTAAAACTTTTGACAGAGGTTCACATGAATTCCTTTCAAATAAGACACCCAGCACCACATAGAATCATCTCATGCAGCAAATAGAGTAGTAGTAGCCTACTTTATAGTTATTGGTGCATGTCAACTAGAAATTTGTAAATCTAGTAAACTGAAATTAAATCTGAAATAGCTAAATGACTTATACGACATTTTTGGGCATATGGCCACTTAAAATTCTTGATTTTTTTTCAATAATTGACAGTTTACCTTATACTCTGGCATGCTGAATTCTAGTTGTGCTTACTGACCTCAGTTTTAATTTTTGTGGTACACAGTGCTCCAAAATCTGTCAAAATGTTCAACTTTAGTAACAACGAAGTAGAACCACTTGATGGATTGTTGGAGCATTATGGGTACTGTACTGAGAATCCTGGAGGAGTGAAGTGCACTTCAACTGTTGGTGAATGAGTTGAAAAAAGTTTAACTCAATTGACTGGGTTTTTTGGCTTGTTTCGCCGTAGAGTCCGAAATATACATAACTTGCAAAATCCAAAACATTTGAATACTCTTAACAATAAACTTTCGCTATAAGACTCCAAGGATGATTTGTTGAAATCTTTCTGATGGTAAACTTACTGAAAGTTCTGTCCAAAGGCCATTTTGCAATTACAGCTACAGAATCAACCATAAAGCAATATATAACACAGAAGCAGAATGACTGGGGATAACGGTACTAGCCTTCAGTACCAAACCACCTGCTTTCAACCATACCTCAGAGGAAAAGAGAGAAGTAGTATAAATTGTTTCATATTTAGAGTAAAAATGCTATTTTTTCTATTTATGTTCTATTAATGCCAAAAAAAAACAATGATTCATTCATATTTATCACGATAACAACAATTACGTAAATACAAAGACTTTTTTGGCTCTTTCTGGGTTGTAGTCAGTGAGAAATTGACCTGACTGGCTCTTTAACTGTAGAAGGTTGCAGATCCCTGATCTAATCAGGGTGTATTTTCTTTTTCAGTGGCTCAGTTGAAGAGTTTCTGCCTTGAGACTGGAAGGTTGAGGGTTCAAATCTAAGATTGAGTCAAACCAAAGACTCTTCAAATTAAACCCAACCTGACACTCAGCAATGAGGGATTAGATAAAGTGGTTTCCACATGCCTGAAACTCCTTGCTCCCCAAAGGGATGGGTCAAATGGGGAGAATACATTTCACACAACTAGCTGTGTGACAACTAATAGGTCTTGATTGATTTTTATTTTAGCCTATGTCCGCTATTCAATATTCTGCTATTCAGTATTCGCAGGTGAGTTATGTGTTGTTGACCGCTTTAACTTTGTAATTTTGCAAATTATTTTAGCTATTTTTTGTAAATAAAATTTCCAAATTATTCATATTTTTCACCCCTGTCCTTTACAAAAACAGTGAAAACACATGAAAACAATTACTTAAATCTCTGTGACAAAATAAAGTTGTAACATTCTTACCATCCACTTTCTTTAGATGAGGAAGCCTTTTAGAGACTTCCTGTATCCAGTTATACTGTGGAGCACACTTCTCCTGGAGAGGATTTCCCACAAAAGCCAGGTCCGCGAGCAATGGAAGTTCGGCTAGTCTCATGAATTCGTCTTCAAATTCCAAAATAAAAGAAATTGTGTTACCATCAAATTGCATAAAAACATCAATGCATTCACTTTAAACATTGTCTAAACTGGACAAAATAATTTTGATTTCCAGCTTGCAAATGAAAGCATCGCACCCCAATCATTCACCAAATTGTTGGACATGTAGAGGACCTTTAGCTTCTTAAAGTAGTTGATTCCTTTAAGTTTTTCTATCAAATTGTAGGAAATCCACAGCTCCTCTAAAGTGTCGTGAAGTGGCTCCTGAAAATATGAACAATACAGATCTGATGCAAAAAAGGTCCATTCAGACGGCAAATCCTATGTCAAACTTAAAATATTGATAAAGACAAAACTAAATTAAATGGATATAAATGAAGCTTTGTAAGTAACTTACCAGCCCAACAAGTGTCTTGATGTTATTTCTGCTCAATGACAAAATCTTCAAATTCTCTGGAAGAAAATCAAATGACAATGTTTCAGCAACACAAACAACAATAATGAGAATTTGCTTAACAATATAGAAGAGGGGATGGCTTACTGAGACCGCTGAGATTAGTTATTTTCTCAATCCTATTTGTTGATAAAGACAGTTTCCTGTAGTGGATACATTCATGCGTATTGTGTGTTATACCATGAGAGTATTTTCATGCAAACATTTTGTTTGATTCATTTTTAAAGTAGTGTAGTTGAATTTTTATCTATACCACCACAGTCGCTTATAGATGTGTACACAAAATATGTAGGTCCATATAGAATATATTTCCAACAAAGTGGATCTGAGATCGAATTTGAATGAAACAACACCTTATTAAAGGTGTAAAAATATTGCTTTTAGCAGAACAGTCCAGAAAAAAAGGCATATTCTAATGGCAGGACTTACTCGCAGTTGATGAGAGTTAAGAGAGAATCATCCAACTTTTCAATGGGAGGAATCTGACCAAACAGCTTGATCTCTGTAGCTTCACTTGCCTTCTGTTTTGAGTCCATCTCCTACAAACAAACAAACAAGCATCCAGTTGAACCCTGCAGATTTAAAGTGTTGTTTTAGTGCTGGAGCCTTGACACTTACCCATTTGGCCAGAGCGTTTTTTACAGTGGTGGCCCCAGCCTAAACACAACGATTAGATTAGACAGGTTGGATTATGTTTGTTTTAAAAGCAAATTGCCTAAAGCACAGCACTTTTTCTTAAGCTTCAGGTTTCAAAGTGGTACATCCTTCAGTGTATTTATTCAAAACGTTATTTTCATTTTAAGAGTTTTATTTAAAGATACGTAAATGCATTAGTTAAAAAAATCCAAGATTTTTATTTCTAATCCTTCATAGCTGCGCTAAAGCTAGGTGTTGTTAGCTAGTTATCTGCCGGTTGCAAGCAGAAAATGATCTTAAATCTTCATAAATTTTATATGCAACAATAAGAACAAACGCTCAGATAGAAAGATGCACTATATTTCATAAGGTGGTAAAACCAGCGACCACACAAACAATCGGAAATCGAACGGAAACAAACTCACCATTTTATGGCGGATGTTTGCCCCAGTTGCTATGGCACCCCTAGGCAATTTGCTGCGCCTGCGCATTGCAGCAAACGTTCTGAGCTAAGCATTCAGAGAAGTCCAGGGAAAAAAATAGAATTTTGTCCTAAAAATTAAGAAAAAAAAGCCAAATACGTTATCTAATTTCTTGTTGGAAAACCAAATTGGACTTAGAAAAAATACTCAAATATAATTTTAAAATTTGTATATAAAAATAAACTAAACACTTGTGAATGCAGACATCCAACCATGGTGATTTGTTTTTCTTTTTTACTAATGGAAATTCATTTGAACAGAATAAATGTTAAAAGTGTAAAATTTCTGGCTTGATTCAAAAATCTGTAAATAAGGTAAACACAGCCAAAAAGTGAAAGAAAGTGAATTATTGTAGAAACCTGATTTCTATGCAAAAGCTGCCACCCTAAAAGATTTTTGTTTTTGTTTTGGCAGGATGGGTTGACTCCAAAAAATTTTGCTCGAATAAAGTCAGATGATGAGGTTATGAAAATCACACAAGTATGAGAGTCAGATGATCCAAGAAAATGTTGGAAACATCAAACCATTACATATGCTGGCAGAGAGATGGTCTCATAAGGCTTCAGTGTAAAAGGTTTTTTTAACTCATTGACTGGAGATCAGGTGATTGTATGATGTTAGGAAGATCTTTTGTTTCATTCTTCAATGAAAGTCAGATTCTGATTCTTACTGTTTTTAGCCTTTCTACAAATTCCATGATAATCTTAGTCTCGATTCTTTAATAGTAAAGTAGGAGAAGTGTCTACATTAAGACTTTGTGAAATTTCTTTTGCTGAAATCCAACAAATGTTGTCTTTTTTAATACTTTAAAGACAAAATATCTTTTACTGCAAACAAATCGGCCATAAATTATAACCTTTCCAAGTACATACCTGGAAATCTACTGCAGCAGCATTCATGTTTATTCTTTTTTTTATCTCGCTTTTGCAGACTGTTTATACCTGAATGGCATCTTTGAATACACTGAAGAAGACCTTGCTGGGTTAAATGTTAGGAATAGTTTTGCTCCTACCTTACCTTGGGGGCCTGATAAACAACATCTCGGTGTTCTCGTCCAGTTTGTCAAGGAAACTGTCTGCAGAATGTTCTAGAAACATGTTTGTGACCAGTCCGCCGAGATAGATTACTTGAGAAGTGTTTTCAACAAAGAGTAGATAACAAATCTGTTAAAACGATAATGAATCTGTTATTGGAATGACCAGTTCCAATAACAGGGCTAGCGACTCCTCCGGTAGAATTTGCCAGAATCACAGTTGTGTCTATTGCAATGAGAGTGTTTGTGCAATGTGGGAGGTACAACCCCTGAGCTATAAGAGATGGGATGGAAAAGAATTCGGGGGCTTCTATCGATGATTGAGTTGTGAGATGCTGAAGATCTTCTGAATTTATTCTTGAATAAACAGACCCTCTGAGCAAACAGCAGATTCCAGTTTTTTATTCTGAATCCACTTTTTTCCACAACATAATCAGTCAATTTGGTTTAGTCTTCTGCATCTTCTGTGATACCACAGACCCTCTAGCTGCAGAAAAACAGCAACAGTCTAGTTGACAAGAAGACTTCTCAAATACTTGTTTTACCACATTTTATATTTTACACAGAAAAAAATGCCATTTGACAAGATTGCAAGTGTGTTTTTAATTTAATTGTAAATACATTTCAGTAAGCAGAGTCAAAGGTGATGGGAGGAAAATGAAGACCTTAATGGATCAAATTTGTCTGCAAATGGCTCATGGCAGTTGCTGCATCACAAACCTGAGCTTTTTCAAATGTTTCATCTCCTTCTGATCCAACAACATTTGAACAAAGAAACACTCAGAAATGCAGGTTTAATCTTAAATTGTATAATTTGTTCTCCATCATGGGAAAACTGCTACAAGATCATGCTAAAAAACATAAAAACCAGGATTTTCATTGGAGTGGGTCTTTAAAGGAAATACACACATTTTAAGACCAGAGAGTGGAGTGAAGATTGAGTTTTTAGAATCTTTTTTCAGTTTTTGTCACTTGGTTTTCTTTCACAAATATTCACAGCTGCCTCACTCACCATTGGTGCGCTTAAGTGCACTTAAGTGATGACCTGCTGAGACAGGTCATCAGTGAATCTCATCCCTTTTGTTGCTACCTTTGTTGATGATTTATGTTAATTGAATAAAGTTCCCTCCACGAGCCTGGTACTGTCAGGTCTCGAGCTTCCATCTCCCCTTTTGACCATCATGTGACTAGAATACCCCTAAAACTAATAAAAAGAGAGGGCTCAGCGGAGTGTGTTCAGAGCGGGTTAGAGATTGTAACTGATCACTCTGTCCGTTCTCCTCGCGAGTAAAAGATGAAATAGCTGCCCCAGTCTTTCTTCCTTTGCGGAAATAAATGTTTTAGGTTTTTTGAACCCGACACCTAGTTTTTAACTTTGTCCTGCCTTGCCCTTGTCTGATCTCTCTATTAAACTAGTTGCACATGGATCCAGACGCCTCTGCCTCTTCGTCACAGGTATGCTGCATTTCAGGTCAACAACAGCCCAGACACCTTATGGTATTTTATCCCAACCCTTCAATCACTTCATTAATTAAAAAAGTGAATACATAAGCATTTCTTTCTTTTTATCTGTAAAAATCACACGCACACTTAGAAACAACATTTTAAACTGAATGTGACATTTTCATGAGATAAAAACAAGGAATGTGGGACCAAAAAGGAGTGGAAAAGCCAACAAAGCATGTAATGAGCCTGAATCCTCCAGTGTCACGTTCATTATTTTAACTAAAAAGCAAAATTTTATCCCGTTTCAGCAAAATTCAGTGGTGGCTAAATAACCGGCAAAGACACTAAAATCAAATTTAACTATAAAATGAAAGTCAGTTAAAGTAAGAGAATACGGAGACACTGGTTTGTTATCTCAAACAGGAGTGTTTTATACCCTTCAAAAAAAAAATGAAAAAGTAACCAAAAAAAAGGGACTGGATGAACAAGGAGGTAAAGAAAAATATCCTTCATTATCATCACAGTCTTTGTGTTAACAAAATATTTTCCAAAATCTTTCCTGATCTTTTCCTTCTCTTTTGGATGTTGATCATCTGAGTCCAAAATGAAAAATCCCAACTTGACAAAGAAGATCTCCGTTTCCACAAAAAAAAAAATCAATCTGCTCTTATTCTATACCACCTTTTTACATGAAGCTTCTTTTGTCTTCAGCCTTCTGATTCTGAACCCACAGCTTTTTATCTTAAAGTACACCTAGTCCCATCATAGTTCATCATGGTTAGCAGCTTCATCTGTTTTGAGCTTGAACTCTTCCTCTGTGATCTTTCCGTCTCCGTTTCGATCCTGGTTGGTGAACATGTTGTCGATGATCCGGTAAGGATCAAAGCCGGGAGCCAGGCGACCTTTCCCGTCGCTCACCTGCTGCATGATGTAGTCGGTAAACTGAGGAGACAGAAAGGTGACAAACTGAGGGCACTCCGATGGCGGCAAAAAGAGGAAATGCCTGTCTGCAGATCGCACACAGTACCTCAGAGACCTCCACGTGGCCGTCTTTGTTTTTGTCCATCTCCAAAAAAAGGTCGGGGGAAACCTCCTCGTTCCAGATAAACATGTAACCCTCAGGAAGTCCCTCCTCCATGTCAATCAACTCGATGTCAAACACCAGCACAGCACTGCCTGGTACCTCACCAGCTGCACACATGTGAAAGGTAGTTATGACTGATGGCTTAATATCCACTTTCCTGATATTTAACTGAAGATAACAAATAGAAAAACACCAGAAGCTTTCTTTAAATGTATAGTATTGAAAAACAATTTATTCTGATTTATTCCAGACCTGGCCCATGCCCATACTGTTGAAGTATTGAAGATGGACATATAATTTAGAAAATATTCCATATTGATTGATTTGATGTGATGAGAATTTACGTCTTTTATCTCTTTGCAAAAACTGGTGATTCCTCCACAGGGTTTTAATTTTCTGAATTTTTGTAGGTTTAAAAAGTCAAAACATATATTAAACAATGAGCCTTATATCTGTTCTAAAAAAAAGATTTCAAGGTTATGGGGCGCTCTAGCCAGTCTCTGGATCTCAATCAAACTGAGAAGCTATGAAGAGAATTGATAGTCAGCTCTTGAGAAGATCTGCATGGAAGAATGGACCAAAATAGCAGCAACTTTTTTACCCCACTGAAAAGAAGAAGTCAGAGAGGAGTGTATTTTTGGCAACTCTCACACTTCTGTGAACAGTTTGTCATTATTATTGATACAAAATCTTTTGTAGTGAGTGTGAAGTTTAGTGCAGTACTTACTGACTCCTCTCTCCCCGTAACCCAGGTGAGGTGGAATAACAAGGTGCCTTTTCTCTCCCACACACATGTCCAACAAGCCATCCTCCATTCCAGGCACCACCTGGTTGGCTCCCAGGACGATGTTGTATGTTTTTCCATAGTTATACCTAAGATTGATCAAATAAAGATATAAATCACAATCAATTTTCCAACAACCGAGACTCCAGTTAGGTTGTTTATAACCAAAACGTACACCTAATGTATCGATATTTACTTACTTTTACAAAAAAGTCACACAAATAGATCTTTAGAACTGTGAAATAAAACAACTATCCAACATACCAGCTTATTTTCATACCGAAAAGAGCAAAGGTTTAAGATTTGGTAGAAAAAAATAATGTAAAATTAAAGGACGACTTTAAGAGGTAGACAGATGTTTACTCACGTGGAGTCAATAGGCGTTCCATCCATCAAAGAGGCGTTATAGTGATATTTCACAAAGTCTCCCTTCTTGGTGAGCTTTTCACACACTTGTGGCTTAAAAGTGACAGCCATCTCAGTTTTGTCTGACGGGTTGTGAAAGTCAATGACATGAATGTCAAAAATCAGCACAGCTGAACCAGGGATTTTAGAGCCTGAAAGAGGGACGGTCAGTATGAAAGGACATTTAAATGAAAAAAGTTGAATTTGACTTCATTTGAATTACAGCTTGACACCCACCTGTGCCCTCTTCTCCATAGCCCAGGTGGGGCGGGATAGTAATGCTGCGCCTCTCTCCGACACAGACGCCAATCAGAGCCTCATCCATGCCGGCAATCACGTATCCTCGGCCCACATAAGTGTCGTACGTTTGGTTTCGAGAATAGCTGGGAAGCAGAAAGTGATGTAGATGCATCCTGTTGCTTCAAACTCAAATAACCAGCTAAAATACTTGTGAAATTGGTTACTTCTGCATTTTAGACATAACGTAGAGCTCTAGTATTTTTATTGAAAGAAGTTTCCGGAATTTATATTTCTTCTAAAATCAACGCATTCTTTATAGGAAAGTAGTTCAGAGTGTTTTCTAATCGAAAAGAATGAATTCACATAGCTAAGTCAATAGTGCTTGCAAAGCACAGACAGGTGCTGCCCTCGTGTGGCGACTTGAGAAAGTGCAACAAAAAAAAGGTAAATACCTTGAATCAAAAAAAGTTCCATCCAGTAGGCTGCCATTGTAGTGGTAACGAACAAAGTCTCCAGCCACAGTTTTTCTGGCGCAGGGTTCAGGAATCGCTTGATTGGTCACTGCGATCCCGTCTCTGGGATTGTGAAGGTCCAGGAGGACCACATCAAACACCAGAGATGCCTGTCCTGGAATGTCGCTGCCTACGGAGAAGAAATCGAACTGAAATTTAAAAAAACTTTTTGCCTTTAGGAGATTCTTCCATCTTCCTTGGGTTCTTTATGCACAATAATATAACATTTTACCTGGGGTGCCCAAACTTTCAATCCCCACTGTACAACAGTATATGTTTTAGACACAAGTAAACCTGAAAGTAAAACCTTCTTTTGCTTGCCCACTTGCACTGTGATTTCAAGAGAGATGCGTAAATATTTGAAAAATTAGGTTTCTTTTAAAACTGATGCAAAGGTACTGAAATAGGAGAGACTCAATGTTAAAAAGTAATACTTTTTGCTGTAAATAAGTAGTTTAAGGCATTACTATTGAGTTTTTGGTAATATTTTGTTACCAACTGCCCAAGTGTAAATGTTCAAAGAAGCAGGGAGATTACATTACTGGAAAATAGAATAGAAAATGCGTCCTCCTGTTTTTTACCTTTTACTCCCACTGTCTGCATTTCAAATATATTGCTTCAATAGTCAGAGAGAATCCAAGGCTTAAGAATCAGTAGATAAAAAGAAAACATGAATACTGCAAAACTCTTACCGTCTCCATTCTCTCCATAACCGAGAGATGGTGGCATCGTGATGATGCGCCGCTCTCCAACACACATCCCCAGCAGCCCCTGATCCATGCCAGCAATCAGCCAGCCAATCCCCACGTAGGTGTCATAGGTACGCATGCGGGTGTGACTGCAGCCGGAGAAGGAAAAGACGTGACAGATGCAACAAAAGATGTGATGGATGCAACAATGAGAGTTTTGGAACGAGGGGCATCTTGGAAACAAACCTCGAATCAAAGAGGGTTCCATCCAGCAGCGTGCCGTTGTAGTGATATCGGACAAAGTCAGAGACCTCAACCTTCCTGGAGCAGACAGAGGGTTTGTAGTAAGCGTTGATCTGCACGCCGTCCTCTGGGCTCCACACATCCAGCAGCAGAACATCAAAGTGGAGGATGGAGTCTGGAGGGATGATTTCACCTGGATGGAACAAGATTTTTGCTTGTACTTTGCTGTTTTAAAGTTCTGCCACAGTAACTCCAGAGTTCAAGATAGAACATAATTTCTAATAACGTAGTCATTTGGGGCATTATCATGGTTAGGAGTAAAAATGAGAAGTATAGCAGCTTCCTTTGCTCACACCCTGCTATTTTGGTCCATTCTTCCATGCAGATCTTCTGTGATGTTTTGGGGAACTTTCACTTTCAACTTCCTCCACAGATTCACTGTTGACTTGAGGCCCAGAGACTGACTAGACCACTCCAGAACCCATAAATGATTTTTATGGAGGTACTTCTTTGTTCCCCGAGTCATGTGTTTGAGATCATTGTCATGCTGGAATGTTTTGTCCTCAATATTCTCACTGAAGAAAGGAGGTTTTAGTCCAAGATCACTCCATTTATGGTCCCATTCATCCTTTTCTTAATCCGGATCAGTCATTTCTGTCACCTTTACAGAAAAGCAGCCCCAAATCATGATGTTTCGACCCCCGTGCTTCACAGTGGGTCTGGTTATCTTGGGATGTAGCTCAGCACCCCCCCCCCCCCCCCCCCCCCCCCGTGACCCCATGACCTTCTCCCAACACTCTTCTGGATCATCCAGATGGTGAACTTTAGACGGGTCTGGGCATGTTCTGGTTTAAGCAGGGGGACCTTTGGAGCACTGCAGGATTTGAATCTCTGACAACATTGTGTGTTACTAAAGTAACCTTTGTTGTTGTGGTCTCAGGTCTCTTCAAATCATTGACGACATATTTCTGGGCTGTTTCCTCGCCGTTCTCAAGATCATTTGTTCCCACCAGGTGAGATCTTTTATGAAGCTCCAGGTGATTGTCAGTGATCCTGTATTTCTTCTGTTTTCTAATATTTACTCCAACAGTTGAACTCTTTTCTCCAACCTGCTTGCTTATTGTAGATTGGTGTATCCCAGTCTGATTCAGGCAAATATCCTGTTCCTGGTGTCCTTCAACAGCTCTTTGGTCTTGGTTAAGGTGGATAGTTTGCAGTCTGACTGCTTAAGCTTGAGGACAGGTATCTTTTATACAGGCTATCAGTTCAAACAGGTGACATTAATAAAGGTAAAGAGTGAAGGATAGAAGATCTTCTTAAAGAAGAAGAAACCAGTCTGTGAGGAACAGAATTATTTATCTTTGCAGAAGATATACATATATGTTTTGCAAAATTATACAAAAACATTCTTTTTTTAAATCAAACCATGTGATTTTTTTTGTTTAACATTCCATTCCTCACGGAATTTCCACAATGAATAATACAGACTTTTCTCATCTTTTTAAATGAGAGATTTGTGCAGAATTTGTGACGAACAAATACTTTTTTATCCCACGTTTAATGGTTTCACAAGACAATCATGAATGAATTGTGGTTAGTTTTTGCATATATGTATTTTTAATTTGTTTAAATCTCTTTTAATGAATTTTTAAGACTTTTTAAAAACTTTATTGGCTTCAATCATTCAATTCAAGGTGCGACAGCATACATTTTTCCATGTTTAGAGAAATTAATGTGTCACATTTATTGGTCTAAGCCAGATTCTTTCGGCTTTGCTTTGTTTTTGAAAAGATATTCTGATCATGAAGTAATGTTTACTCTTTACAGAGATGCTTCTAACCACTTTGGCTTTTTTTGTCCTTTTTTTTCCGAGGGGACACGTTCGAATAAATCAATTACAGCAGAAACAAAAGTACTTAAAGAGAGAAGCTGCTGATTCTCATTACTTTGAAAATATGCAGCACACCAAGTCCTCAATGAAAGAGCTTGAGTCCAAAATGTTGTTTTTTTTTCATGTCTGGAGCAATATTACCTCGCTGGATCCATAATTTACTCCAAAGTAATGGTGAAAGAGTTCACGGATATCCTTTTTTGGCTGCATTAGAATGTAGAAAGACATCATAAAACCTTGTGCAGTTATTGCTGCATGAGGAGTTCCTCACAAGTCAAAACCATTAGCAACAAAAGCATGTGTTTTCCTAATTTGATGAATCAAATTTCCTTGATCTTGACTTTGTGTTGGTGTGGAGACGGTTGTATTTATGCAGATGAATGGATAATGTTCAAGAGAGTTCAAGAGGCACTGTGAGGTGAAGGGGAAGTGAAAGGAGGAGGAGGAGGCAAAGACGAGAGCAGGGGCTGTGTGGGTGGACGCCTTTAAAACCTTCTCTGCTGAGCTGGCAGTGCCTCTCCTGTAGAAATCACTCTACCTATAAAACAAACCCTTTCTATCCCCAAAATTCTCCTGCTTTCTTCTTCTCTCCTGTGATCATTACTTGTGCAGCCATAGTGGTGGAGGACACAGCCTCTGGTTTTACATGCCCACACATGCCCTTCTGTCTCCTCTGTCCCATTATTTTAAATACTTTGTGCACGCTCACACAAGTGACATACACATTTGAGCCTGGGCGTTATCTTATAATCTTATTTGTGTGCAAACTTGTAAAAATAATTTGGATTAAAAAAAAAAAAAAACACTGGACGGCCTCACAAGCCAGATGCAAAACAGCTTTATCTGATCACTTTGCTTATAAAAACTGGCAAATCTTGTTGTCGTCCTACTTTAGGACCAATAAAGCTTTGTCTTGACTGTATAAAAGTGTTTCTTCTTTTCTTTTAGACACTTACTTAAAAAGAAGGTAGTAAAATAGCCGTAATACCACAGGTATCTTAAACTCTTTTAACCACATACCATATCCTTGCTTTCCGTAAGCCAGCTGAGGCGGGATCTTGATCAATCTCCTCTCATTGACGCACATCCCGACCAGGGCTCTGTCCATCCCTTCAATCAGCTGCTTCTTGCCAACAAATACATTGTAAGTGCTTCCACGATCATAGCTGCAGTGAAATACAAAAACATTGTCCTGTTAAATAAAATGATTACAATTTTCCTGAAAGAAACACACTAAAAAGCATCTTAAAAGCAAGTGTGCTGTATTGGGCAGGGGCGGACTTACCATTAGGCAAAACCTTGGGCCCCCAACACCTTGGGGGCCCCACTTAAAAAAAAAGTCTAATATAGTTTCCACGCCCATTTTATTTAACTCTGTCATAAAGAGCCCAAATCACTAAAATGGCATAAGACTGATCATGTGAAAGTGTTTCATCCTCCTCCATCCCTCTGGAGCAATGCAGTATTCCATCAACAGCAAGTAGACTAGCAGGCATAAAATCTTAGAAGAGATTTAAAAATAACGCGGTAAGATGAAGCGTAGATATCTGAGCGGCAGTGAAAATGATCATTATCATCATCCTGTTGATGCAATAAGGAAGAACAGCATCAAAGGGACTCAATAAGAAGATAAAGAAAGTTAAGAATGGGAAAAGTGACAGAAAATGGGAGGAAAGGCAAAAAAGAGGGGAGAAATTGCAATTTTAAGAATACTTATTTATTTTTATTGACTCCATTGTCCTGCTTTGTTCCATCATTCAAATAGACCCCATGTTATTGTTCGCCTGGGTTCCCCATACTGCAAAGTCTGCAACTCGTAGTTACTAGTGTGAACATGTGAGGATGCAATAATTATCATTCAGAGATATTGATATGGAAAGAAATGCACAGAAAAGTGTTTTTCTGTAGGAATAGTTATAAAAACTGTAATTGTACCAGTTCCGTGAATCAGCTGATCCTGTAAAAGCTCTGATTGATGCACTGATGTTGATCAGATAATTTATTTGATCCATTTATGGATCAAATCCACTTTAAATGCAGATTTGTTCTTGGTTTGAGTGATCTAACCCTCCATAGATAGTCGCTGAAGATCCTTTTTATTTGTTTGTTTGTTGGTGTTTTTTTTCCCCATTAGATTTCATCCAAGCTGCTGCCTGCGTGGCTCCTCAAGCAAGAACCACGGCGCGCACTTTTACGCATCGTGCGCGTCGCTCCTTCTGCGCAGCCCCGGGAAGGTCTGCACTCGCTGCGCGTCACTCACCTCGAATCGAACTTTTTCCCGTCCGGGAACATGCCGATGTAATGATACCTGACGAAGTCCCCCACTTTGACCGCGCGCGCACATTGCTCAGGAACGAACGTCCTCTCAATGACGAGGTCGTCTAACGGTACCGGAGGAGCGTCGCAGGCGGCGAACGTCACCAGGAACGAAAGTGACAGCATGCTCTGCACGCACTGGAGCATTTTCACAGCCCCCAAAAAAAGTTGGACAAATCTTCTAAATTAAATTTTTGCAGGAGGGGAAAAAAGGTCGTGCGTGGTGACTTTCCTCCTTTCCTCTTCCCCGGTACTTTGGCTTCCTCTGCTCAGTGTTGGAAAGAAGTCCTGCCCCTGGTCCCAGAGAAAGAAAAGTTATTTGGCCAAATTGCATCCACAGTTTCGCGTTCCGTCCGGTTAAAAAGTAAAAGCCTCTTTTCTCTTGTGCGCAAAATATGAAGTTTCCCCACAATCAAAACCAAATGTATACGTTTACAAAGCTATTATTTAGCCAGTACAAACTCTAAAAACGTCACTGCTCGACGGGTAGTTGCAACACCGTGCTTTTATTTTGAAACCCCAAAGTCCAGCGCTTGTCCCCAGGAGTTCTCCCAGCTGACTTGACTCTCTCCTCCTTCAATGGGATGCGCAGTGGAGCTTCCAAAACGTGTCAACGTGGTATCATTGGGGGGAGGGGGTGCCCCCTCCCTCCATTGTAATTATGTCAGCATTGTCACGTTCACCGTACGTTTTAAGGATGGCACAAAAGCTTGTGATGGTGGAGGGGGGCAACTCGAAGCAGGAATGTTCGTACGTGGCAGTGGGAGGGACACTCTAGCCTGGGGGGGTTGAAATTGACTGAGAGAGGCAAAGTTTAAAGAATGTTAAGGAAAGAAGTGTTTATGGACCAGAACTCAAACCCCTGCAATATCTGGGGGAGGTGCGGGCTGTAGAGGCTTTATTTCGTAGCAGCACAGATTTATGTGCGTAAATTGGTGGGAGGCGCGGCTCCAGAAGCCCGGGCGTCTTAACTCCTGCCCCGGGGAGGGGAGGCGTTATCCGGATACGTGGTGGAACTTGAGGCGGTGCCACAGACCCACGCAAACCGGCCCCTTACGCATTTTCCCAACAATAATGGCTCTCTCCAGTTCTTCTCGTGCTCTCGTTCTCTGGTCACTCACAGCGTTCTCCCTCTCGACCGTGAACTCCCAGTATGAGAAATACAGCTTCAGGAGTTTCCCCAGGCACGAGCTGATGCCCCTGGAGTCCGCTTACAAGTACGCGCTGGACCAGTACACCGGGGAGAAGTGGCCGGAGACGGTGGAGTACATGGAGGTGTCCCTGCGCCTCTACCGGCTGCTGCGGGACAGCGAGGCCTTCTGCAACCTGAACTGCAGCTCGGTCCGGCTGGACGACGAGCGGAAGTTCGCCGAGTTTCCAGAGCTGCATGCGTTTGGAAACGTGATGAAGAGGGCGCAGTGCCTGAAGCGCTGCAAGCAGGGGCTCCCCGCCTTCAGACAGACCATGCCCAGCCGGGACACCATCGATGAGTTTGAGCGCAGAGAGCCGTACAAATACCTCCAGTATGCATACTTCAAAGTAAGCAAATGCGTCATGTACGAATTGTCTGTTGGGCATGTCCACTTTTACGCAGGGTGATCCATCACTACCAAAGATGAAAGTTTTACTCCTTTTCAAGAGTTTTGGACGTCCTGACGTCACTGACTTGCCACGGCTGCACTAAACTCCTTTGACTTCAGTTCTGCTCTTTTGTGTTGCAGAGTCAGGAGAAGTCATTAAATAATCACCAAAAAAATCTTAAATTAAAGTCTCCAACTGAAAAAAATGACAAAATAACTGGAACCCCTCTGTGAATTAAATAATTCTCACTGAAATAACGTTTGCATTGACAAAGATGACAAACCTACAAACAAAAAACAGACAAACTTATAGATTTTATTTAACAGGATCAGAAAAACCAACTAATAAAACAGACATGGTTAAAAGTGGTGGCGGCACCACTACAAACCTTTTAACTGAGATCTGACCATTAATCACCCTTTAAAGTTGTCTGTATTTGAGAAGCACGGAGGAGGCGCAGTGATGGTCAGTGACTGCTACTTCTTTAGGGGCTTAATTGATTTATATTCCTAAGATCCAATTAGACCGATCTGTCTAAGGCAAGTTGGTAATTGAATCAAATCGATTTATACCGTTATAACTCATTTATAAACTTCACCTGCACTGTTCTGTACTAGGTGTCAGAGATAACTCTGAGTCACACTGGTTGAATTATTGGCTAAAGATGTCCTGGACCATGTTTAGGTCGGTGAACCTCAACTATGAATCGGATGAGCAACCACAAAATATGACATAAATGGAATCGTTACTAAATGAAGCGTTACACTCCTGCCCTTCTTAAATCTGTGTTGGTCCAATGAGTCAGAATAAAGCTGTTACCAACTATTGTTTTCTGCGTTACATTTCACAGTCTAATAACCTGGCCAAGGCAGTGTCTGCCGCTCACACCTTCCTGCTGAAACACCCGAATGATGAGATGATGCAGAGGAACATGGATTACTACAGGAGTCTGCCTGGAGCCGAGGAGCACCTCAAAGACCTGGAGACCAAATCATATGAGGTACAGCCCTACACACACACACACACATCCATTTATTTATTATTTTACTTTGAAACAGGAGAACTACTTTTAACAGTTTTTATTGTTTGGATCACATCATTGCTTGACTCCACATGAATCAAGAAAGTAAACAAGTCTGCAAACAAGATCATCTTGAACAAATTAGAGTGGTAGTTTTGGGGTTTAATTATAGGCCACAGGCCGAGCGAAAACCAATTCATGTTTTTTTTTTTTTTTTAAATGAAGAAAAAAAAACCAAAATGATTCTAAAGTTTCAATCTAGAAGGATGGTTTTGTGGAAAGAAAACCAAAAGCAAAAGAGTCCGGGAAAAAGGCATCTAATTATGAAAGAAAAAGATGAAAAAAAACAGTAAAACAAAGTTGAGGATTTACAATCCTGTGGGATTATTGTAAAAACAATAACGACAACATCATTAGTTTTGTGAATAAACTAGATTTAAAATTAAGGTATTTCAGCAGGAAGAATTTGTGTTGAAGTTGGACAATTTAAAAATGTTGTTGTTTTAGTGAATCTAATGTGAATCACACTGAAAATCTGTGGGATAAAAATGAAACCTGCGAATATTTCTAAAGGAAATTTAGAAAAACTTATAACAAATCAACATGACATCGGCAGATTGTCATAAAACAGACAGGTCAAGAAAGCTTAAAAAAATTAAAGCAAAATACACAACTAAATATACAACCAAATCCTAGACAATCAGCTTCATTTATTTGTTTTTAAGTTTTTAATTTGTCTTTTACTTGGATGTTAATTCTCCTGCATGACATCTGTTAAGTTTATTGACTTTTGGACTTCAAGTCTCTAATAAAAGTTATATTCTTCTTGTTCTTTTTTATTTGTGAAAAAATTGAACTCTTGTGTAATTTTCTTTCCACTTTACAATTGTGTGCCATTTTGTGTTTTTCACATAAAATTCCAGTAAAATATTTTTATATCTGTGGTCATAATGTGAGAAAATGTGGAGAAGTTCAAGGGTTATGAATACTTTTGCAAGCCACTGTACACTAATGAGGTTCAATCCAGGCAGAAAAGAGAATTAGATCATGGATTTGTATGCTCATCTACAGAAAAATAGGATTTCTGCAGGGGATTCTTTCATTTCTCAACGCTGAATTTCAACCACTGACAGAAGGAAGTAAAATTACTCAGACTTCAGGGAGGAGCATCACTTCTGTTCAAGACTCTCCAAAACGATTGTATTCAGTTTTGTTTTCATCATTCCAGACATTGTTTGTGCGTGCAGTGAGGGCCTATAATGGAGACAACTTCCGGACCTCCGTGTCGGACATGGAGCTGGCTCTGAGAGACTTCTTTAAGGTCTATGATGAGTGCCTTGCTGCGTCTGAGGGTCCAAGGGACGTCAAGGACTTTAAAGATTTCTACCCCTCCATAGCTGGTACACCGTTATTTCCATTCATTGTGGAAATGAAGCCAGTTTCATGACGTGCCTTCGTTTCATTCTTCTCCAGACCACTACACAGAAGTGCTGGAGAGGAAAGTGACTTGTGAAAGTGACCTGACGCCTGTTGTTGGGGGTTTTGTGGTTGAGAAGTTTGTGGCGACTATGTACCACTACCTGCAATTTGCCTATTACAAATGTGAGTCGAGTCCCAAACACGATGTCCATGATGTTTGAGTTAAACCCATTCCAAACCTCCAGATGAAGCTTGAACTGGTGTGTTTTTAGTGAACGACCTGAAGAACGCGGTGCCATGTGCAGCCAGCTACATTCTGTTCGACCCCAGCAATGAAGTGATGAAGAACAACATGGAGTATTACAAGTACCACAAAGAGCAGTGGGGGCTAACAGAGGAAGACTTCCTCCCCAGATCAGTGAGTATTAATAACAAGAATTACATGTCTCCCTAAAGTCCCACTACATTAATCTTTTATTCTATTGGAAAAGCGATCCAGTGGTCTTTTAATTATGATTATGCAGTTTTTAGGTAAAATTTTTTTTTAAATTGGTGTTGTTTTCTAGGACATAGTTTCTGCAGAGTGGCAGGAGTTCATTAGATATTCGTCTCTGAGTTTTGGGCAGTCAGTTGGGCACAGAGCAACCTCGGCCCCCCCTTCCCCTCCCTGCTGCTGAGAGCTCTCTGTTTACATGCTCTCCAGCTAGCTCATAACCCCAGTTTAACATTAGCGGTGCAAAAAAAATGGCGAGCAATTTGGAGCTTTCCAGCTGTACAGTTTTGAGTCAAATGCCAGCTCAGACGAGGAAAACGAAAACGTACATGGATCTATTTGTCTACAAGTGAATGCATTGGAATGGAGCAGTGTATTTTTTGTCACATATAAGCTCTTTTTGAATTGGTATTTTTTTGTTTGCTCCTGTTTCCCAACAATTTGAATAAAGAAATACTCAGAAATTCAATTTTAAGCTTAATTTTCTTTATGTATGTCCCCCATAATCAGTCAAATGCCAAAAGAACATGTTAAAAACCCAATTTTAATTGGAATGGGTTTTTAAGGTGGTATTTATTGATGTTCTTGAAACAATCCCTAAATTGTGGATGTTTGAGTTTTACTTTCATTTTTTTTTCTTAATTTTTAAAAAATAATTTTAGTTATAAACAAATCTTGAAAAATAAAAGCGTGTGACTCACTTCTGGTCCATTCTTTCAACATACTGCTGGGTATGCCATCTTAGAAGATATACACTTATACCATGAATCATATTTGTCGTTTTGTCCTTTATTATATAGTAAAACAAAACAAAAAAAAAACAGCTATTTTTATGAGCTCTGCTTAAATATTAATCTGCATTTGCTCCACTATTGGGTTAAAAAGCAGGAATTTTTTGGGCTGGGTTTAAAATTTCAGTTTTATCTATGACTCGACTTTCCTTTGAAGGCATTTCTTGTAGGTATTTGTCACTGATATGGGTCATGCTAAACAGAAGCATATCCTAAACATGCTATTAGTTTACAAACTTGAATGATTCCACTCTTTTTTTCAATTTACTCTCTTTTTGTGTGAGTTTTTGTCCTAAAACTGGAAGCAACAAAAATGTTTGGATTGTTTTGTTAGTTTATCCAAAAACCCTAGAAAGGGTCAGTTCATCTCAAACGTTCATGCATTCTGCTAAAATCCTGAGATTTTTCTCATTTTTTTATGTTCCCTAAAAAATTCTGAGCATTGTTTTTGAACGTGTTTGTGTTTTTGCTGCAGGAGGCAGTGCGGTACTACAATCAGACCAGCATGCAGCTGCAGATGCTGGACTTCTCCAGGCAGCATCTGGCCAGCAATGACGAGGTGTGTTTGCATGTCTTTTTGAGCATTTTGGTGAACTACTAGAAGTGAAGACGCTTACCTCTCAGCTCGAGCTCAACAAAAAAAGTTAATGAGGTTTTTCTAATCTGTCATAAGGTGTACTTACAGAAAAGCACAATTTTGTGTTTTTTGGCTGCAATCTCACTGACGGCCAAGGTGTGGCAGCATCACATTGCTTTTATGTATGATATTTAATGCAGCACAAAGGGGTGTGGCCACCAGGGAGACCAGGATAAACCAGACTTACATGTTGTTTGTGGGGAAATGCATTGAGCTCTTGACTATAATCTCTTTAGTAATGCAGGATATAACAAATTAGTCATAGAGGTATGAGTAGGAGGATTTATAATAATCCAGTTTTAAGCAAATCAGACACTCATGAGTTATTTTTTTGTGTTTCTTCAGGGGGAAGTGGTGGAGTTTATAGACGAGTTCCTGGATGAAGCTGAATAACCCACCATGGACATCACTGCTGAACCGCAGATAACAAAAAAGAAAAATATTGTATTTATTGGGGTTTTTGGAGGCTTTTCTAGGAAAAAAATGACTTTGTCAAAGCCCACAGAGACAAATCTGAAGTACAGTTTTTTAATTTTTACATCAGTTTGTCTTCCATATGACCTGTCCAGGGTTTACCTCACCTTTGCCCAACAGTTGCTGGGATAGGCTCCAGCAACTCTGTGACCCAGACAGGGATTGAGCAGGTTTAGAAGATGAATGGATGCATGGTTGTGCTCCAAATGTCTGGTTGACATGATAAATAGCTCACTGATTTAAAGACACTGACATAAAAGAGCTGAGTTCAACTTCTATAAATTCAAACCTCCACTGTGAAATCACTTTTCAGAAGTTTTTCAAAATAAAACCATTCCTCAAAACTGTTAAAGAAGCATTTTCCGTGTTAATTCATCATCCCTTTCAAGTGTTACAACCAAAAATTGCAAAATTCTCGCAGTTACTAAACCAATTTCACAGTTTCTTCTTCTAAAAACATGATGGATCCCATCGCTTTTTCTTCCAGCTTACAGATTTTTCCTTGGAGGCTCAAAAAAGGAAAAATGGAGAGCTGAGCACAGAGTTGTGTAACCATGTTTGAACATTGAGTCTCTGTGCAGTTTGTCACATAGCGATGTTAAAAGCCCACAGGGGCAGGAGGGACATTCCCTCTGCAGCTCTTTTCTGACGATTTTATTTATGACTTCCTCCTTCTTTTTACCATCTTTATCTTAATCTTTTCGGAAAATGAGAGCTTGAGACCAACAAATCTTTGACAGATTTTTGAAAATGGAAATCTTTCAGAGAAATCGGCAATCCATTAAAGAATAAAACACTTTTTTTTTATAGACATTTATTGAAACTGAGAGGACACACAGTTTTACATTTCATCTTGATACTAAATAAGCATATTTTTTACATCAAAACATTTTACAAACATATTTTGATACTTTTAATAGTTTTCTCTGAATTATCATAAAACTGAATGATAATATTATCACAACTAACAGTTCAACCTTTGTATTACAACATTTTTTTTGCTGTATTATGATGTGACAAATTGAAGTTTTATGATTTCTTTTTAAATCACACAATATTTATTGAATACTATTGTGAATCTGGTAAGTTATGAAACTAATATTTACAGAAATATTTACAAAACTTGCTTACTGTTCTCAGAAAAATCCATTATTGGATTTAAAATTTAAAAGATGTTAGTCAAATTCTGTACCTCCATATTAAACCGAAATTTAAAACATTCCCAAACCAAATTTCTTATAAGCATTTAGAAAATGTTGGTGTTTGACTTTAAGAGGTTAAAAACGTCATTATTTTTGACACCCAAAGGGAACTGACTACATTATAAACAATTATTGACAAAATATGTGACAAATAGATCAGATAGAATAACTTTATATGAACCACTGTAGAATTTTATAAGGTTTCCATGATGTATTGTGTGTTGCTTAGAAAGGAGAAATAGGCATATATGTAAAGTTGAACCACATAATTATATTGTTATGTTTCTCTGCATTGGTAATATAAACCCAATATAAAACACTAACTTAAAGCAATAGCTCAAAAAAAAATTTTCCTTGCTTTGCAGGGATAAAAATGGGTAAAATTAGAAATTTATCCTTTTTTTTGTTGTTCATCTGACTGTAAAACTGATTTTTTTTTCCCTCCTTTAGCTTCAGTTTTGTGGCATTGGAGGATAAATCAGGAGTGGGAGCATCACACTTTGGGATATCAGACGAATACTTTTCCGACTCCACTTTGATTTTCATGATGGAGTAGTTTTGTGATAATCGATGAACACAGGGAGGCACAAAAGCCTAAATGAGTTGAAAAATGTGTTTGAAACACATTTAATTCATTTTGAAAATTTTAGGCATCTGCTCACTTTAATTTGTTTTATTTGATGTTTTACCTCTGCAGTCCTTCTGTTACTTTCACCCTTTTCTTCCTCTTTTATCCTTTATCAGCTTCTAAATTCAAGTTTTTGTCAGTAAAGCAAGAACAAACGTTGTTGATATTTGGTGACAGCACATCAATTCTATATTGTTCTGTTAAAAAAAAAAGTTATCTTAAATCAATCATTTTTATTCTTGCTTTGTTTTCTACGGTGGCCCTGAAGAGCAAATCAATGGTTTTTTTGCGTTGAGTGATTTATTAATGGGATTTGCACTTCAGGGCCACCGTAGTCTTCCTTCTACTACGCTAATCAGAGTTCAAATAACCAAATAGTCCCTTTTTCTCTTTCAAAGGACGAATTTAACCTGCTTATAAACAGCATAAGCCACGAAAAAGGATCAAATAAAAATACTTTCAAGGATATTCTCACATCATCAGGGAGGTGAAAGAGCCTGAAAGACCCTGAGACCTGTGCTAAGAGGAGATCCTGCCTCTGGTGAAGTCCCTCGGGGCAAACGGGGTAAAATAGCTCATAAAAAAAGGTAATACAAAAGCAAAAAAGGAGGAAGAATTGAAGAACTTTCAAGACTTAGGTTTATCGGATGCCAACTCTAATGTTTTAAAGCATACAGAACCATTAAGGTGTGATATAATACATGAAAACACTGAAACCTTAAATAAAAGAAAGTTTATGTTGCCATGGCAGCACCTCTCATTGTTGTTTAAATGCCAGTCAGGTACATGCATCTGAAATTTCAAAATATAGATTGCACAAACATGAGACACAAATTCCTTTAAGCACATTTTTTTCAGCAGTTTGTCAAAATCGTCAGAGGAATAAATAGCGTTCATCTCAGCTTTCTCCTTTTTGAGAGGCTGAGGGACCCCTTAGTTTATCCTTCTTTTTTTAAATGCTGCTATAAAAACGCTGAGTTATAACACCAAACAAACATTTTTGAGAATATTTTCCAAAAGACAAAAGATTAAGATAAATATGGATAAATGTGGAGATCTATGATAAGAAACATTATTTAGGGTATTTAAAAAAAAACTAAACAAAAGCAGGTGAACACAATCTTCACCACAGTGTCCAAGAGCCTTAAAGACTCTGTTTCCTATATATTATGTTCTGCTTTTCACTCGTACCAAATATAATTTCCTTCAGTATCTGGAGTTGATCCGCAGTTCTATAATGTGTCCGTCTAGATGGAGAAATAAGGAAACTATTGCAGGTCATATAGAGAAGGATGGATGTTAGCATGAAGTCTTGTTTACGTCCTCTTCACACGCTCCTACACCTTTTGCTGCATCTCTATCTGTTGACCCGGAGTGATTTGACTTTGGCTCTTCCCGTTCATTTCGTAGGCTGAGCTTTTTTGCTGCTGCCGTCGGTAGCACCACACCCCAACCATGACCGCCGTAGCAACAGCGCACACAGCCACAATGATGGCAGCCACCTTGGGGCCTCGGCCGGAGGAGATTGGAGGTGGAGGAGGGCAGTTGTCCCCCGTGCACATGGTCTCCCTCATGTCTCCTTCCAGCTCGCCTCTCTCTCCGGCTTCGCCGGGCAGGTTGTGCACTGTGTGCTCCCCCATTACTCCGGTGAAGGCCTCACCGTTGTGCACAGGAGGAGCTGGGCCGTGATCCTGAAAAGGCTGCTCGGTGAGCTCCTCCATCCAGGAGTGGGTGGGAGCTGCCTGCTGTGTGCCATAATCCAAGGTGTCAGAGTACGAGGGCGGGTCAGAGGGCTGGAACAGGTCGGGGATGGCAGCAGGAGTACCGGAGAAGCCAAGTTGCACCTTTACCACCCCGTCTTGATCCGGTTCAGGCACCCTACCTGTAGAGTCGTGCTCGTTTGGCGAGCTTGTGACCGGTCTACGTACTTCTACCTCATTGGGTCTATCTGCCATCTTCACAACATTTGTGTCTGTTTTGGATTCTCCATGTTTTGTTTTTTCTCGAGCAACAGGGTAGCCGTCCAGCCAGGTCTCAGCTTTGGTGGCCTTACCTCCTGTTCCTCTCTGGGTAACATTCTGGCTCCTCTCTGCTGCCACAGAAATGATAACACGCGGGCGACCGCCATCACGTTCATGGCTATCGTGATCGTCGTGGATCTCATCATCTTCATGGTCGTCGTGATGGTCGTCAGGATGCTCCTTAGAGACGTCAGGGTGCTCTCCATTGTGATCCTCAACGCTGTGGTGGTCATCAGGAGTGTCATCTCTATCCTCATACTCTTGACTGCTGTAGGGCACACGACCACGTTCTTCCTCGTGTTCTCCCATGTCATAGTGGTCGTCGTGATCCTCATGGCTGGTGGTGTAGTGGTCCGGTCCGTCCAGATTGCCGTGGAGAGCCGGGTGCTTCACATGATCGTCCCGGTCTTCCTTCTGATGGCTGTCAGTGTCATCATAATGGTCATGATCAACAGTGTCATCTTTATCATGGTTGTCATCGTCTTCTTCATCGTCATCATGGTGGTCAACATTGATAGACTGTTGGTGGTCAGGCACCTCTTGGCTGTTGTGCTCCTTACTCTCCTCAGATTGGGCTCCAGAAGTTTTCTGTGTGGTTTGTGTTGACGAGTCAGTGGAGACGGGATATCCCTCCTCTTGGAAGGCCTCAGAGGGAAACCAGAACATGTGCTTTTGGGAAAGAACAGAGACAGGTTCCTCCGTTGCTGCAGCTGTTTCAGTTCTCACCACCTCACTTTTCTCCTGCTGCTGCCTCGGATGCTCCATGAGATGATGGTCAGAAGCCTCATGTTTTGCTCCTTCCGTTCCGTGGAATTTCACTCTCCCTCTTATGTAAGGTTCTTTATCCTGCTTTTGTTGAACTGTTCCAGGGAATGTTGAATCTTGCCGCTCCAAAATCCTTCCACCACGTTGGTGGGTTTCTCCATGCAGCTCCTCTCGACTCTCGTGGCTATGATCTGCATCTCCAAAGGAATCTGAGTACTTGTCCTCATAGTCTACATGGCTTTCAGTCTGATCTGCAAAAAGTGTAAAAAACAAAATTCTGAAAAAATCAGAACTTTGGGATTAAGGATTCATTTTAACAACGTTTTGATTCATATCATAATTTATCGTTGCCTATCCGATTCATAGTCGATACTGGTTCATTTTGAACGTTCGATCCGATTCACTGACGTAAAATCAATGGTAACACTTTAGATCAGGGGTCTCCAACCCTGTTCCTCAAGGGCTACCGTCCTGCTTGCTTAGTCCTTGAGGAACAGGGTTGGAGACCCCTGCTATAGATGAGGTGCTGCTAATCCCTCAATGCCAGGTTGACAAAGATAGTTAATACATTTGTTAAGCTTGTAAGCAGTTTATTAATACGGTCTCACTTTAGATGTTAATGAATTTTATTAAGTATGTTAATAAACCTTATGCGGCTTCATGTGCTTATAAATGTCTAACTAACGCCCTTTAAACACAGTAATAAAGTTTGTTAATGTTTTAATAAAGTTTGTTAAGGAATCTTATTATAAAGTGTGACCGCGTAATTCTTGCAAGATAATCAAGTGCAAATTAAATACATGTACAAACAAACAAGTAAACAAAAATTAATGTCAAATCCATTCACAATTTAGTTTGATAAAGCTCATCCCACTGTTGTTTTTCCACATCAAAATAACACAAATAGAACATTTTTAGAACATTCTACCACACTGTATGGTCACGTCTTTGGAAAATTTGAAGTGTTTCCACACAATGATTGATTTTATTTTATTTTATTTTTTTATGATTGGTAAATTTGATTAACAACTTGCCCCAGACAGATTGATCCGGTTGGATTGTAGGAGTGTTAATCAATTAAATCGATGAATCAGTTAAATTAAAAAAAATGTATTAAATCAATTAATCGTTATACCCCTAATTTCAACAACATAGATTGAAACTACAGCAAAACTCTTTTCTGTTTTTCAACATTTTTGTTTTCATAAGCAAAAAAATTCCATAAGCAAAATATTGATTACCTTTGACACAGATCTGCACCGTGCCGTACCACTCCCCACAGCTGTCACACAGCAGGCTGAAGGAAGTGTCTCCACCGGGCATCGCGTAACCCGGCGCACACGTGTACAGCAGTTCATCCCCCGTCTCAAACCCGGAGTGCTCCTGCAGACGAGCGTAGGGGAAGGATGGAGGGTCCCCACAGGGTGTAGCTGTCAACAACCACCACCCACAATTGGAATCAAACAAAATCAAAACAGATACAACTTGTATGTACCGTGTACAAGACAGAGTTACGAAGCATGATCCTCAAGCAACAAAATGAAAGCTTTTGCATTTGCTTTGTGCTCATAAATTTCCAATGAAATAACGATTATGTTAAAAGTTTTAATCAAGTTTTGGCTCTTTAATGATAAGATGAACACGTTCACATTTGTGTAACAATGTTTTACATATGTCTCCTTTTAACCTTCTTCAAACTTCTCAAAACTGTATTTTTTTTATCTGTAAGGATGCAGCATTAGATTCCTAAAGTTTAAACAATTTACTTGAAAATTTAACAACTTTCTATAAAACAAATAAGACGTGTGTGGATTTCTTTTTTTAATCCACTTTGGTTGAAAATGCAAATCGGAAGTTTCACGAGTTCGTTTTTCCATTTCAGGATTGTTTATGTGCTTTATATTTGTGACAAAAACAACAACAAAACAAAACGAAATGAATCTAAGAAAGTTTCAAGTTTTATATTTTGGTGCTCAAAAGGTACATTTCTCATTAATGCTGTTAAATTCATTAATACTAATAACTCCCAGTTAGCTTGTTGTAGATGTTTCGTCTGGTAGTGCCACTTTACGGTGAATATGAGAACGTAAGTTAGCCAAACAGCATCACGAAATCGTACACAAAATTTTTAGGAAAGGGCTGGAGGCTGCATTTTATTGATTTTATGAAAGGAGCCTGTGGGCCTTTGGAAATTGGAACATTTGGATTGCATTGGCCCACGTGCCAGACTTTGGACATGTCTGTTTTAAGGTAATGCAGTGGACACATAAGTGCAAAAGAAAGCTTTAAATGTATTTATAGGAAGAAAAACAACTTTAAGAGTACTTTTTTTTAGCATTCTTTACTCTTTTTAGTTTCTTTTGCATATTTTTTTAGAGATTACTTTAAATAAACCTTTGTTTAATACCTTACTTTCTCCTGAACACAAACACAGTAATAAAGTGTAGCCACCGGTCATATCTCTTCAAATATTCCAACTTTTTTTCTTTCTTGTTCAGTATAAATCATCTCCAGAAGGCAAACTCTGAGTCCAATATCTGGTGTGCATAATGTGGATTCCTTTTTGGATCACATTACAACACATATTCACATTAAGAAGGATGCAGTCACTTTTTATAGATAGACACCTCAGGGATGAACACGGATCGATGAGTGCATCATCTTTATTAGATAGGAATTTCACAGTTCACCTTCACTTTCATTCTTGCAGCCTAATTCACCTGCTTGTGTGATCATTTACTGACCCTTGTCTTTGATGCAGAAAGCGTCCAGGTGTGTAGCGTCCTCTGTGGAGTTTTCTGTCCTCACATCTACCGCTCTCAGCGAGCCGCCTGCAACATTACACACGGTGGTTCTGCAAGCAGACAGGGTGCAGGTAAGACACTCAAAGAGATATATTTCATCAACTCCCTGAATCACAGCTGCTTCTGTTTTTTAAATAATTCTATGTGATTGCTTTTCCGCTGGGACTGAATGTCAATTTGTTCCTTTGTTGTGATAGCTAACTTTCTCCTCAGAGGTTTTAAAGATATCTTTCATCCACAGCAACCTCATAATGGCAGATTTATCTGCGTAAGATGCGATGGAGCAATGTACAAAACATGGAAACTGAACGGTTTTAAAGGCAGTTGCTATGGTTCTGAAGCTCCATCTGACTCATGAAAATTCATCCAAAGAGTTTAAAAAAAAAACTACAGTATTTATAAATACTGCTTTGAGTGATTTAGGTGAAAATGTTTTAGGAAAAGACCAGCTTTAGGTCCTTTACAGAAACAGACATGAACTTCTACACAGATGACCGAAAATATCACAGATTTAGGGCCAAAAGCAAACAGGAGGAATATATTTGAGTATTTCTTGCCTTGATTGTTTTAAAGTAATTTAACAGATTCTCAAATTGATTAAAAACTTAAATAAAAAGGAATAACAGCGCTTGAAAACACAGAGATTCTTTGTGACTCCGACGGAATTTTTAAGCTTTTTTTTTCAAGAACTTCCATTAAAGTCTCTTCTTAGTTTTGGAAACAACAAATATTGACTCTGCATTAACTCATGAGTAACAAGGTTTCAAACAGAAGTTCACTTTATTTTAAAGCCACTTTTAAAGATTTACCTCATTAAGGACTTTATTATATAAAAATTCCATGAAGAGAGTTAAGAAAAACAAAGAAGTTAGATAAAGCAGCTTTAGTGGCCTTGTAGTAGAGTGGCTCCCCTGAGACTGAAATGTTGTGAGTTCAAGTCCAGACTGAGTCAGATCAAAGACTCAAAATGGGACCCAATGCTTTCCTACACTCAGCATTAAGGGGTCGGGCTGGGGGGTTAAACCACCAAACGGTTCCTGAGTACAGTTGTGTCTGCAGATCACTGCTCCCTCCAGAGGATGGGCCAAATGCTGAGAGTTAGTACAAAAACGTGTGTAGACGAGAAAAACACTTCAAATAAAGTCAATATGGATGTAGTGGAAACTGATGAAGAGGAGGGCCTTTGCCAAAAACCAAATGTAATTTGCAACTAACAAAAAAGGAAGTCCCCTGCGACAGACTGGCGACCAGTCCAGGGGTATCCCCTGCCTTCGCCCATGAGTGGCCGGGTTAGGCTCAGGCAACCCCGTGACCCCGAAAGGGATAAAGCGGATTGGAAAATGAATGAATGAATGAAAAAAGGAAGTTATATTTGATTGTTTCTCTTGGTTAAAAAAGCTGCTGATGTGGCTTATATGTGTTATCTTATATACTGTGTGCATGACAATATAGATGTGCAAAGCTCTCCTGATGGTTTCCTGGTTTCAATATTATTTATGTTTGTTTCAGCGCGATATCAGTGTAAGGTGACATTATTACACAGGAACGCTTTAAGAGCTGTGTCACATTAAGAAACTGATGTGCCAAAAGAAGTGAAATAAAAGTATAACTGCTAATAATAAAAAAAATCAGAAGCAAAAACTCTATTTTTGCTCTTTCATCATGACAGCCAAATCTTAATTTTGAATTAGTATGAATTTACTTATGCAAACTTGCAAAGGAACTCAATTGCTGTTCCCATAGCAACTCACAACATAAAAAAATCTTGTGTGGGACGTTTTCTTTCAGTTTTCCTAAAAGAATTTGCAAACAGGAAACTTCAAAGCAGCATAGAAAGATGCAGAAACGCAAAAATGACCTGTAAGTAAGAAGATGAAAAAGGGAAAACTAGATGTAAATATCAAAAATGGAGCAGCACGGTGGAGCAGTGGTTTGCCCTCTAGCCTCACAGCAAGGAGGCCCTGGTTTGAATCCCAGCTGGGATCTCTCCAGGGACTCCAGCTTCCCCCCACAGTCCAAAAACATGCTTCATAGGTTAACTGGTTACTCTAAAGTATCCCGAGTGTGTCTGTAGGAGTGAGTGTGTGTGTGCCCTCCAACCTGTCCAGGGCATTACCACCTTCACCCAACAGTAGCCGGGACTGGCTCCGGCAAACCCATGACCCCGAAAGGGATACAGCAAGTTAAGAAAATGGATGAATGGAATATTTAAAATCCAAATATTGGAGAAAAACCTGCAAATGTCTTAATAAAACAAACTGAAAATGCACAACTAACCAGTTAAACACATCTCACAAGACAAACATATTTCTATATGAAAAAAAGTAAAAAAAGAGAGAATTAAATAATAATGATGCCAAAAAAACATTGAGTAGCTCCAGATTCATGAGATGATAAATACTGGTAATAAAAAGAATACATAATGACCCATAAATAGGTTTAGGAAAAGAAAATACCTGTCAGTCCCTAACACTGTACACGTGTGTGAATGACTGGATTTATCAAAGCCTGGAAAGAATCAAACTGTGGGACCTGCAGATGACTCACGAGGAAGGCATGCGTCACACTTACATCAGTTTATAAGGGCAACAGACAGACAGACCTTAAAGTAAGGAATTAGTTCAAGAAAAATCATTCAAATGTATTTGTTTAGGGTAGTAAATGGATGATGAACAGGAAAGGAGATGTGTGAGTCAGACTCTTGAAATAATACACTAAGTCATCTATGGAGCCCCCTGTTCCAAAATGTATAAAAATGTAATCTGGCGGCTTGTGTCATGTGAAATTCAACACGCTGAGCTGTATCATTGTGAGTCATTAAACAAGGCCTTGCCTTACAATCAAGAGGGGATTCAGACTCTGTGAAACATGGTAAACAAGTGTGAAAGATGATGGAGGCTGTGGAGAGAAGAGGCACGACAAGTGACCACAGCGGCGTCCTGGCGTTAAAACCGAAAACACTTTTTGAATGTCAATTTAAAAACAGAAGATGAGGCTCTGGGGCGGGGTTCAGAGGCACACTGGTTGACCTCTGATTGAAAGATTTTCGGGTTCAGTTCCCGCCTTGCCTGCCCATGTGTCAAAGGGCAAGACACTGTTCCCAAATTGCTCCTGATGGTAATAGGTTGGCATCAGTGTGTGCATGGGTGAATGGGACTGTGCACTTAAGGCATTCTAAGAAAGTTAATAAAGCAATATATAGGTATTTACCATTTTCATCCTTTTTAACAGATGAGTATTTATTCTTTCTGTTTTGTAACATCTCCTGCCTTAATTTAAGTTTAATTTTAAGACTATGGTTTTAAGTTTCAAGACGAACATCAATAACACTTAAAGCAGTGAATTAATTTCATTTAGTCACGTTTGCGAACTGCATTTGACTTTTTATTTCCTTCATTTGATAGTTAAACAGTCCTCAGGTGAAACTCCACTGTATAAATAAAAGGATTTGTCCTGTTGACCTGGAATGTTGAATACATAGGGGTGTGACGATGGATCGATGAATCGATAAATCTATTTCTATACCTATCATCCAACCAGGTTGATCTGTCTGAGGAAAGTTGTTAATCGAATTAAATCAAATTGACTTTTATTATTTTAAAATTGCTTCAAAATGAAATAAATCAGTTATATCGATCTTGGAAAAGATAAATATAAAAAATGACAACTCGTGTGATGAAGCAAAAATGATCCTCCATCATTACAGTCCAGTGTGTGGAAACACTTGTGACCATAACAGTGTGGTAGAATGTTCTAATAATGTTCCCTTAGCATTAATTTGATGTGGAAAAAAAACAGCGGGTTGAACTTTATCAAACTAAAATGTGAAAGGATTTGACATTAATTCTTGTTTGCTTGTTTGTTTGTACACATATTTAATTTACACTTGATTATCTTGCCAGAAACACGAGGAATCTGAAAAGTTCACCTGCTCTGTTCAGTACCAGGTATTTATCTCTGAGTCAGACTGGTTGAAGTTTTGGCTAAAGATTGATTTTAGGTCAGCGAATCGGATCGAACTGGATTGTTCAAAGTGAACCAATATTGTGAATTATATCATCAGCCATAAATATGATATGAATCAAATTGCTGTTAAAATGAGTCACGGTACACTTCTCTTATTACAGTTCACATGAGTAAAAAGGAAATTAAAACCTGTAACGAAAAGAAACAAAAAAACATTATATTTTGGGAATAAATTATTCTACTATTTAATATTCTTCCAATAAATGGTAATGATATAACACTATATTCACATTTATCAAAACACTCCTTTGGTTAAAGATAATTATGCTTGAAAATAAATCGTGCTTGTTTTTTTATTTGAATATTTGTTGTGGCTTTTTTTACTTTATTGTTCTTTTTTTCTTTCAAATATTCCTTTGTGTGATGTTTTTTTTGTTATTTACAATGACAGTAATGGTTGGATTTGTCTTTTTCAACAGGCAGAACGGTCTCACAGAGGCGCTGTGGGGTTCCTTAAAGCATTTATTGGAAGCAGCGCAGCTGCAGGACAAAACATACATAGAAAAAAACAATATTCTGTGTATTTGGTCATGAAAATCTGTCGGTAAAAAAAAAAAAAATGGACCCCTGACTTTTTATGCAGGTCTATCCATGTCCTATTAATTATTTATTTGATAGTGATAATAATTACTTTCCTCTCAATAATAAAAATGCAAAAAACGTAAGTTAGTCAAGTTCAAACATATTTCCTCAAGCATTCTTTGTTTATTTTTTTGCCACACAGGGTTCTCATTTGAAATATGAATCACTTAAAACCTTTACAAACTGACACACTAAATAAATATATTTTCAAAACTAGAATAAAACCAATAATCATCTTCCTGAAAGCCTTAAAGTGTGCTTGTTTTCGCCTAGTTCAAATCAACCATCTCTTTTTCTGTCTCTAAGTGATGAAAGCTGAGTGTCATGTTGCCGTGGAGATGAAGGGTGTAAATGGAGGCAGTTGTGGACATGACACCCCGGCTCAGAATTCCCTCCTCTGGGAGGAAACAGAGGAGTCTTTCTCCTCTTCCTCTCTGTTTTTTCTTCATTAATTTTTTGGTCCTGAAAATATGATGCTCTTCTATCCTCCTTGCGTTTTTCAAAACTTGCCACTGTATTCAAGTCCTTTCTTCCCCTCTGACACACTGAACTACACATATCCGAATGACCTTTGACCTCACCAGAAATCTTTAATTTTAGTACGGTAGTTTATTTTTTGCATTTCCCATGAAAAACTTGAAAACTTCTCCCCTTACCCAACTGTTCCTCCGTACAGCCACCCGCGGGTGCACTCTGAGAAGAAGCACTCCACCACAGCATGGAGGAGCTCATCCAGGGACGCCAGGCGGGCGTGTTTCGAGGCACAGGCTTTTTCAGCATCACTGAAGCCTTTACACCCGGAGGAGTTCCTCAGGTCCAAAACAAACACTCCACCTGATCCGAAACAAACAATCAGAGACATTCTTTCAGTAAATGATAGTCTAAAATTTCACAACATAGTTATGTACTGAAAAAAGCTGTATTAACTGCTGTATCAATGTGGTGTGGATGTTGATATTATTTATACTCTTAAACTCATTGCTATGTTGCCACTTTTGGCATGATACATATTGCATTAAAACTATGTTCCTTATTTTTTTGTGCACAGATTTTCTGTATTTATCATTAAAATACGTTATTTTTTAACAGAAATGCCTTTTATAATTTTGAACAAGAAAATTCCAGTAAATCAAGATAGATAACTGAGAAAAATGTCTGCGGATAAAAACGTTTGCGGTGAACGCTCATGAAGAGGAATCTTTCAGTGACTAGTTAACTAGTTGAAGTTCATTTTTGGGTTTTTAATACACAATTAGCTTTTCTGAAGCAACTGTGGAAATCTGTAAAGCAATCCAATAAAACAGAGCAAAAGGATTCAGGAGTCTGCACGCAAAGATAGAAACTGTACTTTTGGTAACTTTTTACGCACGTTTACGCACTGATTTGTTTACCACGACAAGTGCATTTTTCTGGACATACCAAACCCATGTTACTGCAAATAATACGGGCAAAGCGGGAAAAGTTCATAATGCTGACAGGATGAGCAGGTGCGCGCTTGCAGAGGTGCGCAATGACCGCATCAGGATTGCACTGAAATGCTTCTATTATTGTTAATTGTTATGAAATGCTATTAACTCTCTCTATAAAGTATTCTTGCTGGTTTATATGATTTTATAATTCAAAATACCTACTCACCGTTTGCATTCACAAAAGAGGTCACAACAAGGCAAACCAGGCATCCAAAGAGCAAAGCCGCCACGTTTAGGTTAAAACGATCAAGCATGTTTTCCGTTCTCAACTACAAACAAAATCTTTGGCTCTGTGCTGGCTCTTTCCCTTTTTTTTTCTTTTGTAAATGGAATGGGTCCAAAAACTTTTCAATTAGTCTCCACGAGTTTACAGATTAACGAGACAATGAGGAACAACGTTTTGCTCTGTCCTGGTCTCTGGAGCTGCAAAAACAGCAGGATCTTCTTGTTCAACTAGAGAGGATGTTCTCAAGAGCGAAAAGGCGCAGTTTATCTTCACGAATAGTCGCACTGGCAAGCAGATAAGGCACCTGTGTGAAAACTCGCGCCCTCCCGTCAGTAAATACGTCACGGCTCAAACTCTCAGGGTGGGAACAGGGCGGAGGGATGGACGGATGGACCGAGACGCAGAAGTCTCACTCACCCTCTCTGCATGGAAACTGGCTGGAAAAAAGAAGAATAAAACCCCCAAAAGTCTGTCTATCCATCCATCCATCCATCCATCCATCCATCCATCCATCCATC
>BSAI01000106.1:8096667-8186075 GCA_036245035.1 Adrianichthys oophorus
ATCTATCTATCTATCTATCTATCTATCTATCTATCTATCTTTCTATCTGTCTATCTGTCCATCCGTCCATCCGTCCATCCGTCCATCCATCCATAGAAAAAGAATCACATCTTCTAAATTGAAACCACCACAAACTCTTAAAAAAAAGATTGACACACAACAAGTTGAAATATTCAACTTTTAAAAATATAAAACACTCCCTTAAAATATCAAATGTTCCTGCAGAATGTTTGACATAAAAGTTTCATTTGGTCACATTTATGGTTTTACTCCAAAAACATCTTAAAACAAGCATTTGTTAGATCAGTTTGTCATTTTTACTTGGATCATTTAATGATTCCAGACAAGGTACTTTTGGATTTTCTTTCTGTTTTGATTTTAAAAAGTGTTCCAGAAGGAGGCAAATGCTGCTTTAAAAAACCACTTTTTGGGAGCTACTACAATCCCTCACAGTTATAGACCATTCTTTTACATGTCAATTGAATGGATCTTTAGTTGGAAGCTTAAACTTAAAAAGAATACAAGGAGCTTGAACTCATCCCTGATGCTGCTGGAATCAAAGGTGTTGCTGTTGGAAAACGTTCAAGGTTCCTTAAGGCTGTGAGGTTCTCTCCCATGGTCAGACTTTGTTTTAGAATTGAAATCTGGTTTACAGACGTGGGAAGAATTGTTCTGTAATCAAAACCTGCAATGGTCCCTGAAATAACTCAAAACTGACACATGTAATGGTAGAAATATTCAAGCTATAATTTTTGTCCAGGCCCGTTTCAATAGTTAGTTTTTCTAAAATTATTCAGTTGAACATTTTTAACAGCATTTTAGTTTGAATGTACCTTTAATTTCTTTGTTTAATGTTGTTTGAAATAGTTTAAAGGTGTTTGAAAAGAGCTGCAATCTTTCCAAAAAAAAGTTTCTAGCGTTTTTCCCCCCAATGAGACTATAATGGTACTTATGAATGCTTGTGGTGTGTATTTGTTTTGGTAGATAAAGCTGATGGCCTCTATCAGAATCTTTTTGGAGCTCGTAAGCATTGTTCTTAGTGAGTCTGGATGTGAAGATAACCACCCACATGAGCTACAAGAACATAAATAAGATGCATTTATAACATGTACATTGTACGACAGGAGACTATAAATGGTAAAAATGGTAAAGTTGATGCTGTCAGAGTTTATTTCTGAGCCAAAATCTCAAATTTATGGGTAAACAAATGTACATCCAGCCAAATGTGTAGAGAAATCAGCTGAAACAGCCGTTAAAACATTTGTGACAAGACCGACTACACGGCACAAACGCCAGCCAGCTGAAATCCAAAAGATAAAGGTTAATTGGGTCAGATTCAGGGTTACATTCAGGAGAGGCAGACAAGTAACAGAAAAGATTAAAGACGTCCATAAAACCAGGCATGGAGGAAAATAATGTGCCTACAGGCAGAAAGCGGGAACAGGCAGGATAAAAAACACAAGTGTCTGTTACAAAGATAATCTGGCAAAAAGCATTTAAATACAGAGTGAGTCATAGCCAACAGAACACACGTGTGAGGTCATAAACTAAACACACAGCAGGTGTGATTTAAGCATATAGGAAGCAGAACAAACTTACACGAATAACGTCTGAAATAAAATAAACGGTGGAGATAAAAATACAGGAACACCGTTACCAGATTAAACTTAAAATTACATCAGTTAATGACATTTTAAAAACAACTTTTAGTAAAAAGTCAAATTATTTAAAATTTTAAAGTCAAATTATACAAGTTATAACTAAAGTCTCAAAGAAGATCAGATTAGATGAGATGAGAGGGGTAGGACAGGAGATAAGATGAGAAAAGACGATATGGGTTGACAGGAAACAAGATCTGATAACATGAGATGAGATAAAATGATTTTAGAGAAGATGAGATGGGACAAGACAAGATAACATGAGATGAGAAGACATGTGATGATATGACAAGAAACAAGACTAGATACCGTGATGAGAGATGAGATGACACAATGAAATGAGACTAGATGAGATAAGATAACAGGAGATGAGATGAAATTAAGAGGTATAAGATAAAACTAGATGAGATGAGATGAGAGATGAGACGACAGGAGACAAAGTAGAAAAGATGAGTTAATATTAACACGAGATCAAATCAAATCAAATCAAACTTTATTTCTATAGCACTTTTCCTATGAAGCATAACACAAAGTGCTTGACATTAAAATAAAACAGATTAAAAACAAGCACAACCATAAAAATGTAGACACCCCCCCCCCCACCCCACCCCCATCCCCACCCCCAACACACACATGCAATCCACCCAACCCCATTCACAATTCCCACCCCCTTAGCTGATGGAACCCATTGGGAAACAGGCTGAGCAAGGAGAAAGTTGGTTGGTGGACCCATAATAGTTGGGTCCTCTTCCTCCTTGGACAACCACATAGTCAGTGTAATGCATCATCACAGGCGAGGACCCAGCCCCACCACAGCAAGGTAGCGAGGCAGGTCCCCATCTAGAGCTGCAACAGCTGAACCGTAGCTGACCCAGAGGGAGAGGACCCAGCCGAGGAGGCACTGGATTTAAAAATAATAAAATATAAATCTAAAATTAAAATGAAACATTTGATAAAAGCAACAAGGAATAAAACATGAGAATAAAAAATATTCAAATAAGCTATAAATAATCCGACGTAAAATCATAAAACATGATAAAAATAATAAAAACAGGATAAATTAACAAGATAAAAACTAACTAAAAGCTAATTTAAAAAGATTCTTAAAAACCTCTATGTTCTCTGCGGTCCTCAGGTCCTCCGGCAGACTGTTCCATAGACGGGGACCATAGTATTGAAAAGATGCCTCTCCATAATTTTTGGTTTTCACTGTTGGAATGATTAGTAGACCAGTGCCAGAGGATCTCAGGGTCCGCGAGGGTTCATATTTAACTAAAAGATCAGATAAATAAGAAGGCGCAAGACCGTTCAGACATTTAAAAACCATTAAAAGTATCTTAAAATCAATCCTGAAGCAGATGGGGAGCCAATGCAGGGATTTTAAAATCGGGGTGATGTGAGCTCGCCTTCTGGTCTTGGTGAGAACTCTTGCAGCAGAATTTTGGAGAAGCTGAAGGTTCTTAATGCTATTTTTTGGAAGACCTGCTAGAAGGGCATTACAATAATCAACTCTACTAATTATAAAAGCATGCATCAGCGTCTCCATATTAGCAAGAGAGAGAATTGGGCGGACCCTAGCCAAATTTCTAAGATGATAAAAACCAGTTTTAATCACCTGCTTGATATGTGGGATAAATGTTAGCTTGAGCTGTGATAAAATGAGAGAAGATGAGAAAAACAAGAAGACAAAGAAAGCATATATCAAATTGATTAAACATTATTTAAATATTTAGTCATAAATTGATTGGAAATGGCTTGAAGCCACTTCCATGAGTGGTGGAACAGATTTTTAATCCAGATGTCACAACTCAACCTCAGGACATCATCTGTATAAATATGAACTTTCATCAACATCAATATTGTTTATAAAAATTTAAACTTAACGCCATCAGTTTTTATTTGTGTTCTGTAAAACATTTTTGGATGTGAAATTGCTGAAATCCCTGAAGCAGTAACATTATTTCTTGCTGATTCACACTCACTTGTTTCCTTTTGGTGTTTTTCTTTCACACCCCACAATATCATTTTTGTTATTCTCGGCACTTCCTGTTTCCTGGAGTTGAGGTCCTCAAGCCTAAATGTCATTCATCCCCTTCTGTACTTTCACACCGCTTCTTTTCATAGATGTTTGTCTGTGAAGGTTTCAATGAGGAGTTCAGGTGGGCTGGGATCCTGACTCACGACTATTTCTGGAAAGGCTGGTGGGTCACACAGGAGAGAAAAGAGCAACAGTGAGGAGGAGGCGGTAATTCACACCTGACGCTCCTCTGAGAATCTGGTGAGAATTATGTTTTGTCCAGGGGGACTCTGTCAGCAGACAGAAGCTCAGCCAGACAGCGCACATGTGTAATAATCTCACAAGACCTCCAGAACGCACACATTTAGCAATCTGTCCCCAGGAAGTAAACATGTGTGCACGCACAACCTCGAGATTGCTTTGTATGTCTGCAAAACCAGGGACTTCCTGTGTGAGATGGGACCCGTCACCACAAAGTGTCCAGGTGACTCACAGGGAAATCACTGGTCGTAGTGATGGAAGCCAGAAGGAGGAATACCCTTGTTTCCATGGTAACAGCCTCCTAAAACAGAAAAGAAGCGTGGGTTCCTGAAAAACAAGAACAGTTTTGAAAACACAGAGGTGAAAGCTGCACACAGGAAATGAGAAGTGTTGAATTTCGGGCCGAGGAGCTCCTCTGCACGTATTTGCCACATATGTCTCAAACAGCAAAAGTTATTTTTTATATCCTCGAAGAAGGCAGTTTCTCACTTTTAGTGGGGGATTTTTACAGTATGTGTTTGTAAGACATGTAAGGATTGTGCACAAATGACGCAAACTTGATATTCCCAAACAAAAACAAAGCAGTCAGGTAGTAGTTTTGTGCATCGCTTGTGTAGTAAAATGAGTTAAAGACATAAAAGTAGATAGAACAAAAAAAGAAATATAGATTCAAAAAAACAGAAACAATATACATTAGCTTCCTAGCTATTATAGTTGCTACTTTTATCAAGACTTCCAGAAATCTGACAGGCTGTGAAGAAAAAGCATTCATGCGACAGATGACCCCGTGTGACGTTATTGCACGTACGCCGATTACCAGGACACATTCAACACTCAGCTGCCATCTGCTGTCGAGCCACGATGCCTGTGGAGCTATACAATGAACTGACTAAATTCATTGGACTCTTGATGAGAGACTGAGAGGGAATTACTGTGCAACACAGAGTGGCAGAGGGTTGAAAATGTGGGAGGTTAGTTCCAAAATCTCTGCAAACCCTAAAGAATTCATGTTCTGGGGGGTTGTCTCAGTCTGCTGTGTTTTTTTGTCCTTCTATCAGTAAAGTTTTAGTAATTATTCAACCATATTGACCATGGAAAAGCAGCCCTTTGAGTAGAAATGTCTCAAAAAAAAAGTGCAAGAAACTTCAGTTCAGTCGTCTGACTTTCACAATTTATGTCAGAGTCATGTCATGAGTTGAATTATTCACAGCAGACCACATTGAGTGTCTTGATTTAGGGAAATTTCTTGATGGTTGAGACTTCAATTGAGATGACAAACCAAAATGTTTCTAAGAAGAGCTCTTTGGTGGAATGTGAAGCCATCGGGGTATAAATCCCCACTAATAACTTCTATATACGGATACAACAGTTTGATTTGTGGATAGAATGAGTTGCGTGTGTTTTTGCTTCTGTGAAAAAGTCACATATTTATGCTGGTGGAGTTAAAAATTCTATTTTATTCTTAAAAAATGCACAACAAGATATTTATATACCACCAACCCTACAGACTTTCTTAAATTGTCAGCAAATCTTTGTTTTAGCCATTTTTTCCCATTCATGTGAATTGTTTTTCATTATTTTTATTATTACATTTGCACTAACAAGTTAGAGACATTCTTCTCCCAGTTTATTTTAACAATAATCCTTGTTTACAGGCTGTTTACAGTTGAAAAAGGCAGAATTTCCTTTATTTTAAAGCAAAAGATCACACATTTTGTGTCTTGTGCTTGAAAAAAATGATTTTGAAGTAGATATGGCGCTGACTGCATGTGACCGCCCTCTAGCGGTGAAAATTGAGACTGAGTTGTGTTGAGAAACTGACGATTCAGTGAGCAGACAAGAAACAAAAAAATTTGAGAAAATTCCATGAGATAGAAGTGAAGAATCAAAAACTATTTTATTGCTTTTTAAAAGCTATAAACCTACTCAGAATAAATTAACTGTGAATGTATTAAATTTTAAAGCTCGTGAATAAATGTGTGTTTGGTGAATTATTCCTTTGTTGTATGCAACCTAACATTAAGTAGATCCACTGGACCAGTTCGGGTCAAAGGTGCCACTGAAGTGAAATAATAGTGTGTGTGTCTATGAGGGGGGGACACTGCAGCATCTATCCCTTGTCCCTGTCCAACTTAATGACCCATGTCCAATGAAAATTGTGTTTTTTGTTGTTTTTAACATGTTCTTGTGGCATATTTTCTGATAATGGATGACATGCATAAAGAAAATTATGCTTAAAATTGAATTTCTGATTATTTCATAATATAATTGTTGTGAATCAGAAGCAGATGAAAAACTGCCGTTTGAGAAAGAGCTTATGTGTTATGTAGAAAATACGCTGATCGGGCTACAAGCTCCCTGCTCTGCTCCATTCCGATGCATCCACTTGGAGACAAGTAGATCTAGGTATGTCTTTGTTTTCCTCGTCTGAGCTGGCATCTGGTTCAAAACTGAATGACTGGATAGCTAAGATTTTGCCCGCCATGTTTTGTTTCACCAGTAATGTTAAATTGAGGATGTGAGGGGCCGTAAGCTAGCAGGAGATAGCATAAGCAGAGGGATGACGGGAAGTGAGGTCAGGCTTACTCTGTATCAAAGGTCCCGCACACAACTCAGAGGTGCATTTCCAATGAAACACTGCTGCTGTGCAGAAACTGTGACCTAGAAAACAAACAGTTTATACCAGAAATGTAAGCTGCCCATATTCATGGCACCTTAAAAAAATTTTAAAAAGGGGTGGGGTGCAATTCAATGGAGATTTATTATTATTATTATATACACATTTTCACAAAATATTAATTTATGTTTATAAAAGGTATTTGTTCATATTTTTAAGGGTCTGTATGTGTAAAAAAAAAAAGATAATTCATGGAGGCCACTAATGTCCGCGCGGGTTTTCCCATCGCACCTGTATCCCCGTTTGCAATCAAGCACGCGCCCTGACAGACATCCCCCCAAATCTCTGCAAGACTACACAATCAAAACAAATCGACCACGCGTGCTTTTCCCGCAGCGATGACGTCACGTCGTCCCGCCCCTTCCTCCTCTAAGTAAACAGAAAACACTGAGCTAAGAAGTGCTGTCAGCCGCCATAACGGAGCTAAACGCAGGAGAGAGGGGGGCAAAATAATGACATGAGACGCAACAGCGCGCGGTCGTCTCGGCTCTCCCGCGTGCGTTCGGCCCACTCGGAAGACCTCGGTGCCAGTCGACGGGAGAGATGAAGGGAGAGGCGGAAGTGAAGTCACTTGACAGACCGTCCATGTTATTATTGTTATTTTCGTAGCCTTACGATGAGACGGACCCGGGAGTCGTTGGTCTCCGAGACAGCGAGAGCTCACCGTACCGCAGGCGGACCCGCACCCCCGAGTCCCCACTGACCCGGCGGCGGGAGCCTCGCTGGCGGCTGGGGGAGGAGGAGGAGGAGGGCGTGAAGACCCAGCTTCAGCTCGGCTCTCCGACCTGACAGAAAGCGGACACAACAGCAACCATTGGTCCAACGGTGCCCGGCAGAGACGTGTCGCCGCAGACATGAACGGCATCACCAAGGGCCGGTTCGAGGTATGACGGAGGGATTGGAAGGGGGGGGGTGGTGCACCCGCCACCAACGCCTCAACTGTCTGTGCTGCGCTGCGAATTTTACCGTTCGGGTAAAAAGCCCCAGAGGTAATCCGAAATCCGGTTGTTGCCCTGCCGCGACAGGACAGCAACATGAAGCGGGGCGCAGCGGGACAGGCGGCGGGGCTGTGGCCCGACGACAGGCTATCTATCACGGCCGAGGCTGACAGCCGATGCCGCCTGAGGTTACAGCCACAGACGGACATGGTGCAGCATTCAACCCGTTGGCTGGATCTGACACCACTCCTGCTACTGAAAGGTGGCTGGATGTCGTCTTTGACTCCCCCAAACATGTTGTCACAGTATTAAGACATGACGCTGAACATTATTGTCACATTTGTCAGGTAAACAATAACCCCAGAATTGTGGATCTGATATAAAACCATCATAAGCAAGAGATTAAGGACACACTCCCATGAAAACCCACGTTGCATTTTTTCTCATTATGTAGAACATATGTAAAGAAAATTAAGCTTATTTATATTTATTATTTGTATTTCTTCGTTCAGATCATTGTGAATCAGGAACAGACAGAAAATGCAGTTGAAAAAGCTTGTAGGTGTCATGCTACAAGCTCCCTGCTCTGCTCCATTCTGATCCATCCACTTGTAGATAATTAGATCCATGTACGTTTGGACACCTCTGATACTGCTCGCAGTTTTTGTTGCACCAGTAGTGTTAGGTTGGGGCTGTAAGCTAGTGTGAGAGAGTGTAAACAGATGGATGATGGGAAGTGGAGGAGGATTTACACTGTGCCAGCAGTCCCGCCCACAACTCTGAGGCAAATTTCTGAATAACTCGGAAACTATTTTCAAGAAATCGAAACAGGTTTTAAAATACCACTGTGAACCCTTTTACAATAGATAAAAACATGATCAGATCATTTTATGACTGTATTAACCTATGGCTGATGTTCAAAGTATTTAAGCAAAAAAACTGATGGAAATTCATCAGTGGCCAAGATGCGCATTGCTGCATTGGTGCATTTAAGTGCATCCAAAGCTAAATGTTGTTTATGTTCGCATGTATTAACCTGATTCTCCTAACCCTAAATGTAATCCTTACCCTTCTTCTGGTCTGTGCGGCTGAGGAAAAAGTTCAGTACTGGCTGCAAGTGTGAACAAACACTTTTTTAACCTCTTCAAATAGGTTTAAGCAACATTTACATTTACTAAAGTAACTTTATGTAAAAATAACAACCTCCCAAGAGCAGTTTAACTGCACTACGCCCTTTTTGTTTTTGATTTATGATGAAAAACAAATCCTTTCCTGCCGTATTTGTCTTATTCTGTATGAAAGGATTGCACTAATCCCTAAGGCATCAGAATGGGTAGATAACTGCATAGAAATGGGAATGACAAAAAGCAGCAATGATGCTTTGGCAGCTAAAACATAAATTTAACAAATACTAATAATTCATAAATTCATGTTAAATTGATGACACTTGAAGTCATATACAAATAAACCAGTATTGCATATCCTCATATTATTCTATACATCAATAACAACCTTTATTTTGATAAAAGTATCTAAATATATCAAAAAAGTACATCTTAGACTATAAATTGGATGTATACAAACTGTGTTAGTTGGCATTTGAGTTGTTTTTCTCACTACTTTTTCAATTACTGGTAATGATTGCTTTTTCTTCTCCTTTAGAAATATCAGTTTGAAGTAATAACCATTTTTGCCCACTCCTTTCTGAGGAGACTGTCCACATTAGAAATAGCAAAAAGGGAAAAATAAATAAAATCATACATTTTATTTAAGTGTGGATTTTGTTACTTAGGCATTTTGAGCCCTATCATTGCGCCAAACCTGGCAACCAGCTAATCAGAATATTAAATGTGGATGTAAGGATATTAAAAATATGTGATATAGATGCCCACCGTGTTTTTTCGCTTTAACAAATAAACAGTTGAACAGCTTTTAAATTACCAATGTCAAATAAAAAATACATATATATCCTGGATTTTTATATTTTGTTTAATTTTGATTGCAAATTCTGTTCAAATTCAACAAAGAAATAAGAAAAATCAACATTTAGAGCATAAATACTTTATGAGCTTTTCACTCTATATTTATTTTTACTAAGTGTCTGACACACACGGATGTGAACACCTCATAGACACTTTCGGTCATTGATAGAAAAAGAAAAGTGGAGTTATTTAAAGGCACTTTCATAGTTATTAGATGGATCCAAACTTTTCCAAGCAGACATCATTTGTTAACCTAATTTAACATGACGGCAGTCATGGGGAAACTGTCAGCACTGTCTTTAAAAAGATAAAACAAATGCCTGAAATTGTCCTTATCAAGTTGTGGTCCTGTAAAGCCCATAACATAGTTAATCTGGTATCTAAATTGTACATTTCTGGGATTCTTAAGAATTGGACTTGATGGAACATGACTTTCCCTGTCAAGTGCTCACATGCTTGGTATGAGTGAACCAGAACAGAAGGTGTTGGTGCTAGTTATGTCTGCTGTGGCCATATCACCGTGTTTTTTTTCTAATCTTCTTACATGCTAACCAGTCGACGGGGAGAAACAAGCCGGTGTGATTATGTGAGCAAGAATAGAGCAGGAGTTGACCTGTAACTCAGTTGTTACTTGTAGCTTAAGCTCTCCGCAGTTGCTGTACTGAAGACTCAAGTGAATGCATGGTCCACAATAAACTTCATAATTACCTCAAAGAGTAACACACACAGACCGAGCAGGATGAACACCTAAGATCAATGCGTGCAGCTGCAGAAAGGAGCTTCTCGCTTGTGAATGTGGTTTTTCGGGCTTCGCAAACGCAGTGGAGGGTTGAGTTTGGAATGGCATTGTGATTTAAAGACGTGTTCATGTCTGCAAGGTTAATTTATACAGTACGTCCTCTCCTTTCTATGGAAAGGAATGTTCATAGAATTTCACACACAGTGTGTGTCTGGAATGTATTCTAGTCTTCTGGATGACTTTAAAATAATTACTCTTTTTGTGTGTACATGAAAGCATTCGTCACAGCGTTCTTACACTATGTTTTTCTGCTTGAATCTTGAGCTCTTTAGATTGGGTTCCCCTCACAATAACTTCTTTACTCAAGAAGGCATTTAGTGTTGATGCCTGGGAATTTAACCCTCAACCAACAGTTTGGTAGACCGCAAAAGCTTTTTTACAGATATATTTTTGATTAGATTTCAGAATTAAGCTGAAATTGTCCAAAAAAACTCAGCTCCAAGTGGAAAATGTACTCTTTTTTTTTTTTATAGCAAAAATTCAGATCCAACATAAAGAGATCAAACGGAAGTGTATATACCCACAAACAAAGCAAGGACAAGGTCTAAACAATGTGAAAAAAATCTAAATATCTAAGCTCAAAGTTCCAAGGATTCATTCTAAAGGTAATCACAATTATGTGTCATAACTGTTGTTATGTTACTATAAATGAAAACTATTCTCAGCGGGGGGGCTTGATGTCATTCCTACATCGTTGTAAACAGCTGATGTGATTGGCAAACTCCTCACCAGTGAGTTCAAAGACAACTGAAGGAACAGTCTTTTTTAAAACTTCTCTTTCAAAAGGAAACCTGCTCGGAGGTCTGAAAAATAACGAATCGAGACTTAAGGACATTCAGGAACAGACACGGGAAAAAAATGGCTGACATGTCTGTCTGAGAAGAAGTGAAGACAGCCATAAAGAGGCTTACTAAAGTCACACATTTGTAGAACATAACACTTTTGAATGACGTTTAGTGGATGAAAGCAAAAACTACATTTGCAGTTGGACCAAACGCAAAATCACATTGACTCAACGGTTAAACATGGCGGTGGCAGTGTAATGGTCTGGTTTGTATCTCTTGGAGTTGCTAGCTTACCCAGATTAGACATCAAACTTCTTTCCTTTTGTGCTGATGAAGGCTTACATGTTTAGTTTACTTGGTCTCAAGTTTGTGTGTTAGCTTTACTCTTTCTGTTGTTGTTTTTTATGTCATGGGGTTAGACTCTACCTTTAGTTTTGAAAGTATTCATTCGGACACACCCTGTTTACTGTGAATCTGGATATAGACAGCAGAGGCGCCTTCTTTATATCCAGTAACATCAGAAAAATGTCCGATTAAGTCCCAAAAGGTCCTTAGAACTTATCTGGAATTAGATATTTCAGCCTCATATTTTAAATAATGGCAGTTATCTGTTAAATTCTCACGGTTGCCTCATTGTGGCATGAAAACTGACTGTAAATATCCACAAGAGTCTTAGGATTTTTATTGAACCTCCTCAGTGCTGGATCTATTAATACATCTTTATCAGCTGACAGAGTTCATGTTGTTAAAGTGTATTATTCAATTATGCTTTTCCTAAAAGGTTTTGAATTAATGTAGCTGACCAAAAATGCTCCGATCCTTCAAGCGTCTGTGTCTCTGTTAAAAGACAATCCATCTTGGTTAATAATTTACTGAAACTTCCCCATAAATTCCCCTATTTGACCCTGCTTCATCATAAAAAGATGCTCTTCCCTCCCTGCCTCTTCTACCCTGCTTTTAGCGTATTAATAACTCAAGCGCTTGTGTGTTTGGGTTTTTTTTATACCTCTTTGCTTGTTTTTACTCCTTCATAAGGTTGCAGAACTGGCCTCCCTTTCTTTCTGTCATTACACATTCTGTTTGCATGTGGGACGGCAGAAAGTCTCCCCCTGACGCTTGCCGAGGTCCTTTCATCTCCCAGCTAGTCTGAACGTTTGGTGTCATTTAAATTCATGACAGAATTCCGGCACGCCCCACCAAGAACGTTCTAGATCTGTTTCTCTGACTTGGCTCACCTGTGAGTGTGTCCGCCTGTGTCCCACACAGCAGATGGCCAGACATCCAGCAAATAGACTAAGTGAGATAAGCATGCCAACAAGCTCACCAGGCGGGCAGAATTATAAGCCTCTGCAGAGGGTAAGGGGGAGCAGCAAACGTAGCTGCAATGTGTGTTTATTAGCTTAAGGATGCTCAGTTCTCCACAGTAAACATTCACTCTGTGAAAGGCCCTTTCTCCATTCATGCATCAGCTGTTGACACAAATTAATAGTTGCTTCTGTTTGTCCTGCTAGTGTTTCAGCTTGTCAGACACGCCACACAAACTCAAACTTTTCTGTTTTTGCAGGTGTTCTCAAACAGTGATGAAGCCCCCATTAACAAGAAGCTTCCCAAAGAGCTTCTTCTCAGGTACGGTCAACCACACGACACGAACAGAGACATGCAAACTCGACAGAGAAAGTGGGCCTGCATCCTTGAATTTTTTTTTTTTTTTGCATAATCTGTTTCAGTCGCTAATCCAAATCTAGATTTTCTTAAATCTTTTGACCCTGCAGATTGATATTTCTGCACGCAAATGTTTTAAATGTCTTTTTTCGCTTCTCCTCACACGGGTGCCTGAAAAGATTCTTTTTTTTGTACAGGAGTGAAGCCCTCCCAGGCCTATGCAAACTCTGTGTGTGTGTGTGTGTGTGTGTGTGCTATAAATAGCTTGTTTTAGCTGGTGGGGAATTCCGCAGTGCTGTGTTCTTCTGATGCTTGATCTGCACTCCACCAGGGCTGCCAGTATTCCCACCACAACCAGCAGACCTTTACTGGTGGATAGCATGTGCTCTTCTGAGCTCGTCAGCCCATGACCTGCAGTCACATGTGTCATGTTGGTGGTTGTGGGGTGGTTACACAACACCAGCTGTGAGGGAGACTCATTGTGAAAACAGTAAATCTTGTTTTGACTTTGTTTTTTTTTTTTTTGCTCTTCAGCTGTTGCTTTTTTTGTTTTGCTGTTGCTGCAACACACACACTTGGATTGTTACTGTTTGTAAAAAGGCATCAAATATTTTGGTTGTGCTGGTTCAAAAAATAAACCAAAAAGAAACATTTACTTTGATAAAATTACAGGAAATATAATACATTAAAATGTGGATATTCTTTTAAGACCCACTCCAATGAAAATGGTGTTTTTAACTTGTTTTCGTAACATTTTTCTCATAATGGAGGACATATAAAAATTCATTTACAATTAAAACTGCGTTTATTTCATTATTCAAATCGTGATGGGAGCAGTTGAAAACTCGTGGTTTGAAAAAGCTCGAGTTCGTGAACTGAAATGAGCGGGCCAAAATCTCTCTTCTTCACTCCAATTCTAAATCCTCCACTTGCAGACACACAGATCCATTAACATCTTAATTTTCCTTGTCTGAGCTGCCATCTGAGTCAAAACTGTACGGCTGGATAGCTCCGATACTGCTTGCTGTTTTTTTGCTAGGCTAATGTTAGCTTGTGAGGTGCTACAAGCTAGCAGGAGAGAATGTAACCAAAGGAATGCTGGGAAACTTCCGTGCAAACAGAGCTGCCCTCAACTCAGGCAAATTTCTAATGAGCTCCTGCTGCTCCGCAGAAAACATGTCTTAAAAAAAACAACACAGGCTTTTTGATTTTTGATATAAATGGCATAATCATAATTCAAAGATAACTGGGAACGATTTCCCAAAAGAAAATATCGATGGAGTGGGACTTTAAGGCATCCATTATTACTTGATTAATTCCTTAGTGCTTATGTTGATTATGATCACTGCAGAAGAACACTTATTGACCTTAACCTCAGCTTTTTCCAGAATTTCTTACAACCTACTACACATGCATATGTTGCAAAAAAGTAGGAAACAAAGTGGAAAACTGAGGGGTTTAGGTAATAGAAGTGTGCAAAAACGTGAGAACATCCTGATCTTATGAGAGCTCTCACATTTTCCTCATGCTTTCCACAACATCGTCAGTTGTTTATCATGACATTCTCCTCTGACTTTCAATAATTTCAGACTTTATGGCTGCTTTCCTCTTTCTCTTTCCTCCGGTCATCTCATGTCATGGTTATGACATGAGGTTTTCCGTTTTTTAAATTGCTAAGTAAATTGCTTAATTCATATTACGCGAAGAACCGTGTTTTCTGTGCAATCATTTTGATCTTAAATCATTAAATCATTAAATTAAATTCATACCCAAGTTATAGTTGGAATAGTCCAAAAAACTATATGTCTTACTGATATTACAAAACCTTAAGTTTAAAACACAAAAATACTTCCCCAACATGTTGTATGGAGACATTTAAATCCTCAGCCGCGAGTCAAGAGATGGACGGATGTCTTTAAAAAGAGCAGTGTATACAAAGCAGCCCGGAAAACCCAAGAACAAGATGCTTTTGTGAGGAGAATGAATGTTAGTCCCCAGATAGGAGCAAAATATTTTACTAAAGCTGTACTGTTTACCCACTGAGGTGTAGCCAAACACTGGTTGTGTCAGAGGGTTCAAACTTCTGCTTTTGTTGTCCCTTTTTTAATTTAAAACATTAGAATTGAAAGGAAAAACATCTTTTTTTGTAAGGAAATAATAGCATTTAATCTCTATTTTAGAGTAATTAGAGCGCACAACTCTGTTTTGGAGTTTCAAAAAATAGTTATAGATAATGAAAGTGAGAAGATTTAGTTCTTAAAGTTACAAAATACTACTACAAATGTTTGCTGTAAAATAAAAACTAAAATCTCTCATCCTGATTTTTGTATAACCCAGAAAAAGCAGAGAACATTGAGAGCGTCTGGTTGAAAATTTAACTAAAATGAATATTGAGCACGTTGCCTTTCTCATCTAATGACTTAAAGATCGGCTCTAAAATGGAACCATCTGCAAACATTCATTTGGTTTTGGTTTTTTTTTTATACTGGGTAAAAGTCACGTGTTTTTGTTTTTGGCAGCCATGCTGCTGTAGGAATCATTATCCAGTTAGTTTGCTGATCTGAATAATTCATGTTCGCATTAACAGGAATGTCAGTGTGTCACAGCGTGCAGCAGGGGGGGGCGGCATTCTTCTGCAACAACCCCCCCCTCCCCTTGCTGGCGTCTTTATGTAGGCCAGCTCGGCGTAAACCCAAATTCAGTGCAGCTTCGGTGAGGGTTCAGTTTGCGTGTCGTCACACCCAAGTACTGACTCAGCACGCTCCCCGCCGCCGCCTCCTCCACCCAAATTCATGTCTGAGCTATTACTATGGCAACCAGTCCCAGACCCATGACAGCTCCACACTTTCTCATCTCACCATGCTTGATGGATCGGGTTTTCATTTAGTCAACAAATAGTTCTGTGCTCCACCTAACTGAAAGAAAGGGAATCAGGAAACACTTCACAGTTTAATCACTTCAAAAATTCAAATTGTTTTTATTCCCTATGGGTTCGTGATATCTAGAGTGTAGTAAGTTAAATATATGCTTTTTATCCATAGAAAACATCTTCAAAGTTCATCCTTCTTTGATGCTAATGTCTGAAACTGACACGGTTTTCCAAATAAGATTAGCTGATGAAAGTCATTGCACTGGATTAAAAGTGCCGGGCTGTGGTCAGTGTGTCGGCCGTTAACCTGCCGATTAATGAGGAACTGATTGGTCAGATGCACCACTGTTTGTGCTGGTCTGTGTTTGCGCATGCCTATGCACTTGTCTGTGTGCATTGTTTGTTTCTGATACCTTTGGTATGGATTACACTGGCATGCCTCAACATGTGCAGTCCTATAACCAGCACACACAGCTTTTGTCTGGGTCTATATGCAGGAAACAATAGGCGGCTCCTGTTTTTCAAGGGTTAAAAGGACATTCAACTCCCGGCTGTGCTCAAAGAGCTGGCACAGTGACAGTTCTCTGAATACCTCACGTTCTATAGGCTGCTACTTTAAGTCTGATCTGTTAAATGGACTAGGAAGAAACTGTTTATGTATTTGGTTTTATGTGTCTGTCCTCTGTTGAACTGTTTACAGTATGTCTGTCAGTCCGGGCTGCCTATGGCATTGCCTGTCTGGCTGCCAGAGATTACTCATTGGCAGATTAATGGATTGAGCTGACCCAGTAGCCTGCTGCATGCAGCTCTTTGTCGCTGGCCGTCGCTCAATTCGAACACTGTCTCACTGTGAGGCTCTCCAACCACCAACCACACACTGGAAATCATTCAAGTCTAATAAAGAAACTTTTCATAAATCAAAGCATACATTATGTGAGTTTGATTACATGCACAGTGTCCAAGAATAATCAAGTTGTTTCTGTTTATAGAATATTCTCCTATCTTGACGTTGTAACGCTCTGCAGGTGTGCTCAGGTGTCCAAGGTAAGCAGGTTTTGAACCTTCCAGACCAAGTATGTAGACTAAAAAACTTACCACCTTATGCAAAAAAAAGCATAAATGGTTGTGGTCAGGTGACAGGAAAAAAATAAAGTTTTGTGGTCTAAAATAAACAAAAACCTCCTGAAAACAGCACCCTCTGCTGACTTCAGGGTAGACTGCAGCTTTGATTCTGAGGTTTTTGCAATATACATGAGTTTGAAAGCTTTTCTTTTTACAGATCCTTTTAGGAAAAGTTTTTTTTTCTTTGTGAGGACAAAATGTTGAAAATTGATCCTTTTTTTTCCTAAAAGTAGCTTGAGAAGACAAAACTTTTTTAAAAAAGTTATTTTACAAATGTAATTATGTTATTGACTGTTACAGATCCCTACTGGGATTCAGTCTAATCCTCCATTTGACATCAACATAGTTTTCTTTAAAAATTCTGCCCATCTGTTAAGATCATGATTACTTTCTTTTTTATAAACTCTGCTTAGGGTACAATTTGATATTTTTTTGTGAGTAGAAATGATGTCACTTATTTTTAACTGTGCTGATGTGTTCTTGTGTTTTCTCTTTCACACACAAGTGACATTAGGATACAATGATGCCTTGCAAATTTAAAATATATTTACACATATTGAACAAAATGATGTGGTGAAAATTAATAAATATCCTTTATGCCTTCTTCGAATGATATCTTTATCCTATCATTTAGAAATATTGACTAAAAGAAAACATGTTTGGCTTCAGGAGTAAATGAAGCATTCGTGTACTTTGAAATTCAAATGATCTCTTGTTAGTAGGCAGACAAATTGCATGGAAACATCTAGAAACTTTTAAGTCTGTTCCCGAGGCTGTCACTGGGATGAGTGAATAATTCCTTATAATTATAATAAGAAGAATTCCCTCTCTCAGGCGTGGAACGTTCTGGCTCTAGACGGCAGCAACTGGCAGAAGATCGACTTGTTCAACTTTCAGACTGACATAGAGGTGAGGCTTGTGCTCAAAATGCTAACAATAATATCACTGTCTGTGTAAATATGACTTCTGGAAGAGCACCCTGCCTAAGGCTCAGTACTGGGTCAGTAAGCTTTGGTGTCAGCGGTACCTCACTGCTAATCCGCTGTGGTCCCTCTCATAGCACTGTGTTCCTGTGTCTCTCAGGGGCGTGTGGTGGAGAACATTTCCAAGCGTTGTGGGGGCTTCCTAAGGCAGCTCAGCCTCCGAGGCTGCTTGAGCGTTGGAGATGCCTCCATGAAGTGAGCTCATTATTGTTTCCCACATATTTATTGATTTAATAAAAAGGATTGGACTTGATTTTGAGTTTAATATTTGTATCTATTTTTCTGTCTGCCTCCAAATGAAGTTGTCACTGCTTCTTCATTCAGTGGAATTTTATTACATTTTTATTGACAAACAAGAACACAACAAATGCAACATGTTTAAAGTTTTTGTACTGAAAAATTTTCCAAGTTTTGGTTTAAATTTCTGTCGATTGGATCATTTACTCCCAGACGTTTTTCTTGACTTTATGAAGCAGTTATTCCGTCTCTGTTGCTTAGGACATTTGCTCAAAACTGCAGAAACATTGAAGTGTTGAATCTAAACGGCTGCACCAAGATTACAGACAGCACCTGCCTCAGCCTCAGCAAGTTTTGCTCAAAGCTCAGACAACTAGATCTTACCTCCTGTGTGTCCATAAGCAACCACTCCCTCAAAGCCCTCAGGTATTCTTCTCCAAAACTGGAAATATGTTTTAATAATCCCATTTGTGTCTAAACAACATTTCTATTCTTTTTTTTTTTTTTTGGTTAATAAATAGTGATGGCTGCAGAATGCTGGAGACATTGAACCTCTCGTGGTGTGACCAAATCACGCGGGATGGCATTGAAGCGCTAGCGAGAGGCTGTATCTGTTTACGAGTGCTGTTCCTCCGAGGCTGTACACAGGTAAAACATATTTGTTCAGATGATTTATGTCTTTTTGTGAAGGGTTTTTTTAAGTGTCCTTATCAAAATGTAACATTCATCATTAAATACTAATGTAGTTAACTATAAGCATCCTGGATTACGAAGTGCTTCATTTTGGGTTTAAATCTTTTATTTTGGAATTTTTGGTCAACTAAATCCAGCTTTTTTGTGCAAAAAGTTGTATTTAATAATATCCTCCCTCCCATCGTATTTCTTTTTGATATTAAACATCAAGTCCGACACGACAGTATAAATATTTACCTTTCCCATTTTTATTGTTGCTGTGAGGGATGGTTTTTTGCTTTTATTTTGTATCTTAATCTCATTAGTGTGAAATATTTAGCCATTTCAGGTCAGTTTTAGCATGTTTTTTTTTCATCTGTTGCCTCTGAGAGCCAACATTTTCTTCTGGCTTTGTTATCACATGTTTTCCAACCCAAAATAACTTTATTTTTTCAAAAACAATCTTTAAAGTTTCATAAATCAACTTTTGAAGACACATAGATACAGCAAACCATATACAGAATTTTAGAAGAATTTGGTAAATGTTATTCAGTTTATTGTGAGAGAAAGTTGTATTTTATTTAAATAATATTTTTTTTGGTTGTTGTTTTTGACCTAGCTGGACGATGGCGCTCTGAAGCACTTACAGAAACACTGCCCTGAGCTCACCACCATCAACATGCAGTCTTGTACAGTAAGAAAACTGTTTGGTTGTAGAGAGCCACAAACGCCCGACTTCGACTTTTTCTAAATTTGTTTTTGTGTGACTGTTTCCACTAGCAAATAACAGACGAGGGCCTGGTCAGTCTGTGCCGAGGATGCCACAAGCTGCAGGTCCTGTGTGTGTCTGGCTGCAGTAACATCACGGACGCCTCCCTCACTGCACTGGGACTGAACTGTCCACGACTCAAGTGAGAAGCAAACAAACCCTCATCAGGAAACCTTCAGCTCCCACAGCAAATCAATCTACATGTTTTAATTTATGGACTAATACTGCTATCACATGAAAAATCTGTTTGTGATGTGTTGGGCTTTGCCACAAACAGAACCATTTTAGCAGTTTTTGGTGTTTTGTGTCTGTATTTTAAGGATCCTTGAAGCTGCACGGTGCTCCCATGTTACAGACGCTGGATTCACTGTACTTGCCAGAGTAGGTTTTTTTTTCTCTCTGTTTAAAACTTGATTAAATCGCCACTTTAGCTTCAACATTAAACTGAAACTTTGTCTCCACAGAACTGTCATGAGCTTGAAAAAATGGATTTGGAAGAATGTATTTTGGTAAGAGATTCAATTTCTTCTCAGCATTTGAATTTGGTGTTTAGTGTCCCACTCCAATCATCTTTTTGATCTGTTCAAAAATGTCCCCATTGGTCATTTAATTATGATTATGCCATTTTTAGGCAAATTTTTAAAAAAATCAGTGTTTTCTAGGACATAGTTTATGTAGAGCGGCAGGGGTCCATTAGAAATTCACCTCTGAATTGTGGGCGGGACTGTTGGTATGTAGGAAGCCTGCCCCTACCTCCCATCATCCATCTGTTTACTCGCTCTCTCTAGTTGACACACCCCCGCAACCCCAACCTAACATTATTGGGGCAACAAAATATTGAAGCTGTCCAGCCGTACAGTTTTGAGCCAGATTCCAGCTCCGATGAGGAAGACAAAGATGTAAATGGATCTATTTGTTTGCAAGCGGATGCATCAGCATGGAGCGTAGCAGGGAGCTTGCGGCTTGCCGATGTAGCTTCTTCGTCATGCCTACAAGCTTTTTCCAACTGCATTTTTTCATCTGCTCCTGATTCACAACGATTTGAATAAAGAAATTCTCAGAAATGCAATTTTAGGCTTCATTTTATTTGTATATGTCCTCCATAATGAGAACAATACCAGAAAAACATGTTAAATCACACTGCTTTTCTCTGAGTGGGTCTTTAAAGGGGATAGATATGGAGTTTGCTGTAGGTTTGGTCCAACGAAGAGATATGATATGAGATTTTTGAGAAAACAAACCTAATTGTGTTCACAAAAGGCTCTTTTCCCTCTCAAAGGCAAAAGGCAGGATGCTCATTCCTATAGATTTTTTGTGGTTAGGGATAGAGGAGATCTTGAAAAGTGACAGAGATGCAGTGCGAGACAGGATCATTCAACACCTGACTCCAGAAACTTAAACCAGAGCTGCTTAGCTGTCTGTTGACACGTGATAACACTTTGGTAATTAAAGTTGTTTCCATCCTCAGGTGACAGATAACACCCTGGTTCAGCTGTCTATCCACTGCCCACGTCTGCAAGCCCTGGTAAACATTTATACACACAGGTCTGAGTTTGCGTCGGGATCTTTCTCAGACTTGGATCCGTGTGCATGTGTCATTAAATTTGCATATCTTGTATTTCTTCAACCGTGTCTCTCCTGCCCCTGGCAGTCTCTGTCCCACTGCGAACTGATCACCGATGACGGCATCAGAGCCCTGAGCAGCAGTACCTGCGGCCAAGAGCGTCTCACGGTACTGGAGTTGGACAACTGCCCCCTCATCACCGACGTGACCCTCGAGCACCTGAAGAGCTGTCATCGTCTGGAGCGCATCGAGCTTTACGACTGTCAGCAAGTCACCAGGGCAGGCATCAAACGCATCAGGGTTAGTTGACAAAAAAAGAAGCAACTTTGTATTTTTTTAGCTATACCATGAAGGAATGCAGCTTCAAAATTAGTTTTTTTTAAGAAAAAATATGTATAAATTACAAAATTGCATACGGAGTATCGAGCTGAGCTTTTTTATTCAATTGCTTCTTGACTAGAAATATTTGGGACCTGCTTTGTGCTTTGTATGTAGTAGACCACCAGTCTACGCATTTAAATACTTGTTTTCTTTTCAGAAGCAGATGTAAATGTCAAAGTTGTTATTTGGTTCCTAAAGTCTGTTCTTGACAAGCATTTTATATTGTCAACCTTTTGAAAGACTAGCTTATAGTTGAAGGTTAACCTTAAAGACCCACTCGGATCATCTTCTGATCTGTTTTAAAAGCTTTCCCAGTGTTATTTTTTAAGCAATTATTGCGTTTTTAGGCAAAGTCCAAAGATCTGTGTTGTTTTTTGGAGATAGTTTCCGCACAGCAACAGGAGTTCATTAGAAATTCAAAAAAAGTTCATTAAAAAAAGTGAACGCATCAGAATGGAGTGGAGCAGGAAGCTTATGGCTCGTCACAAATACGATCTTTTTCCAACTGCCTTTTTTCATCTGCTCCTGATTCATAACAATAACAAAGGACTCTAATTGTCCTTATAAATGTCCTCAATCGTCAGAAAAATACCACAAGAAAGTGTTAAAACCATCCAAAACACCACTTTCATTGGAGTGGGCTTTTAAGAGTTTTGAGGTAATTCCTCATCATATTTGCATCTACTTCACATGGCCCTTCAGCTCATGTAAATGGAAAATTCTGACTTAATAGATTAAGCCGCTGTGGTGTTGTGGCCTGCACAAATTAAGCACAACTTAATAAATGACACAAAAATTCTTTTTTTTTTTTTAAAGAAAATCTTTTTACATGAGGCGTTTTTTTAGTAAATCTGTGCAAACATCACTCAAATTTGATTTTAAATCATTTATTTAACACAACTTTTAAAATATTCTTAAATTGTCATCCTTAGATTTACAAAAATAAAAGGTTCTTGAGTGCAATGAATTAGGTCAAAATATGTATTAAAGACAAAGCCTGAGATCTGCTGTCAATTCCATTAAAAACAGATTTATAAACATATATTAAAGTCTTTATAATGTTTTATTTCCATAGTCAATTAAAACTCAATTGAAAAAATTGTCTAAAAAATGTAAAAAAAAAAAAGAAAAATCAGTGGCACATAATCATCACATCCATCTCTATAATGAGTTCAATTTATGTTTGCAAATATTCTGACAATATCAACTTTTCTATGTGTTCTGTATTCTGTACACAGGCCCATCTACCAGAGATCAAGGTTCATGCTTACTTTGCTCCAGTGACGCCTCCTCCCTCTGTACACGGAGGTGGTCAACGTCTGTGCCGCTGCTGCATCATCCTCTGACAGTGGAGGGCCAGGGGGGGCCACCTCTGTCTCCAAGTCCTGCTGCTCTGATTGTGGCTGTCGGTTGTTTGGAGATGGGGGAGGCAGGGTCGGCGGAGTAGGAGAGAGGAGGGGCTGGACCCACTCGCTGCTCCTGATCAATACACAGACTGAACCCCGCTGATCCCTGATCAGTGGACACCGCCCCTCCTCTCTTCTATAGTGTGGAAGCTGCCTTAGAGGGGGTGGCATGGGAGGGGGTGGAGGAAAAAGATGTGAATGGCTGGACTTTCTCTCTTTTTCTCTCTCCGTATCACTCTCTTTCTTCCTGTGTGGACACAAACAGGTCGTTCTCTCTGTTATGCTCTTCACATCCCTGAATGAGCACCTGTGGATGTAAAGGACGTCCTCTGCGCAGTGGGCAGGGCTGTCCGAACACTCGAAACACAGCTCATCGTTTTTCCAAGTTAAACCTAAGAGCCTGATGATGTTGTGTTGAAAAACGGCTCACGATCTGTGGCGTATCATCTCGACCAATAGCATTTCTACGTGACCATCCTGTGAACCCTTCTGCTTTGACCAAGAGGCAACATGGAAGGAGAGGAGAGTTGGACTGCGGTTGAAATGGACATCGTCAGTGAAGCTTTGGCACGGCAACTTGGAACCAGACAAGACATCTGTGGAGTTGATAGACTTTTGCTCCATCTTTATTTCTGTTTGTACAGAGATGTTTTTGCAATGGAAAAAAATGACACTCACAGCAGCTCCTACAGAAACTACCGGGGAAGCAAGCGAAATCATTTTATCCCCCTCCATTGCTTGTTGTAAATGCCCATACTTGATTAGTCATAGATGGGTCCGTGCTTGTCTTTCTTTTTGTCATGTAAAAGAAAAACAGCGACTTTCGACAAGAAAGAATTCAGACCCTCCGTGTCAAAAGGTAGTTGACACTCGATGCTGCGGCGATGAGATGGCCTCTTTTGTGAACTGTGGTTGCGTCAGCTTGTAGGCCCTGATCCAATCCTGTCAGTAGCCCTGTGAACTATCTCCTACTTGACCACTTAAGCATTTGTTTACATCCCCAGATTAGGTTAACCCCACAACAAACCTGTTTACGTCTGTCGCTTTCGATTGCCCCAACTATTCTGCTTGAATCTGAATAGTTTAACAACTTAATACAACCCACTGCTTTGTGGTCCGTTCATATTTTCCGCTAAGTGGATCTGGAACCAATCAGGGCCACAGCTCTTCTAACTTTCCCTAAACTCAAATTTAATTTTCTATAGATTTAAGGGACCTTGAGCTAACGCATCTCAAGATTCTGACAATCACATAAATGTATGTATTTAAAAGTTTATTTAAAAATTGTTTTGTGAAATTGACAAAATGCCTAAGCTGTTAAATATTATAAACATGCTTTTATTCCACTCAAATAGGTAAATAGCCAGAGAAGCACATTCATATACAATGATTGTATTGAAACAATCTGGTAAAATCTGCCAATGAAATTCATAATAATGAAAAAACAAATCCTTAGCAACTTTACTTTTTTATTTATAGCAAATATAAAAACAAAAATTATGTATATTGACTGAGGAGCCCAAGTAACAACAGTCTAATTAGCTTCATTGATCAATAGGATCTCAGTAATAAATGTCTGTGATAAGCTAAAACATCTGCCCCAGAGTTTGACATTTCAAGACCTGAAAGTGCAACCAAACAAAAGTGGGTTTTGAAATTGTACTGTGCAAACTGTGAAATATTGAATTTGGCAAAGTGATCAGTAACTGGGGAGACTGGCAGGACAGTGGATAGGAAACAATGTGAAAAAAAGCTGGCAGTAAGATCAGCGAAGGCTGGTGGACTCAAAAATGCACAGCGAAGTTGACTGGCTCTGACTCTAAAGTTCTCTGACAACTGTTTTAACAGTTTTATGTTTGAGTAAATAAATCAATGAAAAAAGAGCAAATAAAGACGACTAATACTACACGTCTTAGCAGTGTGATGGGTTTTTTTTGCTGCCAAAAAAAGGAAATAATTTGATTGCACTTCACAAGTCCATCATATGATTCAATGAAATATTTAGATTTATTATTTGATTTCAATTCCAGTTTTGTTTGACTTTGATAACACTAAAACCTAACTCAAAAAGGAAACTTAAAAGGGGAAGTTTATATTAATAAAATGATACATTCTTGAAATAAAAGCCACTGGAAAACTTATTTTGGAAAAAAATACACAAGAAATTACTTTAAAATAAAATTACATTGTATCATTATTTTTATCATGTATGTCATTTTTTATGGCGAGTTGCAGCAAATTCATTGTGGTAGTTCAAACGCTAGATGTCACCAGAGAGCTGAGAACACGCCTTCACGACACGCCCACATAACAAAACGTTTTGAATTTTAAAAAACTTAATCAAAATTGGAAATTTTGTCACGAAAATCAACACCACGTTGACGTATCGTCTCAAAGGAAATATTTAAAAGTGAATTACACGGTTTACTTTTTTTTTTTGCATTTTTCATCAGGCATCATCGTGGCTAGCTGTGCGGTGCCCGAAGACCATATCGGTCTGAGCGGCTGCCCCCTCCGGTAGACTGCAGTCCCGGTAGCGGTTGGCTTTCATCGCTGTGGTGGCAGTTATTCCAGGAATAAAGAGAAACATTTCACCGTGGGGTTGGAGCTCCTCTGTTGCGACTTGCGACTCTTTCGCGGACGTGGTCAGCCGCCAAAAGACTTTAAATTAACGGACATAAAGTAAAGGAGCCGAGCTTTGGGCCTGCAGATAATTAACGTCAGCTAACTGTTAGCCTATGTGACCCGATTGGCATCAGCCCGATGCTACTTTTGTTAGCATAACAGATAGCAAAACCGGGCTTGCCAGCTTGTTTTGATGCAGATTTATTGGTGGAACCTGCTGTAGTTACACATAGCTTCTTTTCTTTTTACTTTAGCCGAGTTTTAGGTTTACGTCCATCTAAGCTAAACTTTTGCAGATGAAAAACGACAACTTTTCGACACCGTCAAAGTCCAGCTTTTTTGGTGCGATCGCGGATTTGTGAGGCTAATGTATTTTTAGCGACTGCAAATTGATGATCCGAGCTTTACAGCAGTCCGTTTTTCATCCCCTTCAACATTTCAATTTTCGAGTTCCTCATTTCGTCGTCCCCTTCACCTTTGGCTGGCTGCGGCGGCTGGACGCACGGCACTTTAGTGCCCAATGGAGGAACATGACAACATGGACTATTTTTACCAGCAGGTACTGCAGAAAGACGTTACCCGCAGACTGCAGGTCGGCCAGGACCTTATTGACTACCTAAATGACCCGCAGCGGTCCCCAGATGTAGAGCAAGACAAACCTCGGTTGGATAAAACCATCGACGAGTTAACGGGATGGGTCAACTCAAGCAATTTCAAGGTGAGATGTGTTTTCATTGGAACGTGTTACTTCTGCTAAGGGGGTTCATACTTGGCTCTTACTGTAACATTTATTAAAGAAGCAGAAAGCATTATGGGTAATTTGGAACAACATAACAAAGCCAAAAGGCGTTTTAAATGAGTTTAAAAATGCATCCTACAGCTAATATGAGCTATTATAAACATTTGTAGGGCAGGGGTTCCAGTTTATTTATTCCATCTTTGTTTGAGACTGTCAGGAAGACCTATTGTCAGTCTCCTGGTCTGCAGAATATGGTATGGATGCCATGGGGGAGGGGCTTGAAGACCCATTGTTGTGTGACCTGCGCGCCTCTTTCACCTGTTTTTGTAAATCAAAAATACTAGAGTATATGAGAATTGTCTTAGCCTGTTTATTTCTGGAAATGTAAGAATTACTGCAGGTGCTTCTACCCCCCTAAAAAAAACTCTCTGGTAAGAGTAATATTTTGTTGGAAGCAGCTGCAAATGCTTTTGTTACTGAGGGTATTTAGTCTATAGACGATAGGGTTAGTCAGCTACTTTTGTCAACGTTTTGACATTTTTCTGTGTTTTGTAATTGTGGTTCAAGTAAAGCTTAAAGTCAATTTGGTAAAACTCCCCAGTTGACCAATAACTTTGATATAAAGTGATTTTTATACTTTGGTTTTTTAACTTGTCCTGTCAAGCAGCGGAGCAAACAGATGAAAGCTGAAGGCCTCTTGTTTTGGAGGTTAGAAATCTTCGGACACAGGAGATGTATAATTGAATAAACACCTTTTATATTTGAGACTAAGCTTTATGTGTGATAGTAATATTTGCATACATTTCTGTTGGACCAAAGGGTCATGAAGGTACATTTAAAGTACGCCCTGTCATTTTACTACAAAAGCTGTGAGTGTGTTATGAATTCACTAGTTAGATCTTTCATGTTCTAGTTCAAGTCCTTAAAAAAAAGTTTCTCCCTTTCCACAAATCCAACAGAATCTCTATGTTATGCGACTTAGCCGTCTAAGCGACCGATGGCACAGGCACAAGTCACAGTAATGAATGCTTTATGCATGAGCATTGACTATTTACTGGTCATGCTTTTTGAATTCATTTCTAAACCTAAAGTCATAACTTTTTCAATTTGGAAATGAGTACATTTTATCCCTATAATCAGGCTGTAACATTAGATAATATGTACAGTTTTCTGGTCATTTGTAATATATTAATATCGTAGCACTTTTTATGTGTTCTTCAGCAGCAGTTGGGCCTTTTGCTTTAGGAGGTGTCTAGAGTTTTTATGTGTTATTTTTCCATAATTTTGTATTAAAGAAGTACAAGAGTCCCCACTATTTCTCATAGGCTTGCCTTTTTGCTACTGGAATGCCAGGAGGAGGATTTAGGAGAAGCCTGGGGAGGTTTCTATCCTGCGTCATGTGTGTGTATGGAGGATTTTATTTTTGTAACTTGATACATCTCTTTGTTACTTCCTCCCAATTATTACAATATAAAACAGATAGTTATTATATTGCTTCCAGGCTCATGTTTCTTGGTTTCTGTTATTTGGCCCTTTACCATAAATCCTGTTTTTCTCACAGCCGCTTGTGTTTTTTTTTTGTTTTTTTTACTACTCTAGGTACCTTTGCTCTTCATTTTGACTAAAATAGGAAAAAACTCTTCATTCTGGCTCTTTTTCCACTTTAGCACAAAGTCTGGCATGTAATCTTTAAATTGTTTTTTTGGGGGTGGTTTACTTTTACTCCAGCTCCGCCAACAAAAACATTCCAGGAGCGTCAGAGACGTAACCAAAAAAAATTGGCTAAAAGTTTTAAATCCCCCCCAAGTTAGTTTATGACGGGCCAGTTTTTATTCTAAGACGAGAGAAAGTTTCAAGTTTATCAAGTTTGCATCTTATCTAAGCTTTTGTAAATCAGTCAGCATTGTTTCTCTTTTGGTTTTAACTTTAAAATTTTGCTTTATGTTTGCATTTTAAAATGTGCTTTTGACCGAACTTACTCAGTGTAAATCAATGATTGATTTATATAAATGAACACTAGAGATTAATGTAATGACTAAAAGGAACAATAACTTCAAACTTTTCAAAAAAGTTTTGATATAGGGATGTAATTTTGGAACAAATTACTATTTTTTTAAAAGATTATTATGTTGTCATCCTGTGTTGATGTGCTGATGTAAATGAAGCATATATTTTAGGGGCCTTTATTCTGTCTGACTCTTCTGGTTCATAGCTTGTATTATATTTTGAAATATCTTGTATGCATAGTTTAGTTGCCATGAAAAATAAACTAACATGTTTGATATCTATCAAACTTTAGCTGTAATGAATAACAGAAGGGTCCACTGTTCACTAAAAAGGTTTATGAGGGTTTTTTTCCTCTGACCTTTTCTGTGCATGACTGTAACTTTCGCCCACATTTATGTCTTTATTCCTTAGGTGGCGCTGTTAGGAATCGACATCTGTGGTGCGTTTGTGGATCGTGTAGGAGAGCGGTTTAAAGGATACCTTGGCACAGGTGAGATTACCCAACCCATGTCTCCGCCTTCGGGTTAGCGTCTTTTATGAGTGTCATGCCCTCCTTGCAATTAATTGGTTATTCCTTACGTTAACTGTCACAATAAAACCAGAATTTGTACTTTATAATACCTTAATCCTTCCTAAATAATTAGTAATTTTCTATTTTTTCTTGCAGTGAAAAGCTGCTTTGAATAGATATAAATAAAATCTTCACCTTTAGTGTTCACTAGTCATGTAAAAATTCTTTCTTTGTATCAAAACATCAATTAGTTTTGAATCAAAATGTGACAAATAAATTGATATATTTAATTATGAATGGAAGAGAGAACTTGCGATTTAAAATTGAGCTGTTTCTGTATTTTAAAAATCAAACTTAAGCTCTAGCAGATAAGTCCAAAGTTCTGCTTTAACTTTATGGTCACCACAACCATCCAGAGACAATTTCTGTTCCTTTATGAAGATTACACTCCCTAAAAATCACAGCCTCTTTGCTCACACACTGTTGGAAGCTTTCCTGTTGGTTGAACTATTGGGAGATCTTCCACCACCAACAGCTGCTGTTATCAGATGACTCCAACCATCAGCAAAACAAAACTCCTCAGCTTCAAAAAGCAAATACTGTTGTGCAAGAATGCATCCAGGCATCATTATAATGGCCTCTACTTCAGATTATTCTTTTATATTTTTTGTTAAATCCAAATGAAGAACTCCCTCCCCGATCATCTTTTATTTTTAAATCATTCCAAGTGGTCTTTTAATTATGATTATTCTGTTTTTAGCCAATATAAAAAATGCCTGTGTCGTTATTAGGTGTCTGTGTCTTCCTATTGAAAATGTGGGTATTTTGCATTTTAGCAGAATCCAGTTTGTTGCAACTGATAAGTAGTTTAGTATCAACTGTTTTAAGTAGCTACTTTACTTAATTAGCTCTTTCTACCCTTCTAAAGTACAAACTGTTGTGTTAAAAACCACCAAATGCATGATGGTGTTTCTTTTCGTGTCTCTAGAGGACCTTGAGGGTGATGGCTCACACAAGCAGCTCTTAGGTATTTGTGTGGAGAGCTTTCCTTTCTCTGAACCTGTTTTTGCATCCTGGTTCCTCTCAGATGCACCACCCCTTCTCCACTTAAGCTCTTCTGTAGCGTGGCATAAATGCACCCATTGCCACGCCTTCCTTTAATGAGCTGAGAGATAGAAACTCGTATTGTATTACTTGCTCTGTTTGTGTATCTGTGTGTGTGTGTACCAGGCCTTGAGTGTGCCTGGCGAATGTGTCAACAGCTGTCTTTGTCCGCCAGACTGAATCTTGTCAAGAGCAAACGCACTGAGCCCTCCAGTGCAGCAGTGGCATAACCCAACTCAGCAGGCAGTGTGGTGTACCAGCACACACTTATTCTGTGTGTGTGTGTGCTGCTCTCATTGTAAAGGGCATGCTCTGATTTGGTATGAAGAGAAAGAAGCTGGGGGGTTCACTTTGATGGTGAAAAAATCGTTGCTGGTTCTGGTTCTTTCGGTCTCCATGCGGCCTTCATCCCCACCATCACACACACCCTCTCGCACAGGGGTGGGAGGAAGATGAGATCATTGAGGCTGAGTGATTATATTGATCGACAGGGCTGGCGTATTGCACAGGGCTACAGAAATTGCCCTGTGTGAGCTCAGGTTTGCAAATGCCATTAGACTGTGAACTGCTGGACATTCTGATATTTAATACCCTTGTGTTAGGTTGAAATGGAGGTGATGTCAGACTAAAGGGCTGCCACCTAACTTGGGAATGTTTGTAGATTTACATAATCAAAGTTTTGATTGGGTCTAATTCTGCTGTTTTGTTTTTGCTGAAGTTTGGGTTTATTTATTTTTTTAAATGTGTCATTATGTGAAACAATGCACCTCTGTCATATTCCCGTTGGATGACATTGTCCTTGTTGCTAAGGCGACAGGCTGTTATGGTTGCAAACAGATGCTCTTCGGCACACAGGAAAAGGACAGATGACATCACAGCGTTTCTGTGCTGATGTTTCCGAGCTGGAATGTAGGTGGGAGCTGTCGCTCCTGCCCTCCTTGGTTTGTTGATGCTTGATCTGTGTTTGTGTGAATGTCAAAGGGGACGTTTAAGTGTGGCTCGACAAATAAAGTTTTCTATAAACAAGGCCAACTTTTAGACTTCCTGTGCCCTGTATTCAATAAACGAGCAAATCTCATGAAATATTCAACTGTTTGTTTAGAATTGTTAAACATTTCTCCCAATTGTGACTTTTAAAAATGAGTTCTTGACTGTATTTTATAAACCCAGCTCAAGTATTGATCTACATTTACTTATGCACATTATTTTTTAAAAAAATTGAAAGACAAAATAAAAGTGCTTTAAAACTGATAATGGTAAGACGTTCACCAGGCCATGCTGGCAGCTTTAGTGTATTTTTGTTGTGTTTTTCTGAGATTTGTTGGCAATAAAAGATGGATTACCTTATTTTCTCCTAAATGTCAACTTTTTACAATAATACAAAACATATTCCAATTTTTTATTTTGAGGGTCTCATTTTACATTGATTTAGATTAATAGTAAAGTTACGATATTATGTTTTGTACTTACATTACATGAAATTTTAGTCTGCCGCGAGTCTTGTTTTGGTTTTCTGTTACAAGGGCCTTCCTGACCTGACAGAAACTGCCAATCTGAAATTTATTTTGGAAATTGTTCCCTTTTTTAATTTCCTGTCCTCTTTCTCCTCCTTGTTTCTAGTCCAATCTTTAACCTTCTCTGGGTTTATTTTTTTTGTCTGATATCCCACATCTCAGACTTGCTCTTGTATCTTTGCAGATACTTTTAAATAACTCCTTTTGAGGTCAGTCGTCGGTAATCATTTTGTACTTAAATCCAGTGGAGATTTGGAGCCACGTGGCCTCATTTTTGCCTGATTTACATGGGTGCTGACTGAACACTGTTTGTAGATTGACTCTCATTCCCGCTCCCCCACCCTTTTTTTTCTGGTTTGCAGTCTTGCCAGCTCTGGTAGATCGGCTGGGTGATGGGAAGGACCAGGTCAGGGAGAACAGCCAAGCTCTGATCCTTCGATGCATGGAGCAGACTGCATCACCCATGGTGAGAATCACACACAGGCTGTGGGGTTCAAATTCTTCCAACCCTGACAAACAATAAGACTTCTCTTTCACCATTACTAGATGATAAGTAAAAAAAATAAATGTAAACTACAAGAAGGCCTTCCTCCAAAACAAAAACAAATGTTTAGTCTTTTTAAAAATCGCTTAAATTAGCTGCTCCCAATGCAAAAATAGCAATTTTAGTTTAATAATGTTTATTGAAATACATTTATTTAGATGGAAAAGTCACTGCTGACTCATGACAGGCAATCTTTTTATATTTAGTGCATCTAAATGTGTTTACTTGGCTCCCTCTTCTGGATATCAAAGGTATTACACAGATCATGACCTATGTTCTCTGTTATCTGATCAGCTGCTGAAGAGTATTGTGACTCTCTTGAGACCTTCTCTCTGTTCTCTCCTCCGCCTCACATTTTTGTCTTTCTCCAGTACGTTTGGGAACGGTTGCTTCCTGGTTTTAAGCATAAAAATTTCCGCAGCCGGGAAGGAATCTGCTTTTGTCTCAGTGCCACGCTGAGCACGTGAGTAACTTCTCATTCATGTGTTACTACTTCCTGGGAAAAATGTGAAGCTTTTCACAAATACTAATCCACCTGCATTTGTTAAAAAATATACTTCCAGTCATTTCAAAACACATTTACCATGTGATTCATAAAGTGCATTCCAGATTTCACACCAGGGGCAATCAGGGATGTTGTTACCACCTTTCATGACCCACTTTCTTTCTTTCTCTAAGAAACATACATTCTCTGTCTCCCAAGATTAATCCTCTTAACTGTTTGTGCCGCTCTTTAGCACATGTGAAACAAATTGCTCCACTGTTTATGTCAGGTGGTGTTACAGTCCTCAGGCACACATGCACTTACCTTTAAAAAAGGAGACTGTTCTCATTCCCACCAAGGAACCTTGAAAGGATTTATTGCCCCTGCAGGATCTCACGCATACGAAAGATCACAGTATCTTTTTTTTTTTTTTGCTCTCTTGTCATAATTTTTTTTAAATAGAGGCCAATATACGTGGCCCAACAGACAGCAGTCATGACTTCCTTTAAAAGGGAAAAGCTCAGGAGACTGTGAGGGCGATCATTTGTCCAGACTATAGAAGACCTGAAGGAAGCTAACACTGAAACACTGGAACCAGATCAGAAGTGTATGTTTTTTCCAGTTACATTGAGGTTATCTTCTATAATCATCTCTTCTTTCTTTCAGGTACGGAGCCCAGTCGCTCAGTCTCAGTAAATTAGTTCCTCATCTCTGCTCCTTAACTGGAGACCAGAACCCACAGGTACAATGCTGTGGCTGAAATCCTTTTTCATGGTTAACGGTTATGCACTTAAACTGCTCAGGCATTTAACTTTGACCCAGAATTGTCAGTCATGACACTGAAATATTTAGGTCATTCCAATTTATTCAGGAATTTCTGCCTCCAGCATACATTAAAAAAATTGTTAGAAACTTATAATCTTTAAACATGACTTCAAAATCCTGTTTTCTTCTCACTCAGACCAGTTAGGTTGCATTTCTTCCTTGAATCCATCCATGGATGAGGCTGTGTTTTGGGCCTCAGGAAGCAGAGTGGGTTCGCGCGCTTAACACAGCTCTGTAATTATTCCTGTTAGCAGAGTAGATTGCCTTCCCCCACCTTCATCGGACTGGGTTGTTCCACATCCAGTCTTTAACCCACACAAATGTCACATGTGTGATAGAAACACAGTGATTTAACCTCTCAGGCATCTGCAGCAAAAAGCTGAAATCTGATTGTGTTTTTTCAAATACCCACTCCAATGAAAATTATGTTTTTAAACATGTTCTTGTGGAATTTTTCTCAAGATCTAAGTTATTTCTAAAGAAAATTAAGATAAAAACTGCATTTCTGAGTATTTCTTTATTCAAATCATTGTAAGTCAAGAGCAGACAAAAACACGCCATTTGGAGAAGCTTGTAGCTGTTGCGTACAAACTACAATTGGCAGAAGGCACAAGTTCTCTGCTCCTCATTCCAATACATCCACTTGTAGGCGACTAGATCCATGTACGTCTTTGTTTTACTCGTTCGAGTTGGCATCTGGCTCAAAATTGCCTGTCTATGTAACTCTAATATTGCTCGCCATTTTTATTGCACCAGTTTTGTTAGGTTGGGTCATTCAGGACTGTAAGGTAGCAGAAGAGCATGTAAACAGAGGGATGATGGGAAATGGGTGCAGGCGTACTCCACGCCAACAGTCCCGCCCACATCTCAGATGCAAATTTCTGTTAAACTTCCGTGACTCAACAGAAACTATGTCCAAGAAAACAACACAGGTGTTTTGATGTTGGCTAAAAATGACATAATCGTAATCAGAATTTTTTTTTACAATAATCCAGTGCAGTAAGTAGTGGTATGGTACAGTTAATTCTGGCGAGTCTTTCCACTCAGTTAGCCTCGCTCCACTGAGTGGTTTGTTTTTACGGCGCATGCGTGGTGTAGACCACTAGCGTGTCATTGTGTCTTTGTAGTGCTATGACTAAAAAAAGCAACAACAATGGAGGTCATCCAGCAGCTTGTCTTTCTCTTGCTTTACTTCTGCTACATCGTGCATAACAGGAATTTGATGTTGTTTGAAAGAAGATTGCGGGCGGCTACAATGAATACCGCTTTTAAGAAACGTTAGCTTAAATGAATGCTATATTGGCACTTTCTAATGTTGTCAACACTTTCTGCCAATTGACGGGTGGCTACAACAGCTCCGCCCCAACCGTTCCGTTCCGCTTTTTAATGGACGTACAACCGATGGGGGGGCATACAGTTCGGTATTGTTTAATGGGTCCGTTTTACAATGGAAATGCTCAAAATATCGGACCATACCGGACCACTCAATGGAAACGAGACTTTACAGAGCAATTTTAGAAAAAGTTTGTCTGGAAAAAGTCTTTGAACGTGTCTTCCTTTTTGCAGGTACGGGAGGCTGCGACAACCACGCTGGTGGATGTTTATCGCCATGTCGGCGAAAAAGTCCGGGCTGATTTGGGGAAAAGAGGACTCCCAGCTCCGCGGTGAGCTTTTCTTATTTCTGACAAGACTTTGACTAAACTGGCCTTCTTATTATGTGTTTGTGTGTTCTGTGTCCCGTGGCCTTGGCACTCAGTCTGTCCCAGTCCACACCATGCACCACCCGGCCTTTCACACACACAAGAGGGACTTTCATCCGGAGCACAATGCTGATTGACCGAGGATGGAGGGCGGGGGCGGGCATTCGTGGGCACAAAGGCAATGCTTAAGGGGGCATGTTTCTGTTGTAAACCTGCTTCTTGGGATGCATTTCATGTTTCTGTTGGTGCCATGTTTACATGTGCATTTTAGGGGGTTATTTTAACCCCCTCTCCCTCATTCCTGTCTTTGTTTTATTTGAAATTCAAGCAGCAGCAGTGTCTGTGAATGCTGGCTGCTTCCATATGTCATGTGTTGCACATATTAGACCAATCTGTAGTCTTTGTAAACACTCTGTCTCTATGTACGATTTAGAAGCTAAATCTGTCTCTTTTTATTTTTAAAAGGCTACAATCTAAATTGTTTTTCAAATACCCCAATTAGTTCTACTTTTAGTTTTTATGATTCCAGTTTAAATAATAGCAATTGTTTAAACATGTCCATTAATAAAAATAGCAAAAGCAGTCAAATAAAGTAAACATCCATCACTAAATACTAAAAATCTCCTTTTTGATGTTTGTCATAGATGCTCAGTCAGTTGAAATATTTTGTTTATAAGTGAATTGAATGTGCAAATGTTCTATATTACTGCATCTCTACTGAGTGGATTTTGGGCCTGCTGCCAGCTAGGGTCTAACTGACTGACTGACTGGGTCACAAATCAATATGGAACCAACATCAGATGATAGAGTATGAAATTATGGTTCATGAAAAAAGTTAAAAATAAAAATCCAATCAGTCTGTGGATATTAACACTCTGAATTTAAAAAAAGAAAGTGAGCACGCCTCACTGAAAAAAGGTTGTGAGTACAAAGGAGCCAAGTGTTCCAACTTAGACTCACCTTCTTTAACGTCATTAAATGAACAAAGATGTTGATGGTAAATTGATGGAGGGGCTTTAACTTTGAAAGGAAAAGCAGCATGGTGATTTTTTTGTTGAAGGATGGTGGCGGTGCCTTTGATTTGATTTTGTGATTCCGTTCTACTTGCGCTTATGGGTTTCTTTCTCCACACTGCAAAAACTAAATCTTTAGACAGTCAAAAGACCCTTGATTCAAGATAAACTTGCAAGATAAACTTAAAGTTTTTCAATGGTAAAGTAATCTGTTTTAAGAAAACAAAAAAGAATTCTTGACCATTCGTTACTCGAGATTTACATCACTACAACATTTGTTGCAGCGATAAAAATCAAGCCCAATTTTTTTACATATTAAAACAATGTCTCATCTGTAAACTGATGCCTTTAGGAGATTTTTCAATCTTTTCTTGGGTTCTTTATGCACAATAATATAACATTTAACCTGGGTTGCCCAAAAATTCGATCCGCACTGTACACATTTACGTAGACTTTCTACTGAAAGTGGTTCCTAAACCTAGTGTTAACGTAGTATACGTTGGTGGTACTGTTTAATAGGCTTCTTTACTTGCATTTGAACGGAAATTAAGAGCATTTTGTTTTTTCCTGTCCCAAAAAGAGGTCAGAGCCCTTTTTTTTCCCTGTCCAAAATGGGATATTGGACATTTGAAACGTCCCACTCAGGTTTAAAAACAGGGTGACCCTTTTACAATACGTGCTATAAATAAAACGAAGTCTAGAGAATAGAGCAGAAATTGTGAGGAATGGCTGAATTAAGCCAAGAGGGGTTTGAAGAGAGGACCATAGGAGGGGAAAACCAGTCTGTTTTTGTCTTCTTGTGGCTGTACAGCCCCTCCCCCTCTGATGAGTATGCATGTCTGGATAGAGGAGAGAGGTTATGTAAAGGGTAACTGAATCTCTTTGCTGGCTGTCACAAAAACTGGGCCATGTGACTTCCAAATGAACACAAACATTTTTTTTTAAAGATTTACCTCATTTTAGCTGTATTTTCTCTATATGTTTGATCTATAAACATGCAAAAGTGGGCGGTGCTTTGTCGCATGTCTGTATCATGCTCTGGTCTCCTGCTGCTCGACTCCTCCTCCCTCCCTGTTTTCGGCTTTTTTTTTTTCTTCCCCTCCCTCCTTCTCTGTGCCACTGCACCATGTTGGATACGAGGAGCTGAGGGGAGCAGAGGACCGGAGTGTCACTTGCAATGTAACAATGCTTACATCGAGCTGCGCACCGGGAATTCTGAAGCCAGCAGGAACCGGAGACTGAAATGTCAGGGAATTTTCCTGAGCCAAACAGACAAGCGGCACGCTAAGGAGAGGCAGCACGTGAAAAACGCTGCACTCCTAACCAGCCAGATGCACAGCTAATCACCGCTTATCCGGAGCTGCTTAGTTGTTTGGTTTAAGACCAACAGTCAGAAAAGAATCAAGGGAAGGCAGGTAGATAGCAGAGTTTTGTTGTTGTTGTTTTTTTTTTTCTTCGTTTCTTTAAAGGAGGTTGTTTTGTGCATGGATGCATTTATGTCCGTGGAGGAGACAGTAGTGCACAACAGAGGACATGTCATTGTTTCTTTGGGTTTTTTTTGTCCCACTGGTCACTGCATCTGCCCTGCATTATTGTGTGATTTGTCGTAGCCTATGATTTTAATGGTGAGTGCTTTCAAGTTTTTGTCCTCCTACTCATTTGATCTCAAAATTACACATGATTGCGTGTTAAATCTCAGACTGAGTGTTTGGAGGACTCTCGTTGCGGTGCTGCTTCATACGTGTGTGACTGTGAGTGAGGACACACCCACCTTTCCACTGCCAGTTCACATGTTGCTGCTCCCTTAAAAAACAAAAATCCCAGCACCACTTTTTTTCTGGGTCAACGCTGTAGGTCAAGTTGGAAATCTTCTGGGGACCCGTTTGTGTGTATTTTTGCCCTGACTCTCTTCTGTCTCTGTCTTTCTAGGTTACAGGCGATATTTGCTCGGTTTGATGAAGCCCTGAATTCAGGCAACATGGCTCTCAGCCCCAGTCACGGTCAGTTCTATCTTTTTTTTGTTTTTCTCTGCACCACCGTTGTATTGAGGAGACTCCATGTCAAATCATGTTATGAGGCTTTTACTGTAATCGCTCATTTAATGGGAGAGTAGTATATGTGTGTGGGGTGATAGGGAAATAAGGGTGGGTGGGGCTTGTCCATGTCCACATTGGCATATGTTCTCATGGTTGGATCTGCCTGTTGCTATGAATCCCTGTAAGAGGAGCTAACGGGATTAATGGTTTACTGTTTGTGTGTGTGTGTGTTTTGTTTATCTGACATAGCTGTTTTGAAGTATTGTGAGCTAAATTATCTGCCAACTTCTGATTTTCTGCAGTGTTTTGTATTCAAGTGGAAATAGCTCAAATTTCAAGGATGACTAATAAATAAACTCCACACAGAAGTGAAAATGCAGATTATTAATTGTTTTCTTAAGAAAATTTGTATTTTTGCAGTAATCTGTTTTGCAAGTTTAAGGAGATGTAGGTTTTCTTTTCCTGTTACTGTTAAAACTGTCGTGACTGCAGATGGATGTAGGCAATTGTCCTTTATGAAACTCACATTGCAGTCGGGTTAAAGCAGTCGAAGGTTAGTGCAAAACGTTATGTGGATTGGCTGCTTAAGAAGCGACGTTGATCTCACTCATATGTTAAATTAATTCAGTATTGTAGCTATAGTCATCTTTGTAACAGCTTATGTTAATTCTGTACAATTGATTGCTTTATTTTTAAAATGTTGTTCTTGAGCCTTTTGAATACTGTCAACACTAGAAGTGCACAAAAATATATTTCATTGTCAATAGATTGACAATGACAGTTATTAAGCAACATTGTCAATAGATGATTGCTCATTTTTAAATACTGCTGATCAAGTTCTGTTATGACTTCACGCAGCCACAATGACAGTGAACACATCAGTGCTATGCAACAAAACACAACATCACCGTCTGTTTACCTGCCTTTAGATGATCCTGCCGTCTTTACAGTAAGAAAGTAAGAACAGGAAGGAAAAAGCACACTGTTTTTGCGTGGAGAAAAAAATCTCATTGATTACAATTCGCTGATTTGTCTTCAGTAAACGAAAAGAAAAGTCTCAAGCATCATACTGGGGTGGAAGTCTTCATATGAGGCAAAATCCAGTATTGTGCTTCCCTATTGATATTTACTTTACTTTGAACTTCTCGTGCATGGTTAGCAACTGTTTGTCCTTTAGTTGTGCTTTAGGAGTGTGTGTCTGTGGCCCGGCGTTAGCTAAATGACCCTTTTTTGTGTCCATTCATTTATCAACCTGACCCCTTGTCTTGAGGAGGTCAGCCCTCAGTCTCATCCTACCTGGTTTTGAGTGTGACTGAATACTGAGTTCATAGTTCACGAGGGAAGTCCTTACTCGATTTGAAACATACAGATATTTAATAGGACTGCACAATGTGAGGAAAGCTTGCAATGTGCAAAATTAAGCCTCGTTTCCACTGAGCAGTCTGGTCCAGACTGGTATATTGAGCGGTTCCATTATAAAATGGACTCATTAAACCGGATCGAACCATACCATTTTTGGACACCCATTGGTTGTAGGTTCATTGAAAAATGGAACAACCCGGTTAGCATGGAGCTACTGTTGCAACCCATTGATTGCCGGAAGGCCAGTACAACAAAAGAAAGCGGCTGTATTCCTCTTCGCCGTCCGCAATTTTCTCTCAAACAACATTAAATGCTTTGTACAAACGAAGTACCAAAAGCCAAGCAGAAAAAAAATGACCTCCATTGTTGCTATTGTTAGCTTTGCTTTTGCTGTAGTCGCACTATTACGACTCAAAGCTACACAATCAGTCTACACCCCAGATGACTCCTGACTGTCTAACTTTGACTCACCTGAATTGCCTGGCGCTTATTTTATATGGGCGATGTGGGCTGTTGCTCAGGGCGGCATATTCCAGGGGACGAAACGGACTAAGGAAAAATCAATCCGTATTTCTTTTCTGTGATATGAATAGCGGAGTGTGCCTGTAATCATTATCTGAAGTTGAATTTAAATGGGGGGGGGGTGGTACTGAAGGATGCAACTTGTGTGGCTAAACTGGACCACTCCGTAATGTGCTGTACCGCTCAACGGAAACAGGCTCAAGTCGTCAACATTGCCATAATGACATCACTTGCGATGCATGATCAGATAGCAAAACAAGAAAACTACTAATACATCATTTCCATTTCACTGCAACAGTTTTGTCAACATAAATTGAACTCTAAATGACCCGCGTCTGCATGGGAGTTGGGGATCTAACATAAAAGGGTTCAATTTGATTGGTCAGCAATGTAGAAGGCTCCATCTGATTGGTCAAATTTGCTAAGGGCTCTATTTGATTTGTTAAATATTTGAAGCTGCCTTGAGCTTGTTTAGCATTCGAGTTAATACTTAAGGTAACCAGTTATTAGAGTTTATGCCATCTTTTGCAATAGTTGTATCATACAGGTTAATATTGCAATGACAATAAATTAGTAATTTATTGTCCAAAACCTAAAAATTACACCTACTTGTTTAGGTGGAGAGATCTCTTACAGTAGCTGAGTCACAGATCCATCAATGTTTTATCCCTACTAATAGAGTAACGGGGATTAAACAAATGAAACATAAAGACTGGGACTGAACAAAGAAAAGAAAGGACAAGTGAGTCTAAACAATGAAAGAAAACTGAAATGTGTTATTAACTTACTGCAGTTTCGAATGATGTTGGTGGTGAGTGTTCACATCTGTGCACGGCTGCTTAATCTCATCTGGCTGAGGATTTTGGCGCCCGCACAAAACTTTGTCAGCACGTGGTTTATTTTGACTGAAATCAGCTTAAAGTCCCAGCACTTTCTTACTGTAGTCCTTTATTTAAATGTGTGGTAATCAAACCAGAGTGTGCGACTTTGGATCTGTGCATAATTTGTTGAGTGTTGGTTTTATTTCATGTGGATTTTATTATGTTCCCTAAACTACTTCAACAGATATGAAAAACATTAAATGTTTCTTCTGTAACTGTAGCTTAGAGCCTGATATAAACCCAGAAGATCAGTCATTGTGACAAAGCAGCTAAAAAAACATCAATAAACAGTCAGAATTCTCCTTTTTATGTGCTGACCTATGATTTTTACACCTTTTTTTTTGCATCCATATGGACATTTGTGTGTCTGTAGCAACACATTATTAATCAAGAAAAATGTCCATCATTTATTTTCCTATAATAATTTCAATTAGACATTTAACCAAATGATCATCTATTCTTTAAAAGAAAACAAAACAGTGTAAATGGATGTAACATGAAAGAAAGCATGCCTTTGTTAGCACAGCTCTTGCTTATTAAGGTCATTCGCGTCCTGATCATCAGTAGCACCTTTTACAGTCTGTTTTAATAGTTCAAAAACAGCAGTGGCTGACACACAAGCACTCCCAGACCCACTCATTCTGCTCCGGTGCATCGCTGGCTGTGGAAAGGCAACCGTGACCCTGTTTACTGGCTAGACCGGTTGCCATAGAAAAGCTTTTCTCTGAAATATTATGGTCTATCCCACTCCCCCGCTTCAAACTGGGACTCATATTACGCTGCAGTGGGTTTCTCCTTCTCCCCTGAATGAGATTATTTTCTTTGAACTGGGCTGCAAATGCAGCAGTTTGCCTCCTTAGAGACATCAGAACAAAAAACATTCCCTTTTCTAATTTTTCCAAATCATTCCTTGTTTTTTTTCATGTCTTATTTTACTTGCATAAGTCTTCCATCATGGCTTTTCTGTGTTTCAAAATAAAGTGTATCATTCAGCAGTATATTTTAATCCAAAGGCAGCTTCCATTTCATCTAATCTCAGGAAAACGTCTTAACTTCTTGTGGTTTATCACAACATTAAATGCAATATTTACACCATTAAATATAAATATTATTGGTGGGGCTTAGAAACTCTCCACGCTGTCAACAAATTGTTGATTTGTGCATTGCGATTCTCCCAATTTATCTTTCTCCTTTACAGCTAATGTGAACTAAAGTGTTTGAAGCTGGAATGCTGTTTTTGTTGTTGACACCGCTTCCACCAAGAGGTTTATAATCAGTCTAAGTAAATAAGTCAGGCTGCTCTCTGCAAAAAAGAAAGATAGTTCAATGTGACTTCTTGAAAACATCTCACAAATTCTCCTTTCATGTGTAAAACAGCAACAAGTTTGAACGCCTATACAGATAGATGTGGCCAAAACAGTGCTGCCATCATGTGGTAACCACGAACAAATCGTCTGTTTTCTTTGATTTACATACCTGTGCATAAAACTATAGATATTCTTCCTTTTTTCCACCGAAATCTTTCATCCTTTTGTGTTCAGAGGAGCAATAATTCATAGTTTGAACCTACCTGTCCCCCATCTATCATCTTAAAACTTTTGATTTAAGCTTCTTCTAGTCCAAATAAAAGATTAACATAGTGGACTTATATGTTGTGTTCACATGGAAATTTGGTCACATCTAAATATTTTGACTAGAATTGTTTTTGTCTTCTGCTCTGTGGAGGGAATGTCTGCCTCTAGTTGCCATGGCAACACTGCCTGGCGCATGCTTGGACTGCTATATCTGTAGCTTCATGTGTATCGTTCTTTTTGTGCTACAGACTGTCTTAAAATATATTTTAAGAGATGTTCAAGATCATTATGATGCTTTACATAATCTCTGTTTCTGTTCTTCACACTAAAGTGTGTAATCCAAAATAGAATCCCAATTTCAGGAATAAGCAAACAGTATTGGACACAATTATGAATCCAGTCATTTGTTGATAAATTAAAGAGGATAATGTCGGTTTACAGTCAACGTTTTTTTTCTTGCTTGTTGCTACTTTTGTTTAAAAGCTGCAAAGGTTGTCATGACAACAGCATGCGTGCAGTCCCTTCACTATCAGATTTGCGAGCTCCTTTGCTTTCCTTGGATCAGCCCCTCCCTGTTGTCTTTGCCGTTCTTTTTCAGCGAGAGACACGTATTCCCACGGGGTCTGACTAGACAAAAGCAAAAGATGCTAATCATGGTAACGATGATGGTAATCAATGCTGATGCTCTTGTAGCAAAACAAACGGACTCTTGCTGAATTACCCAAGGGTTTCATTTCAAAGCCATACATTTGCAGATTTTTTATTTTTATTGAATGCCATCCTGTTTGTTCTATTGGGTCCTCTTTATGTTGTTAAACTCCAATGTGACTTTGGACATTTTGGACAGTCCTCAGCTTTAAAATATTTATTACTTTAAAAACATATCAGAAGTTTAAAATAAAAATAAGTTTTGCCTGATTTTCAGGATCTAGTGCAAATATTTTGATCATATACAGGCTGCAAAAATATGCTTTCCACTGCAAACAAAACCACTGTTTTACGTCAGCCTAAAAGACCACATCATATTCAAACTGTAATATCTTTAATATTTCTTAATATTCCATTTCACATAACACACAGAGATCCCTTAAGACCAACTCCAATGAAAATTGTGTTTGTAACATGTTCTTAAAGCATTTTTCTCATGATGGAGGACATATAAAATAGTTTAGGATAATCTGAGATTTTTTTTAAATTAAAATTGGGATGAATCAGGAGCAGATTTTAAAAAAGCCTTTTGAAAAAGTGCCCTGTTGTGATGCAGCAAGTGAAATCTCAAGGGGCTGATCCTCCCATTGTTTAGAAATGTTAAATAAATAAATAAATTAGCCTAAAACGGCATAATCATAATTTTAAAAAGCAGGGAATGCTTTTACAATAGAGATGATTGGAGTGGACCTTTAAAATTTTGAATCATTTAAACACAATACTTGTTATTTGGAAATAAAAGGACAAACAATCAGTGTCATGTAAAACCATTAGGTTGTATAAAACATTTGAGGTAGAATTTATAATTACTTATACCACCTATAGAGTCATCTTTGCACACAAAGTCATAATTTGTTCAGTCAAGCTAGGTCAATATTGAAAATAAGACACATAAAAAGATCCTATTAATTTTTCCAAGTGTCTGAATAAATCTGCTTACCATTAGTGTGATGAAATCCACTACAGAAGCAGACTACCTTTGTATATTGGCAATATCTCCTTACTATTATATTTCTGGATGTAGAAAACTGTCACACTTCTTATGGTTTTGTATCTGAATCTTACTTTATTTAGTACTAAACTGTAACCACCCACAACTTTAATAATCTTTAATTATCTGTTAAGATCATCAAATTATTGTGCTATTTTTTATTCTGTGCTAAACAGCTTTGAAAAAGTATATGAAGTTAAATTCTTTAGAGTGCTGATTATAAAGAAATGTGCTCCTTTTTGGTCGATCATAACGATCATGGTTACTTCTGGCCTTACACAAATGTGTTATTTTGTAGGATAGTGTTTAAGTTTAAAAGCTTAAAAGTGAGTCAGGAGGTTGTGAAGGGCTTCTGAGAGGTGGTGGTTTGGATGTAAAAGGCACAGTGTTGTTTGTGATGAGTTCAGGTTCACCAATCTGCAGGGAACACAGCGAATCCCTGTTTGGACTCCTTAGACGTCTGTGTGTGCCGCTCCTCTTCTCTACCATCACACACAGAGGCAGCGGGCTTGCCTCCGCACTGGCTGCAACACTATGATGTCATCTCCCCTTCGATTGGCTGTGAGGCTGCTAAGAGAAGGTGGAGAGAGGCTGTGAAAAGAAGAGGGGAGGGATAGAAGAGCAGGGAGTGAAAGAGAAAATGCCGGCACTTTTTGGGTGGAGGGGCTTTTGGACAGCGATGTGAGGAGTGCGACCTTATGCACATGATGAAGTGTGTGTGAGGCCTTGGTATTTGTTTTGGGGCACAACTTGCAGAAGAGAGGGACAACCTAGAACCACGCCCTCCCTGAAGCATGAGGAGACTTATCTGCGAGCGCATCTGTGACTGTGAGTGCACTAAAAAGACTCGGGTGTGTGACAATACGAGATGTCGGTGTCTGACAGGACACATGTATATATGCTCTATGCATTTAACAATTATTAAGCTGCACATGGTAGCATTGTCCATTCATGTGCATATTCTCATGCATGTAAATCATTGTGCGTCTGTGTATTACATGTATACATGAGTTGATGTACGAGTCCGGTGTATAGGGTGGTGGCTTTGGTGCACTTCTCCATGCCAAAGAAACTGGTGCAATTTCATTGTTTTGCCAACGGTTTGATCTTCACAGTCAGCTGTATATGTGGGCGTCCTCACATTTTGCTCAGATTGTTGGGACTAAAATCTCAAGTTTCTCTGCTAGCTTTGCAGCTCTGATTTCTGCTGGCGTGCAAGAGCCGATAGGCTTCAGGGATTTCTCTGTCACCAGTTTTGGCCATCTTTATTTGTTAAATGTCAGTGATAACTGATCCTAAATATGTGGGCGCTGCTTTCTTTTCCTCTGAAGCCGTGGAAAGTTATTTAATTGGTATTGATTTATCCTTTACTGACTTAGCTGTCTGTCTTTTTGTGCTTTGCCTTTTTTTGTCTCTAAAAGGACAAAAATGTAATAATTTACATTAGCTAATCATGTTTTATTTGTATTAAATTTAAAATATGACATTTAACCTATTAAAAACTTTGTTCATGCAAATGACTTTGCTCCAACTGTTGGCAGAGTTCAATGTAGGTTTGTAACGCTATGTTTTTGTTTCCTGCACAGATCGTAGTTTCGATGACAACGACAGTGTGGATGAACGCTCTTCCTCTGCTCAGGCCTCTTTTAAGGTTCCCAAAGTTCCCAAGAAGCCTGCAGAATCATCTGCTGCACGCAGACCCAGCGCTACAGGCGGAAAGCTAGGTACTTTATTCATGTTTTTGCTTTAAAAAATGCACATATGCACTTTATTTATTTCATACAAGAGAACACAATGTGATACATTATTCAGTTTCTATTAGGCTTAGTAGAGCTTAGCTTAGCTTAGTAGAATATTTAAAGTTTACAGGGTTTCCAAAAACCTTCACACACCAATATAAACATCATTCATTTAGTATGCACATTTTCTCCTATCACACATAAATGTGCATCTAAGACTCGTACAGAGCAGAGGCTTAATTCCCTAAAGGTTCACTATTACAGAAAAACAGTCTTATAAGATGGCCAGGACAGCTTTTAAACCCTGTAGTATTTCTTGATGCATAGTTACCTAAATTTACAGTATGATTAGATTGTTTTTGGATTTAAATAATGCAGGTCTTTATTTCAAAAATGTGTCTTTGCCCTAGTTGGTTTTGTAAACATTTATTGTTTAAAATAATCCTTTTTTTTTCACTCAAGTGTGCTCTTGGAATTTATGGTTTCTAATTCCTACCTCTGGGTGTATGGTGATGCAGTGGTCAGCACTCTCACTTCACAGCGATGAGGCTGTGGTTTGCATCCCAGTTGGAACTTTTCTGTGTGGAGTTTGCATGTTCTCCTCCCACATGTTTGGGTTTTCTCCAGGCACTCTGGAAAAAAACATGCTTCATAGGTTAATAGGTGTTTCTAAATTGCCCCTAGGTGTGAATGTGAGTGTGTGGCTCTGCAACAGACTGGCAACTTGTTCAGGGTGGACCCATCCCTCGCCCAACAGTATCTGGGTTGGCTCCAGCAACCCTGTGACCCCAAAAGGGGATCAGCATGTTCAGAAGATAGATTGATCATATCTACCAAATTATTAGATTTTTTAGTGTGTTAGTTACATATTTTTGTTGCTTATAGTGTGATTACATATGCGCTGTTTCCCTTTTTCATTTTAGGTGACAGTCTCTGTACCTCCGTTCCTTGCATTTTTCACTAAAGACATATGGTCCAGAGAAAGGGGGGGAAAAAAGCCCTGTAAACCTGTTTTTCTCAGCATTTTTTATGACTTTAAATTCTGCAACAAAGGTTATTTTAGCTGCTTAGTCTACAGTTGCACACCTACTATAGATCAAGGGTCTCAGGCTGCCTCCATCATCTCATTGAAGAATCATGTCATTATTCCAGTGATGCAAAACCAATCCAATCAATTTTTTAGTACTTTATTCTTTTTTAGGTTCAGATCCATTTTTCACAAAAAGGCGGACTATTTGATGCGTAATGCGGCCCGTTGTCACGGTAACAAGTCAGTGCATCGCTGAGCCGCCAACGACCTTGAATTGCAGCGGCAAATGAAAGCGATGTATGTACTGATCATCACAAAAAGTTCAATAAAGCATCAGTTCAGAGAGAAAGTTCACCTCTTACAGCTTGTTTTTGTCCAGAATATGAGCCAAAAAGTTTGTTTTTAAGAGGCCTGCACACATAGAACATTGTGACTGGAACTTCTTCCAGGACACCCAGCAGCCAATCAGATTTGAGTATTCACCCGGATTATTTAAAGTGCAGAAACACAGTGTTTCTCATGGCTGTGTGTCAGCATTTTTGTTTTCTTGGAGTAATACTGTGGAAATTAAAGTCTTTACAGTTCAGCTTATCTTACTGTTGATATGTTTTGTGCACACAAAATAAAATTCTGAGATACTGCTTTATAGATTTAAACATTTCACGCAGTAAAAAGGAATTAAAACATTTTCTCTCTGGCCCTTTTTTTTTTGTTCATAGGCTGCATATTGTCATATAAAATTTAACTTGTAAAACATTGAAATTATTCGTGATAAATCACCACCTGAAAGTGTGATTAATCTGATTAATATTTTTAATCTCTTGACAGCAGTACTATTTATACACGCTGACATGAGGGTTACAATTCATATTTTTTCACTAAAACATTGCCTCATTAAAAAACGTGGAGTGAATTAAACCAAAGCAAATTTATTAGATGAAAGAAGATTTTTCTAAACCTTGTAATTGTAAACACTCTTAGTATCTCTTTGGTATTACCTAATTTGTAACAAAGTGTATTTAAACTTAATTATTGAGAAAACTGAAAAAAAACATAATAAATCTCTCCTCAGTTTTTTTTTTTTTTTTTTTTTTTTATTGTAGCTTCATGTTCACCTTGTTGTCATGTGATTGTTTTGGAGAAATGTGCCTGCAGCGTCACAAAAAGGTCAGACTAGTGCTCAGGTGTCACCTCCCAGGCCATCCTGCTAGGCATCCACTATTTAGGTTTTTAAGAATAGAGCAAATATGGAAAGTAAAAGTGCTATTATTTATTTTAAATAAAAAGTTAAGCTATTTTTGACAGTAATATTAATTAAATTCATTAATAAAAACAGGCACATTTCCCTTTGCAAAACGGGGTTAAAATTGGTGTTTGCATCCATTCTTTTTAGCAGGACTTTTCCAGACTGGGGTTTTACTACAACACCTGCACTGATCCGCCTTTACCTTGTTGATTTAGTTCAGACCTTTGAGCGGGCCAGTCCAGTTCCTTTGATCCATATGAGTCTCCTCCCTGCTAAGCAGTTGTAGGAGATGGGCCTTCCCTGTTTCCAGCCCTCAGGGAGCTGTGATTGCCCATTACTGCCAGGAAGTCTATGAACAGCACTGTCTGCTCAAGGTTTTAAACAGTTGTGCATACCTGGCTGTTTAAACGGTTTGCAACCAGAAGTTGCTGCATATTTTTTCTGAAACAGTGAAGCCGTCTGGCATAAACAACATAGTTTATTCCAGAAATCTTCATTATAAGTCCTGGCACCAGAGCAGCTCATCTAGGTCCATACATGAGGGTGAAGGAAAAGTTTTTTTTTTTGCCTCAAACTTGTGGAGCTTTAGTTTTACTTTTTAAAAATGTCCTTTTTTGGTGATAATGCTGCAACTGTAATCGTCTGTCCTGTGCTTTCTTTCCAGTGTCTAAGGAAAGTGCCGGCGCAATCGATGAAGAGGATTTCGTTAAAGCTTTTACAGATGTTCCCACTGTCCAGGTACAAAATGAAGCAAACGCGTCCTCAATTTGCACTGGATTGCAAAACTGCTCAAAACTCTCATACTTTGCAGATCTACTCAACAAGAGATCTTGAGGACAACCTCAATAAGATCCGGGAGATCTGTTCGGATGACAAACACGACTGGGACCAGAGAGCGAATGCTGTCAGTAGATTGCCCTGTCTTTGAACCTATCGTTTTAGTTCTTTTTCTTATCAGCCATCCTTGTTTTGTTTGCTTTTACAGCTGAAGAAGATCCGCTCCTTGCTGGTGGCAGGTGCAGCTAGCTACGACTGTTTTTACCAGCACCTACGACTGCTGGACGGAGCCTTCAAGTTGTCAGCTAAAGACCTGCGCTCACAAGTGGTCAGGGAGGCCTGCATCACTGTCGCGTGAGTCTGGATATTTTTTACATGTGAGACTGAAAGTAAATATTTGTACTATTACTCTTTTAGTCTTTAGAAAAAAAGAAGAAACATATGACAAACACACGGAATAGAATAAAACTTTATTGATCCCACAAAGGGGAAATTACCTTGTTACAATAGCTCTATTAAAACATCAGATAGATAATAAATAACAATAGAAATTCACTTAAAAAAACTAATAATACAAAATGAATATCTTCGAAAGCTCTCCTTCTTACAACAAGGTGTTATAGTCTTTGGCTGAAAGAGCTCCTTGGTGCATCCATAGTTCCATGCAGAGGATGATGATGAAGAGGATTGTCAGTGATAGATTCCAGTTTTCGCTCTATCCTCTTCTCACCCACCACAGTGACAAACTCTAGGGGACATCCCAGTACGGAGACGGATCTCCTCACCAGTTTGTCGATCGTCTTCCTGTTCTTGTCAGTGCCTCCTCCCCCTACTCCAGCAGTTCGTTCCTTAGAAGATACAACGCCATCATGAAATACTCTTCCAGAGTCCTGCAATCTCAGAAAAACCTCAATCTCTTCAGCCTCTACTGCGATCGCCAGTCGCTTCTCTGGCGACATTTTGTTGTTGCCAAGCGACAAAAACTGATCGTGTACCAATGCATCCACAGACCACTTCAGATCCAAAAAGGAGTAACAGGCCTGTCACTGCATTCACCACGTGTTAAAAAAGAGTCCATGTCCATCAAAAACAAATTAATAATAGTAGAATAACAAAAACACAGATTAGTTAACCCGGCGCTATGGTAACTGACAGCGTGCTGTGGTGCTGGAAAAGTTATAGATAAGTGAGGCCTTTTTGTATGTTGTAATTTGTGTCCTTCCCTGTCTGTGCAGCCACCTCTCATCAGTGCTGGGCAATAAATTTGACCATGGAGCGGAGGCCATTGTCCCTGTCCTGTTCAACCTCATTCCCAACTGTGCTAAAGTCATGGCCACATCTGGCGTGTCGGCCATCCGGATCATTATACGCGTGAGTTTTGTTATGTTTTTTTCTTTGAGTTAAATTTTTGAGGCTTTAGCTTCACATTTCTTTATTTCCCTCTGTGCAGCACACTCATGTTCCCCGGCTCATCCCACTTATAACCAGCAACTGCACATCCAAGTCTGTGTCTGTCAGAAGGTGAGATGCAGCATGATGTTGTGACATTTCAAATGAAATTACTGAAATGTTTTCATTGAGAAAAATTGAAACAAACACGTTTTTTAGGCGGTGCTATGACTTTTTGGACCTTTTACTACAAGAATGGCAGACCCACTCTCTAGAAAGGTAAGTAGATGCTGAAAAAAATCCCAGCAAAAGTGTGCATTTATCATAAATGCACAATATTTATATATTATCAGTTTTAAATGTTTTTTAAATGTTTTGCTTTGTGCATTCAGGCATACTGCAGTTCTAGTTGATAGTATCAAAAAGGGAATTCATGATGCGGACTCGGAGGCCAGAGTGGAAGCACGCAAGTAAGACAATCATTTCAAGAAAAATGAAATTGTGGGAAAGACACAAACCAATCAGTGTGGAGTCTATTTGCCTTTTCTAAATTCTTCCCTAACTTTTTTTCTTTTTCTTTTAGGGCCTATTGGGGTTTAAGGAATCACTTCCCAGCAGAAGCAGATGCTCTCTACAATTCCTTAGAGACGTCATACCAGAGAACGCTCCAGTCCTGCCTGAAGAGCTCTGGAAGTGTGGCCTCGCTTCCCCAGAGTGACCGCTCCTCGTCGTCCTCACAGGAGAGCCTAAAGTAATACATCCTGAAAAATCACTCCTGCACCTTTACACCTGTGAGGTTGATTAAAGATCTTATTCATATCTTATTTGGGATCGTATTCATGAATAAAATTAAAACGTTATGAATTTATAACATCAGACTAAGTAACACAAAAACGGTCTGTTCTTAAACGTTTATCTCTTCTAACCCAACAAACACCGGTATTTGTATTTTATTTTGAAATCCATCTCGGCTAAAAGAGAAAGCTATTTTCTCCCTTAAGAAAATGTCACCATCTGCAAGCTTATCTGTACAATCTGTTAAAAACTACAAATGTTGATTGTCACCTTTCTCTGTTGACAGCCGAAAACAAATTTCAAATACTTAAAAATCAATGTTGGATTTTCAAAATAAAACAACTAAAATGTATCAGTTTATCCCTTGACGCCTGAATTTATTTCTAGCTATGAAAAAAAATCAATTTTGTTTTTGCTTTCAATTAGATGCATATTAAAACAAAAAAGCAAATGATTTTCATTTTCAATTTTTATTCTTCATTTATTAGTTTTATGCAGCGCTCCTCCCTTAAAGGAACTTCAGGGGACATTTTTAACTTGACTGTTAAGAGGAAGCCTCAAAAATCAAAATGTTCTGGTTGCAGTCAAGTATTACAAAATACAGAAATATATTAAATATTTTAAATTAAAAATTACTTTTTCATCTGGGGCATTGTGTACTAATCATTTTTTGTCTTTACTGTTTTATCAGCCGTCCTCTTTCTTCCAAATGGTCTGCAGCTCCAGGGCGAGGTGAGTCTCACACACATGGGGCACTACATACACACACACACACACACACACGTGGTTTTTCAATACTTGATGGTCCGATAATGCACTCACCAAATTGAGTGTTTGCTCCTACAAAATCATTTCCCTTCACTCTCATTTTTCATTGGACAAGCTGATGCGTTTTTGTTTGATCTACCACACACAAAAACATGTCTATATGCATTTCGTTGTTCTTTTGTATCGTGTTGTGTGATGCATGCATGTGTTTGTGATATATTTATGTGTTTGTATGGGAAATATTTATATATTTATACAGTAGATATATATATATTTCTCGTCACCTCCCATCCCTTTTCCAACACGCTGCTCCTGCTCCTCCTGTCCCATCAGTCCCTGCCAGTTCAAAAGGTGGGGTGTCGTTGACGTCCCTGCAGCGTTCCCGTAGCGACGTGGATGTAAACGCAGCAGCAGTTTCTAAACAGCGCCACGTCGGACAAGCCAGAGTAGCGGGCCAGCAGCCCGCTCGCTCCTACTCCTCTCTGGGTAAGGGCTCTGTCAGACAAGTTAATGGATTGATCGGAGGGTTCAGGCCTCCACCAGCATGTGGTCAGCTGGAAATGGGGCTGGTACATTTATGAGTCACATCAGGGTAGAGGAACCATATCCCCGGTTCATGATAGGCTCCTTTCTAGCAGTCTGCAAGGATGGACGTGGACACTCACACTGTAGCTCTCACCTCTCCTGCTTGTTTACATGTGCTCGTCTTTTCAGTGGATATTCTTTCTGCATGTTCTCTAGATCAATATTGTCTTTTTTTTCATCTATATATGGTTGATCCCTACATCTGTTTACATCTTTCTCCAATAGCTTGTATGGCACTAATAGAAACTGTGCTCCTTTCTTCTTCTCCTTCACTATTCATTTGATTATTTTTCTTCAAATTTCCATCCATTACTTTTGCTTCTTTCTTCTTTCTCTCACCTTTGTTCCAACATACTCTTTTATTTATTCTGGTATGCTTCTCCTCCACCCTTTTTCTATTTGCTCCTTAAGATGACGCCTCTGATAAGGCGGATGGTAAGATCGTCTCTTCTTCTCCATGTCTTCACATCATTGTGCTTTATGTAAACTTAGCTAGTTGGCGCCCCCTGCTGTTACTGTTCCTGTCGTCTTCATCTCATCATTTATCAGAAAATATTATTTCACAGCTTTTGTTGTCTACCTCTATTAAGATCCTTTTTTTTTATTACTGCGATTAAATTAGGATTTTTCAAATATTTCACAGATAGGCTATAGATGTAGTCTTGTAGGTGTAAAGTTAATTAGATTTTTTTTGTGTTTGTAAGAACAAGAGGAGACAATTACACAGTCGTTGGGATTTAGTTGTTAATCTACAACTTTTCAACTGTAAATAAAAAAAATATATACAAAACCAGCATCAAAATTATTTAAATTGAGGTTTTTACCTTATTTACACAAATAAAAGGCGTTTAAAATTAACTAAATAGTGATTCATTTCTTAAACGTAACAAATTAATAATCATTTTAATCTTTGTAACTGGTCATGTGTTTTTGGTTCATATAATTCTGTGGATTTCCTTCAGAAATGTTTTATTAAGCTACTGGATTTTTCATTTATAATCATGAAAAAGGTCATTTTAAACATTTTTGTATCGTAACCATCTGTTTTCACCTGCTTGAGCTGTGGTCCTTTCCATTCAGAGGCTCACAGCTTAAATTATTTTTATTGTGACGTTTGAGCTTTGACACAAAAACATCAATGTTCTTTTTGCATTTTCATGATTGTCCTTCCACTGACCTGCAGGCCGCGTTCGTACGAAGCAGCTGTTGTCCACAGCCAGCAGCGTTTCAAGCCAGGTGGACTCTCGGGGACGCAGTCGCGCCAAAATGGTCTCCCAGTCACAACGTAAGTCCTCTCATCCAAACGGATACAACTATAAGCTGAAATGTCAGTGGAAAGATCGCAAAGTTTATGTCACTGACAAACAGATGTTTGGAAACCCAGCTGGGGTTTCTCCACCTTAAATGATTGCCGTCATGGTAACAATCAGCTCCATATATAAATGTTTTTGTGCCTTCAGGTTCCGACGAATCCGATTGTACACCAGGTATTCCTATCCGTTTGTCAGAGTGTGCTTGTGTTTTTATTTTTTGTGCACCACAGTGGGAATGGTGACCCCACCTGCTACTGCTCTCATTCTGATCAAGGTGTGTTCTCTGCATGCTGTGTCTCATCACTGAGGACGGTGTGGTGGACAGGGACAAGACTATTAACATGTCAAACACAAGAAATGGAAAGTCTTTTTTGAGGAATAGCAACAAGTTAAAGTTGGTGCTCTCTGGGATGGGATTCAGCTAAAATATGGATAATTTTTTAATCAAAGATACACTTTTTTTCCCAATAGTATAAAATTACCTGAAATGGCCAACAAGAAATCATCAGATTTATGTATAAAAGGGTGACTGTGAATCCTGTTCTTCATATTTTTGTTGAAGTGCTTTTTTTCTCTTGATTAGCAGGCTTGGGTTTGTGCATACACCATAACATGCACTGCTTCTCCCAGCCTTCCATTTACAGCTGGTTTAGTTTGTACTGTTTTTGTTTTTCTTTTGTTACAGTATTTTTTTTAAACATAGTGTTTTCGCGTCACTTTATTTCCTGGTATGAAATACCGGGATGTGCTCCCATCGAACACCCATAACGCTTTTTGCGCTAACCCATAATTCATCTGGTTTAATCTGCTGTTCCCTCCCCTCACCTCTGCTTTTCCCCCCTCCACTCAACCAATGGGGTTAATCGCTCAGGATCTCAGTCGGCTAACCCTGTCGGTGGTAAGATTACAGCGATATTATTATTTTTACCCTCAGTTTTGCTTAGTTTTTTAGCTATACTTCCCTTCTCCTGTTGCTCATAGTTCCTCTTCACATGCATGTGTAAGGTCACTTATAGCTCCTCCCACTGTGGCCAAGGCATGCTGAGTTTTTTTCTCACAAACCTTAGATCAGGGGTCTCCAACCTTGTTCCTCAAGGGCTACTGCTCTGCTTGCTTTGCAGCTAACCTTGCTTCAGTAATTGCTGCTCACCTGGATCAGGTGTGTTCAGTCAATCAGAAACTGGGCCGATTCAATCCAGCTAATCAGCATCTACTGAAGCAAGGTTAGCTGCAAAACAAGCAGGACGGTAGCCCTCGAGGAACAGGGTTGGAGACCCCTACCTTAGATTATTGTGAACACGCTGGTTTAAACCCTCATCTTTCTGCCCTCCTGTTTGGTTCTGGATTTTGCCAAACCTTTTCATTTTTTTCCTATTTTGTACATGGGTCGGACAGCTGTAATATAAAAATTAAAATGGAGAGGTTTTTTGTAATTATTTTTATTTAATCACTACTTTGATGTAACTGATATTATCATCTTAAGTCTTTAAATGTGATCTTTTATCAGATTAATTCAGCTGTTTTTTTAAGTATTTTTGACAGTTGAGTTAAGGAGAAAAGATGTTTTTAGCCAATCTGTTTACTCAAGTATACCAGAAACTGGTCATTGGAGTGAAAATAACTACATTTGTAACATTTTATTTAGAAAAAAATCTTAAGTTGAAGTGAAATGTTATCTTTAGTTGGTTTTGTCCGTCCAATTGCCTCAATAGTCAAAGTAACACTGAAAAACTGTGTTGCAATCAATTGAACTGCCCTCTTCTACAATAGCCACACAAAGCAAAGGTGAAACTTTCTAGTTAATTAATTAATTATTAATTAATTAAATTATGGTTAGGTTAATTCAAAGAGCTAGAAAAACTAGAAGCAGCATTAGCATTGGCTGTGTACTACCACAATAAAGGATGTGTGACTAAATACTGGCTTCAATATTTACTTATTTTTCTTATTTTTTAGCATTTTGAAGCATGTTAATTACCCTTTTTTTAGTTTGTGCCCATTGACGGTAGGAGTCACACTTCCAGTTCTCATATACAATCAATGTTCATGCCTGATGGTCAGCTAAAATCTGTACTCAGTTTGCAGAGATGCACCGACAGAAAGGAGGTGGAAAATGGCAAAGAATACAAAATATTCCCACAACTGTTTGTCCTATTTAAGTCCATAATTTTAGTATTACATGAAATACCATATATCTTCCAATAGTAGCCCAGGCTTTTTTTCCATAAATTTGCAACCGGGCCGGCGTTTAATAGAGACCGGTGTCTTTTGGAGACCGGCGTTTATTTCTTCACAGACAGAATGGTTATGGCAAATAGGTTCATTTAGCTGTGAAATTCAGTCACAAAATGCAGAAAACACCAGATGAAAATTTCAGGATTTCTTAATATGATGAGAACATTGTATTTTGTTTTGAGTAGCACTGGACACGCGAACATTTTCTTTCTCTTTGAAGCATCATCAATCTCCATGTGAAAAATCCTCTTTGCTTTCATGCCGATCATTTTCCCGAAGAAAACGTCACCTTTCCGTTTTTGCTTAATAATCTATGTTCAAACCAGTTCTTCTAATTCGTCGCTCGCTTTGCTACCTAAAGGGTCCTAAAGGAGCTTGACCACTATTGGATACCGGCGTTCAAGTCAACAAACACCTGTTATACCCGGTGTTTATTGGAGACCGGTGTCTATTAGAGACCAGCCACTATTGGAAGTTATACGGTACCTTTATTCAAACTGTGTCTTTATAGTCGTCTTGAAGATGTGTGCGGTTCAGCTGTGTGTTATTACATAGCAGTAGTGTAACCCCTCTGCTGAGTGCATGTGGATTGACTTGTGCCTAAAAAATAAAAAGAGTCTGCTGCTGCATTCCTAATTTCATTATCAGAAGTCCAGCTTTTTTCAGGTCATACACGGCCTTCCAGAGCAGTTTCTCCTCGAGTTGAATTCAGACTTATGGGCTTAGTGCATGGAAGCAGGATCTCCAGGAGGAAACTTTAAAACTGTTAACCAGTATTGACAAAAAAACAAAGACAATGTAGCCAAATCTGCAACTGTTGCTTCCTGATACATGCGTCACCATTTTAAAACCAGTTGACAGTGATTGGTCCGAGTCGGTCAGTCACGTTTTTAGGGGAACTATAGTCGCCAATCACGAGTGAGCTTGTTCAAAATCCACATCCCTTCCATTGAAAGCGGGCTCGGGAGAAGCTGTCAATCAAATGTTTGAGGTGTGGGCCAGCTGGCTCCACATACTTTTACTGAGGCATTTGATTGGTCAGTTTATAACTTGAATAACTTGGGATAAAGAACAAATATCATGGAAAAAGGTTAGAATTTAAAAGAAGATGGAAAGAAGAATGTATCAAAGCAGGAATGGTTATTCTGACGAATAAAATGACAGAGTAATAGCTGTCTATTTCTCAATAGAAGTTGATGGGATTTTGACCTTCTTGGATCTAGAAGGTACTTCCTTTTTGGAAACATGAAAGGAGCCGGGTTGAGATGTCCATTGTTTTTACAGTCAGTGTTAACCAGTCAAGCTAAGTATACGATAAAATCTCTAAGTAAACTTTTACTTTTGCTTCAGATCTTTTTCTGTTCTGAATTTTTGCTATCATATGTCAGGCTGTCATGTTTTTAAGATACTGATTCTAAAATCTATAATCATCTTTCTAAATGGTTCCACTATTTGTGGGGGTTTTTTTGTGTGTGTGTGTTTTTCTTGCACTGGTGAAGCCGGCAGTCGCAGTGGTTCCCCGGGCCGCGTGTTGACCACCACAGCTCTGAGTACCATGAGCTCTGGGGCTCACAGGGTGCTTCCTGGACCTGCAGGTGATGGACACAGGCGGAGCCGCATCCCTCGCAGCCAGGGCTGCTCCCGGGACTCGTCACCGACTCGTCTGTCTGTTGGTAAGAAACACTCCACAGGGTGAAACCATGCCCCTGACCTCAGATGTGAAGTACCTCACTCTTAACCTTTGACGCGTTGATACATCCTGGATGAAGCTTGGATCTCAACTGTACTTCCCCTGCTCCTTGTGCTCCTTGTACTCCTCACCCTGCCCTCTTTTATTCCTCCTACCCTTTTCTTCTAGCTCCTTCTAGCATTAGTTCCATCTACAATGGAAGCAGAGGAGGTAAGGCTTCACCGTAGTCAGACCTAAAAATCATCCCTCCATCTCTTGACTCCCATTCATTTCAACTCCCCCAACGTTCTGGTCTTTCCATCAAGTTTGCTGCTTTGGTTTCTTAGAGCTTGCATTTTCCAAACTCTCGAGTTTTGTGGCTGGAGCGTTGTGGTGATGGTTGCTCCCGATCAGCACATTCAAGCTACAGAAATACACTCTGCTTTTTCTACACTGACCTGCCATTAGTGGCTGTGAAGGCGGCCTTCTCCCAGAGAGCTCCTGATGTTTGTTTAATCGCTACTTTTCAGCTTGGTTGTTCCTGATTAACCCCTGGCTGATTGTGTAAAAGTTGAAACTGGGTTGGTTTCTGTTCTCCTCCTCCTCCTCGACCTGCTTGATTTTTATTTTTTCCTTTGAAATAAAATCAATTTCAGAGGTTTCATTTTTCTATGCTTTAATGAAGAAGAAAACACCTGTGTTGACAGGTACAATGGCCTGGGGGTGGGGGGATCTGCAGGTCTGCATGTCATTAAAGAGCCATCTCTATTGAAATTTTGATAACTGAGTGTACACGTGTAGTATTTTTATCATATATGAGTTCTAATTTTACCAAAGCGATGTGTACTTTACATTTTATAGTCAGTTTAAAGACCCACTCTGATCATCTTTTTGTTCTATTGTAAAAGCATTCCAAAAAATGCCACAAGAACATGTTAAAAACACAACAGAGTGGGTCTCTAATGGGTTTCATGTCTAATTTAGATTTTTTTCAGCATAAAAGCACTGTTTTTCTAAACTTTAATGATCTAAAGTATTCTTTAGAATAAATAATTTCTGAAGTTTTTATTATTGAATAATAAAAAAGTTATCAAAGCACGTGGAGATGCCCTCTAAGGACCAGTAGATCTGCTTTGTTTCTTCGTTCCCTTATTTCACTCTTTCTCCCCTCTCACTATTCATGTGTTTTTCTGTTTTTGTGTTTTTGTCATGTTCTTCATGTGTCTTTGTGTTCCTTAAATTGTCTTTCCTCCCACGTCTCTTCCTCTTCCTCGTTTTCGAACTTGCACTTGTCGTCTGGGCGTCGTTAGCCCGGGGCAGTCGCATCCCGCGGCCCAGTATGAGTCAGGGCTGCAGCAGAGATGCCAGCAGAGAGAGCAGCCGGGACACCAGCCCCGTACGCTCCTTCACGCCCCTCGGTGAGTAGCTGTGGGATAGATACCCAGAGATGTTTTGAGGGAAATTAGGATGAAACCAACTCCCGCAGAGGGGTTCCAGGTTTTAGATTTGTCTTCTATTTAATCAAGAAAAAAAAAAAAAAGACTTGCATGTTTCCGTGTTTTTTTCCAAGTGTTTTTTTTTCTTACTCCGCAGTTCAATCAGCATAAAATGCCTATACAGGTTTTTTTCTGGCTTTTATGTAGGTGGGTGTTAAATTCTGTGCGTGTTTTAATATCGGTTACAGCAACACGGAGCTACTCTCGCTCCACTGGAGCTCTCCACACACCTGATGCTTTTGGGGCTGCAGGTGAAGGCTGAGTACATCTCTTTCTCAGTTTCTCAACCACCACCTCTATGTTTTTGTTTTTAATTTCTCCTCTTCCTGTTTGGTTTCTTCAAGTACCTGTCATCCACTTTAATAATTATCGTCTTCTTTTGTCAGCTTCCAGCAGCCTTTTTTTTTTTATTTGCTTGTTTCCTTTTCTGTCTTTATTGAGCCCGAGGTTACTGAGCCCTCTAGTGGAGTTGCATGCTTCCTTCAGTCCACAATAATTCAGATTTTTATCTGGGTCCTTTTTTTGTTTGTCTGTTTAGCTCTGCATATCTTCTGTAAGGACATCAACATGTTTTCTTCTTTTTTTTAAACAATCTATTTCCCCCAAGTGACAGCTACATTGTTGTCTAACATTTCATCACATCAACTTACAGGATTTAGGGAAAATGGTGCAATTGGGTCAGACAAAAATCTGTCAGACCTCATAAAACCATTTGAGAGAGGAACTTTGTTGTGAAGGAGAAACTCTTTCTGAAGTTTTGGTTCTGCTGTTCTTCTGTGCATCCTTCCTCTGCAGGCTCAGGTTTCGGGATCAGCCAGTCTAGTCGCCTCTCCTCTTCGGTCAGTGCCATGAGGGTCCTTAATACTGGCTCGGATGTGGAGGAGGCCCTTGCAGATGCGTTGGTATGAAAGCTCTGACTCTCACAGAATCTATGCACAAACTAGAACGCCGTTAACTCACTTCTCCAATAAAGAGTGTCTGTGTTTTAACTAAAACCCTGGTTCTACCTTTGTTTAACGCTGTCAGCTGTTGGGCGACATGAGATCTAAGGTCAGCTCCATCTCCTCCCCTTTAACCTGTGTGCTGTGAGTGTGTGTGTGCTTAATTTAGCATGTGCCTGTGTTTGTTTAATTCCTTAGCTTTTTATCCCACCGCCTTTGTTTTTCATTTTAATTTCATCTCCTATTTTTCTTTTTCTTTGCTCTCTACCTGCAGAAGAAGCCAGCACGGCGGCGATATGAGAATTACAGCATGTACTCTGACGACGACGCCAACAGCGACGCATCCAGCGCGTGTTCTGAAAGGTCCTACAGTTCACGGAACGGGGGGGCCATTCCCACCTACATGAGGCAGACTGAAGATGTGGCTGAGGTTTGTCAACACAGAGCATAACTCTGGATTTCCTCTGTGTTCCCTCATGTATCACGGAAGTTGCATTCTATAACTTGCGCTAGACAAAATCCATGGTCAACTTCACTTTTTACAAACATCATAGACGTTTTAAAAATGTCATAGATGTGTTCACTACAAACTTTATACACTTTTCTCAGACAGACATGAACATTTTCAGATTTTTTTTTTCTTGTTTAAGCTCTCAAAGTTCAAACCGTCATAGGAAAAAAAAGTCCAATATTATAGAGCGAAAGCAAAGGTCTGATTCCGATCAGATAGATTTGGAAAGCTGAATGCATTCTGTCCTGACACAGCAGGAGATTGATTGACAAGGTCTACAGCCAATCAGCATGCAGAACACAACACAGTAAAAAAAAAGGGAAAGAAAAAGCAAATTTGCACAAAAAAACACGCAAAGCTGCAAAAGGTGAACCGTTATACACCAAGGGACACTACTGGAAACCCAATCAGCCTGACGTTTATTGTGTTTTTGCTGTGAAAAATGTTTTTGAACAACCTTTTTCTGTGTTTTTAACCATCTAGGTTTATAGACTCATATATACAGCGCTCAGCATAAATGAGTACATTCCACTAAATTTTTCAGGAAACCTTTAGTGTCCTTTCAAAATCAACATTTTCTAGATATTATACTACAAAATACTCTCACAAATGTGGGCCATTGTTTGCAAACAAGATTTGTTAATTTGCACAAAGAAAACTGTGATTTTCCCAACTAATTAATTCGAGCTCATGTTGCAAAAATGAGTCCACCCCAAGTATAGTCTTGGGAGAAAAGCCTCACTTAAGACAATAAAATTCTAATTAACAGACATCCAACCACAGGTGAGTCTCATGGTTCATTTAAGATGTGTCCAGGACACAGGTAACTCTAAAAGAGCATTACTTAACAAAGAAAAGCCCTTCCTATTTCATGCTGTCAGAAATGGCTCCTCATGGAAAAGAAATGTGAGAATGCCTAGAATTTGCTAGTGCCCATGCTAAAAGAAAATGTTGTGATCTTAGTTACATTATTCACCTTCATTTCATGTTTTGGAGTTAAATAAGTGTTCAATAAAACTCATTCTTGTGGAAAGTTTGGAAATAGTACTTTTGTTCATTACTCTACTGATTCAATTAGTACTTTTTAAAGAGGGTGTATTCATTTATGCTGAGCACTGTCTGTATAAATGATTGGTTTTGAGGGATAATGTATTTGCAATCATGATTGATTTTTTTTTGTAAGTAGAGGCCATATTCATTGCTATATAGTACAAGAAAAATTGCTGTTACTTGTAGCCAGCTACAACTTCGGAATAAAAAATAATCGAGCTAGTTTAATTTAATTTCCTTTTGTTTTTTTTATTATAATTGTTTTCATATAAAGCACCGGCTCTCTCCCACCGTCCAAAAATATTCATCTTAGGCTGATTGGTGACTCGAAACGATATCTCGTGTGAATGTGAATGCTTGTTTTTCTTTGTGGCCATAAACGGACAGCCGACTCATCCAGAGTGTACCCCACTTTCATCCACAGTGGCTGGGATAGGCTCCAGCAACCCTCTTGGCCCTGAAAGGAACTAAGCGAGTTTAGAAAATGGATAAATAAGATCCGCATGTTGTTTTTGTGGCAGGGCAAATGTATCTTAATTTCTTTATGTCTTACTTTGTGTTTGAATTCCTGCTTGCATCCTTCCAGGTGCTCAACCGCTGTGCCAGTGCCAACTGGTCAGAGAGGAAGGAGGGGCTTTTGGGCCTTCAGGCTCTTCTCAAAAACCAGCGAACTCTCAGGTCCGGCCTAAAAATACTCGTGTTATCTCCCAAAACAATGAGGATCTTCATTTTTATCTAACCAGCAACTCCTTTTTTTTCCCCTTTTCTTTTCTCGGTTTCCTCCACCGCTGCTGCAGCCGGGTGGAGTTAAAGAGACTGTGTGAAATCTTCACCAGGATGTTTGCAGACCCTCACAGTAAGGTATAGACGCATGTGGCACAAAAGACACACCACCCTCCGCACCCCAAATCTCATTCACAATTTTCACAATTGATTATCGCTTTGATTTATTTTTTTGATTGATTTTGTTGACCTTATTTTCAGTTACTTCATTAATCCCACCATCTTTCACTGTACCGGATTCTGCCAAAAACACCACAGCAACACAAACACACACACTAGTGATCTCTGTTGTTAGAGGCCACTTTTTAGTACATAAATGAAGAAAAAAATACAGCGCAAACAAGTCAAAGTGTGATGAGCGCATTCAAGCATACACCTGGGCATGCAGGGACTGTTTTCTAACTGCATGCCACACCTGACTGTGTAAGCTCACACTCCGCCGTTCTGTGGGAATGGCATGTTACCGGTCAGCAGCAAACCCACTGGCTGGATTTGCATTCACTTCCTCTCCCATCTATTCTCCTTCTTTACTTTCAGTCTGAAGCGTCACTGACCACAACAACCAGATCTCAGATCCACATACACCCACCACACTCATACATTTGGGGCTGCCAGCTCTTCTCTGACTAACTGGCTGTGGTTCGCCCTCTCTAACTCTGCCACTCTTCCTTCGGCGTTTTGAGTTCTCTGTCGCCTCACACGTACTGTAAAGTGTGTGAGCCTCTCCCCCTTCCACTCGTTTGACCATTTGACGATTTGATGAATTTCAGCGAGACTCCGGCAGGGTCTACGGCACGGCAGAATCCGGTATAAGCTCAGCCTCCTTCAAGGTACCGCATCTCACCATGGATCTTTCTCCTGCCTCCATCTGTCTTTTCCCACCCTTCTTTTTTTTTTTCATCTGCTTTGTTGTTAATTACAGCTATTTATTTATTTATTTATTTCCACAAAAAAACATCCTTGGCATCTTTTGATTCCTACTTGTAAAAAGGATTTGAAGTAATTTGCAGATAGTTCGCTGGAAATCGGGGTTGTGGATGGACTCGCACATAAAACTCAAACTCACTTAGGATGCTAACAGATGTGTGTTTCTCTCCCTCATGCCTCCCACTCTGGAATTCTCTGTAGAGAGTAAGTTTACACATTTGTTGTCACTGCATCCAAAAACACTCTGGATGAATTTTGGCTTCCTTAATCGGGTCGGGTGATCAGTTACCAAGAAATAACACACACTAATCTGCCTGTGACTCTGCTGTCTTAAGTGTTAAAGTCCCACTCCGATCATCTTTTGATTGATTATAAAAGCATTCCCAGTTGTCTTTTAGTTGTAATTATGCCGTTTTTAGCCAAAATTTGAAAAACTGTGTTGTTTTCTAAGAGAAAGTTTCTGCAGAGTGGCAGAAATTTATTAGAAATTTACCTCTGAGTTGTTGGAGGGACCATTAGCGAGGAGCATCACCGCTCCCCTTCCCATCACTTAGAACTGAGCGCTGTGTTTACACGCCGGCTCAGACAAGGAAAACTATGACGTTGGTGTATCTATTTTGCCTGCAGGTAGTTACATCAGAATGCAGAGCAGGGGGTTTGTGGCCCACCCGGCATATTTTCTACATCACAAATACAATCTTTCTACAACTTTTGTCTGAATTCTCTTCATACATGTCCTCCATCATCAACAAAATGCCACAAGAACCTTTTAAAAACACTGAAAATACAATTCTCATCCGAGTGGGTCTTTAAATCTCACTTAAAACCATTATTGTTTTTGTGTTTGACTGAGAGTGAAGATCAGCTACTACTTTAACAAACAATCTTCCAATGGGGACTAATACTCTTCTTACATATTTAAAGTTTCTTTCTGTCCAGTAAATTCAAGAGTGATTGGATGCATGCTTTTGTGAGGGTGTGTAGTCTTTAGGAAATTAGTAAAATGAGTTGATGTGTGTAACCTTTCATCCGTTTGTGTCCCTCAGGTGTTCAGTATGTTCCTGGAGACTCTGGTGGATTTCATCCAGGTCCATAAGGACGACCTACAGGACTGGTTATTCGTCCTGCTCACACAGCTGCTGAAGAAGATGGGAGCAGACCTCCTGGGCTCCGTACAAGCCAAAGTCCAGAGAGCTCTGGACGTCACAAGGTTGGTGGAAACTTGTGAAATGGAATTCTGGGCGCATGACCATGATCAAACCTAAAGCTTTTTCGTTTGTGTTAACTGTTACTCAAAATTTACCAGCAATTTCTCCAACTTGGACAGTGCAGCTGGTAAACACTAAATATGTTTGTTTTAATTAAGCAAGTCAATTTGACCCTGAACATAGAAGGTGTCTGAAAAAAAAACTTTAATCTATTGTATATAAAACTACTGAAATCAGAATATTTCATTTATTGTTCATTAAAAAAAATTACAGATTTTTTTTTTTTTTTTTGGTAAAAAAAACACCTATGAATTTATCCTAATTTAACCAGGATCTTTGAGCAGTAAAAGGATGTCATTGAACTAAACTTTTTTGAAATGGTAAGTAAATGGTGTCAATGGTGACGTATTAACAATGTTTTTTTGGGGCTTTTTGGTTTCAAACCTGAGCTAATACTTGAGCTCTACACACGTAGTCACAGGGCACCAGTTCAGGAAAATTGACTATTGTGGTAATATTACCCCAAATTGTCATCTCCAGGCATATGGACGCCAGGTCTAAAGAGGTTCAATGTGTCCTGAGTCAATTTGACCTGGGTAAACTACTGCTATTTCTTTGGAAATGAACAGAATGGTTAAATATCCCACATTTCCCTTTTCGATAGACTTATAAAAGAAAAGAAAAAAAACACACTGAATTTTGCCCAAAAGGTCAATACTGTACATCCTTAATTCCTATCACTTGTTAAGATGACATTGTTGGTGACTAGCAAGCAGCTCAGTTCTAATAACCAGGTAAATATCAATTATTTTTAGTTGATTGTCAAATATTTATCAGTAAATTTCTAATGATCATTTATTCCAACAGTAACTGTTCATAGTTTTCTAAATTCACTAAAATATGTGTTTGTAAGAGTCTATATTGTACAAATAGGTGAAATCCTTTTTACTTTTGTAAAACATTTGAAAGTGGTTGTTTCTTTGTTTTACAGGGAGTCTTTCCCCAATGACCTCCAGTTTACTATTCTAATGAGGTTCACTGTGGATCAGACGCAGACGCCGAACCTGAAGGTGAAGACGAGGACATGTAATGTTTTGTGTACCGCTGACTATTAAAGGTGTAAAGTTAAGACACCATCCTGGGCTTCTGTGACCCGCTGCCTGCCCATCTTGGCTGTGTGACCCAGAGTTTTGACTCAAAGGCTCTGGTTGAACAACAGCCAATTGGGCCTCATTTTTGCTCCCTCCAGCTCCCTCCAGCTCCTTATTCACCCCTCCTGCCTGTTTTTAGCTTTTTTCTTCCTTTATTTTCTGCCTCCCCACAAAACATTTCATCTGGGAAGTTTACTCCGCATCTACTGCTTCTTCGCATCATTCTTCATATTTTTACATTTTCTTTAAACTTCAGCAAATAAAAATAAGTGAACAGCTAAACAGTGTTGAAGGTAATTTGCCTTGCAACAAACATCCTTACAGATATTTTTTTCATCTTCAAAAACTGAAGGAAGGTCATAGATTTAGAAGCAGCTGGGCACAGTATTGGAACTTCACAGAACTCATCAAAGCTTTAGTAAGTTACTATAAAGCTTGTAAACTGCTGTAAACATTATAGAGCTTATTTGCTGTCAAAACAAAACAGCTGACGGAAACATTAATGGACAGTTTTTTTGCATCACTGCCCACCGCCGCCTCCTCGCATCTTTCACCTCCTCTCGTCTCCCTTTTCTCTTTTCCCCCCTGCCCCTCCCCCCGGTCCCCGTTAATTGACGCGGTGCTTTTCCTTTCTCTCTCTGAAGCCTGTACGGAGCTCGTGTTGCAGGCGAGGGCGAGGCAGGGGAGGTACCGGGGTAAAATTGTTCACCCCCAGAGCGTGGCGCCACGCCTGCTCTCTAGACGAGCAGGCTGCAGCCTGGAGCCAGTCCTCCCAGGTCAGTGCGCTCTGGGGGGAGCAATGATGTGGTGCGCAGAATACTGCGAAGCCGCTGGAGGAAGTCCTGCTCCTTGGGGTGCAAATTTAGAGAATCAGGTGGAGGAGGGAAATTGGGGCAGGCATCAGTTGTGACGTTTCAGAGCAAACGGTGAAAGTTTTCATTCACTGTGACTTCTTTCTTTATTGCCATTGTCTCTACTTTTGTATTGATGGATTGTTTTCCTTTTTGCAAAGCATGACCATAAATGTTCTTCATTTCACGTGATTCATCAGATCGTGCAACTTCCTGGCCTGCAAGAGCCTGCTATGGTTGTTGTGCACAGGTGTAAACATTGCTACAAATCTGTCATTAACAAAGTGTAAACATGGTCTTGTGTTTCAGGTGAAGGTAGCCATCCTGAAGTATATTGAGACCCTGACTCTACAGATGGAAGCCCCAGACTTTGTGAACTCCAGTGAAACCCGGCTGGCCGTCTCACGCATCATCACTTGGACAACTGAACCCAAGAGCTCTGATGTCAGAAAGGTACCTGACACATCACTGCAGTGCTCAGTGTTCATGAAAAACTCATGCAACTGAATTAATGTAGCGCTGAAGGATGTTACTAAAATATCGTTTTAGCCTCTATTGGTTGTCTTGTTGCATTTTTTATTTAAACCAAACTTTAAAATTAAAAAATACCCTAAAATAGAAACATGAAAACAAAAAATAGCTTAACTCAAATACTGGCGCACACATTATTCTCACTTAAAGCTAGGGGTGTTGAAATAGCCATAGGATGAACCAACAGCCTTTTTGCATATTTTTATGGCACGCATAAAAATTAAAATACATTTTTAACAAAAAAGTAGATAATTTAAACAACCAGCAGACCAAAAAGTAACGCTCAACAGAACTCTGATTTTACAGCATTTTTGTTTTTAGTGTTTGATTTTTGGTCAGACACTTTGATAATACATATATACATATATGTGTATGTATAATATTTAACCTCAAATACTCAGTTTTGCTACTGTTACCAAGTTTTTATTGTAACATGAACAAAATCATGAAATGTGATGCAAATACAAGACAAGTCATTGGGAAAATCTGTGTTTAAGTCAAATTCTGATTCAAAAATAGACTGAAAAGCGTGTTTAAGTGGTCGTTTTTGTATTTTTATGTTGCATAAAGAGGTTTTTCTCACAGCCACAACCCAAAAAACCCTGTAATAAATTGTCACAATAGTTTTTAACCTCTTTGATTTAAAAAGTTTTAAAGTTGTTTTTTGTTGTTTTTATCATTCCAGGCAGCCCAGTCAGTGCTAATCGCCCTCTTCCAGCTGAACACTCCAGAGTTCACCATGCTGCTGGCAGCTCTTCCCAAAACCTTTCAGGATGGGGCCACCAAGCTGCTTCAGAACCATTTGAAGAACACAGGCAGTGTTGCACAGGTAAGCCCTAGACAAAGTGCCTGGTCGCTTAACAGTGCATTTAGGCACACAGCCTATAGAGAATTTTTTTTAGTAATGTCATTTTTCTTTTTCTTTTTTCAGGCACCGATGGGCAGCCCGCTAACTCGTCACACTCCCCGATCGCCAGCCAGCTGGTCCAGTCCTGTCACTTCTCCTACCAACACCTCCCAAAATACCCCATCACCAAGGTAAAGTCCGCCTCTCTGCATATTGTGACCAAAGCATCAAACATGCCCTGTGATATTTTTATCTGGAATTATAAATCTAGCATTTTGCCCCACACAAAATCACTAGAAACTACTTTGTTCCCCGTCAGGTGTTTTTTTTTTTTGTGTGTGTTTAAACAGTCAGTCTTGTGTCATTGCAGTGCTTTTGACTATGACACTGAAAACATGAACTCTGAGGACATCTACAGCTCCCTCAAAGGTGTCACAGAGGCGATCCAAAATTTCAGCGTGCGCAGCCAAGAGGACATGAATGATCCAATGCAACGGCGAGAAGGAGAAGAGGTCAGTCAAATAGCAGGATGATGTATGGGAAAAAGGGACTGTAAGCATGCTATGGTGAACATAAAGTTCCCAAATCAACAGTTATTGCTTTAAAATATACTTTGGAAGGTTGATTTTTATCAGGCTTTAGTAAATCATTAACTACGTCTTGTGTTCTAAGTGTGGTATTACACCACACTTGGTGTAGTACAGTGTCAACCTGGTGTTTACTTATTGTAACTCATTTGCAGATGATAGTGTGAAGTCCAGCTGCTGTTTGTAGCTTGCAGTCATGAGTCCCAAAACACGGCGAAATATCATGAAAGAACTGGGAGGCACACTTACTTGGTTTTATTTTGTGGGTTTTTTTTTTTTTTTTTTACTTTTGTCAAATTTTTCTTACAATTTTTCTTCTATAAAAAATGTGATAGTGTTTCAAGGTGCGTTTTATGTCCAATTTTTTTTCTTCTTCTGTGGATGCAGAACCTCTGTTTTATGGAAATTAGTGCTGTCACACGATTAAAAAAATTAATCAGATTAATGATTAATAATCACAATGTTTTACGAGTTAAATTTTATACGACAATGTGCAGCTTTTGAAAAAAAACATGCCAGAGAGAACATGTTTTCCTTCATTTTTATTGTCTGAAATGTTTACATTTATAAAATGTTAACTCAGAAGTTTAATTTGTGTGCACAAAACACATCAACCGGAAGATAAGCTGAACTGTAAAGACTTTAATGTCTGCAGTATTACTTCAAGAAACCAAAGATGGTGATACACAGCCATAAGAAACATTGTGTTTCTGCACTTTAAATGGTCCAGGTGAATACTCTATCCTGATTGGCTTCTGGGAGTTACGGAAGAAGTTCCTGTCACAATGTTCCATATGCAGGCCTCTTAAAAAAAAAAAAAAAGTATATATATATATATATATCGCTTTCCTTTGCTGCTGCAATTCAAGATCGCTGGCAGCTCAGCGACGCATTGACTTGTTACCGTGACAACAGGCCGCATAACGTATTAAATAGTCCGCCTTCTGTGAAAAGCAATCTGAACCTAAAAAACAAAGAAGAATTAAGTACTAAAAATCAGTTAAATATTTCTTTCTTTTGTAAGTTACCATGTCATAAGCGGAATTTTGCCCGACGAAGGGTATATTTTCAGAAATTGGCACAGCCTGAACCAACGGAAGTGTAATGCTTTGCAAATGGCATCCTTATGTTGGTCAAAGGTCAAACCACATCACAGTTTAAAATTTTTGTTCGAGTTCGACCAACAGTGCCATGAGAATTTCTAATATCAAATCAGAAAAAAAGTTATTTTTCTTTTTTTTTTTTTTTTTTTAACATTGCCAGAGGCAAATTTTGATGCCACAGTGATGTCATTATTTAGGAGGCGAAGTCTTTCATTTTAAAGGAAACTATTTTTTACCTGTTCAAATGTTAGTTAAAAGGCTTACAGAGTTCAGGGGGTGAAAGGGTGGAAAGTCTTAGAAAGGAAGCCAAAAATGTAAAATCTTTGCGATTACAATAGTATTTTTTCTCCAGGCCAGAAATCAACTTCAAGCCAGAAATGCTACAATATACCTCCAGCTAATAAAAATAAATGCATATGTTGATTTAAAAAAAAACATTTCAATTGCTTAGTCTTGTTATTAATAAGTCAGCACTAAACCTAATAAGGTAGATAAGATTTTCAGTTCCTTATTTTCGTGGAAAACAATCAAGTTTATGTGTACATTTTTTAGCTTCTGCATGTAAGCATTTTTAGCATGTTCCAACCTGATGGGATGTAAATCAGGACAAATCATGTTTAAAAATGAGAAAAAAAATCTACTTTGGATCAATAATATTCCTTGCATTTTACTCTAACAGATGCTCAAAGGCAAGAATTTATTTCCGTGGCTTCTCAGAAAAATTGTAATCCTATTTGTTTTCTTGAAGTCGACACCAACATGTAATGCATGTTACTGACATGTGATCCACTTCAACAGCTCTGCAGGAACTGAGAGGCCTACAGTGCTGATAACTTATAGGTTAATCCTCATTGGTCATTCCTAAAACCTTACATTTGCAGTCAACCTGATGGCTAAAAAGAGGATTTCATTGTCAAAGCTTTCTCCATTCTTTTAGTGTTTTAGTTTGAGTGCTGAGTAAGTACAAACACTTGACTCCAGGCGTGCACCCACTGTCCCTCCCACTGAGCCGGGACACTTATAAGGACATACTGTTCTCTCACAGGGGAGTGACCTCCTGACATTTCCCATGAGATTTATCTGAAACCCAACCGGCCCTCATATCCTCAGCACATTTGACTCATCAGACTACAGAAGGGGCAGTTTGCTTTCAGTGCTTTGGCTGTAAATATACACACATACAAACAAGAGCACCTTAGAACTCATCACCTCTCAACCAAGTCGAGTGTCAACCTCTGCGAAGTCGCAGGGTTTTATTTTTGTTGTCATGCCAAGACAAAGTGGATGCTTGTATTTATCTTCATTGAGCTAATTTTTTTCAAACAGCGTTTTTTCATCTCCTCCTAATTCACGATGATTTGAATAAAGAAATACTCAGAAATGCAATTTTGGGCTCAGTTTTCTTTATATATGTCATCTCATGTCATCTAATGCCAAAAGAACATGTTAAAAACAGGATTTTCATCGGAGTGGGTCCATTCTGACCTTTTAAAGTTACTAAATAGTTGATGAAAGCACAGATGTTTTGCAGCCCTTTTTACATCGTGTTGATTTCAGAAAAATTCAACAACAAAGCCAATGTTTTGTTGATCAACAAATGGTAACATTAAAAAATGACCAAAAGCCTCAAAGTAGAATTATAGTCTCTAATTTTTCACATCCTTTGTGTTGAATTGTAACAACTTTATTCTGAAGATAAGCTCTTAAGATAAGTCAAGCTTTTATTTTGAAAGCAGTTGTGACAGAGTTCTGTTGTTTTTGTCTGAACGCGGCCGTGTCCAGTAAAGTCCAACTCTTCAGTTTTTATTTTTGTTCAAATATTTTAAAAATGCTTGATGTCTAAAGCAGCAAAAACAGAAGATTTTCCCCCATATTCTTCTATACAGAAGCTGACATTTTTAGGTTGCTTTATACGTTTTTAGTGTTGAAGGAAGAATATGCTTCATTTTCTGTGATTTTAACAAAAAAAATCTTAATTCATTTTTTGGTAATTTAAAAGAAAACCTTCCAATTTCTTCCGAAATCTTTACATATTTTTCTATTTGCAGGGTGGTATGGGAACTGACGGCAGAGTTTCAGACCTGGTAGACGGCGGCCGCATGGCACTTGACAACAAGACGTCCCTCCTGAACACCCCGCTCCTGTCTTCCAGCCCCCGTGGGGCGCGGGAGCACTTCTCTGACTCTCCCTTTAAACACAGCCGCAAAGACACTAGCCTGGACGACTCGGCGCATCTCACAGACGGTACACAAACCTTTTCTCTGGCAGGAAATTGCCCGCAGAGCCACGCAATCTCATTCTCTTTTCCGCCGCCTCTCAACAGATAGCGGCTTGGACCAGTCGGAACTTGTGGCCGAGCTCCTCAAAGAGTTGTCCAATCACAACGAGCGCATTGAGGAAAGGAAGGCGGCGCTGTGTGAGCTGCTGAAGTTGATCCGTGAAAACACGCTACAGGTGTGGGATGAACACTTTAAAACGATCCTGCTGCTCCTGCTAGAGACGATGGGTGACAGAGAGGTACGCACGCTTGCTGGGAGTCTGCGTGTTAAAAAATCTCAAGTATTTTCCTCTGATCTGAAATCTCTTTCACTCTGTTAGCATGTGATCCGAACACTAGCCTTGCGGGTGCTTAGGGAGATTCTGGGTAAGCAGCCCTGGAGGTTCAAGAACTATGCAGAACTCACGATTATGAAAGCCCTGGAGGCTCACAAAGACCCTCACAAGGAGGTAACCTTCTTCACACACTATCATTTTTACAGAACTCCATTTAAAGGCTATTTTATTTTGTCGTGAAATGACGCCATCCTGTGTGTTTCTGAAGGTGGTACGAGCAGCAGAGGAGACGGCCGCCATGTTGGCTCTGTCCATCAGCCCTGAGCAGTGCATCAAAGTTTTGTGCCCCATCATCCAGTCTGCCGATTACCCCATCAACCTGGCTGCTATCAAGATGCAGACCAAGGTGGTGGAGAGGATCCCTCGGGAGGGTCTCATCAGCATGTTACCTGAGATAGTTCCAGGACTCGTTCAGGTAAAACAGCCTCCAACACTTGCTTTTCTGATTATAATCATTCATATTCAGATGTAAAGAGAATGTTGTATGAGCTGTTGATTTAACCATAAATCTACATTTTTGTATCTTTTTTAAAAACTCTTACTAAAGGTGTAATCTGATTTTTAAAAAATAGTTAAAAAAAATATTTTGAAGATTTATGAACATTTTTTTTTTATTATGGATAAATTAGCCTTCATCATTCCATCTGTAGATTTCCCCTTTACATCCTAACAGCACAGTCAGAAACCCCACATGAACTCCAGAAAATGCAGCAAGAACAAGTCTGGCTTTTGTGTGTGTGTGTGTGTGGGGGGGTCTTTTTCTCTTGAAATCCACTGCAACCATAGAACAGTGCTCTGAAGAGAAGCTACTATGTGTGTTTGATTAACATTGCCAAGATAGCAGACGCGATGTATAAAGTTTAAGAGAGATTTGGCACTAAAATAATGTTTAAAATAAAGTTTACAAAAGCAAAAAAATCATAAGAATTCTTAGTAAGACTATTTTTCTTACCCCTGTGACAAATATGCCAATGCGGTAAGAATTTTTGGCTTGACATGATCCTGGAAGCCAAAATTGACTTTTTACTCATTAAAAAAATTCATACTACTACTAAATTTCAAAAAAATAATCTGTAAACACGTACTTTTATTCAATCATGTGCATTAGCAACAAAGTTCTAGATAATTTCTTAAAGCAAAAAATATATTTTACATTTTTTAAATAAAAAATTACTGAAAAAATTAGCTCTAAAAATTGGATTTTTGTCATTTTTGTGAGGGAGCAGAACTGGGACTGTAGAAATCTGACTGTTTTTATTTTAACAGGGTTATGACAACTCTGAAAGCAGTGTGAGGAAAGCCTGCGTCTTCTGCTTAGTGGCCATTTATGCTGTTATAGGAGAAGACCTTAAACCACATTTAAGTCAGCTCTCCAGCAGCAAGGTGAGCTCCTTAAAACTTTATTTATGATATTTTTATATAATTTTCCACTTTTAGCTGCTAAATTTATTTTTTTTATACGTTTACCATCTGTGGTTCTTCTCTTTGTAGCTGAAGCTGCTGAATCTGTACATCAAGCGCGCGCAGTCGGGCTCCAGCGGAGGGGAACCATCGACTGAAGCCCTATAGGAGATACATGTACATTTCACGGGGCAACATCAGAACAAAACATTAGCTCATCAGGTCACACCCAAACAGACAGATCCAAACATTAAAAAAACGCCAACTGCTTATGTCAACAGCTGACGGTGAATCCATCCACATGCCACCGGCATTTGTTTCCTCACTACAAAGAAAATGAAGGTTTTTGAGCATCCGCTGTGATCTCAGCCTGAACACAGACTCATGCAGTTGCATACGCCACCAAGGTTTGTCACTCATCACTAAAGGATAACACGAGGAACGGTTGGTCATTTGGATCCCAACCATGTCTTGTCATTAGAAAACAGTGCATATGCATGTCCTTATTTTTCTGGAATTTCAAATTCATCAAACCCTACGATGAATAAATAGTGCCGTTATTATTCTTTTTAAAATTTTCTTCTTGAACGATAAGAAACCGGGTCCAGGTAGACAGGAATGTAAATGTACATTGTGTCATAGTTTGATTTTGTTTTACTGCAGTGTTTTGATTTTTTTTTTTTTTGTTTTTTGTTTTTTTTTTTTATACCTGGAATTTTTTTTTTTCACTCACACATTCACTCAACTACCCTTAAGGAGCAATCAGCCTAAAAGGTACGACCGGCCAAAACCTGCGCAGTACTAACGCCACTGGAAGCAAAGCGGTTCCGACATTATCCCAAATGTAAGACCCGTTTCTCTGCTTGGCTATGCATGAGACTAAATGTCAAGAGTTACTTTTTAATCAGGGTCCTGCTGACCGTCAGAACTGTCCGACTGGGCTTTTTAAAAACAATGTCCACCCTTTTCAGATCATCGCATCCTCCATTTCTTCCAGCCTAACTCGCATCAACCCACTTTCAAGCAACATGGGGGAAATGAGTGCTTTATGAAAGGATGTGGCCTATTATCACATAGTGGATTTGTATCTATAAATGATATTAAAATGGAATATCCAATAGAAAGTTCTCTGTGGAAAGGTGCACACACCTTTGCCCCAAACGTTTATTAATTTTTCCTCCCTCTGTCTCGGTTGCGCATGTTGTAGTCTCACTTTTTTTTTTATTTCTCCAATGAGAAATTTGTAGAAATGTATTATTTCCAGGGCTAAGAAACACTTGTCTTTCACTTTTATCTTGTTCATGTCTTTCTTTCCTCTCATAACATTCTAGATTTCATTGTTGTATTCTCCGTGCATTTACAAAGCTGTGCTTTAAAATAAAGAAATTGTACAGATCAAAATGAGACACGAGTCGCTTGACTTTTTCATATGGAAGGAGCATGTATGGAAATGTTTAGTTTCCACACTGAATTTAAAGAATAAATGATCTTTTAGACATTTTTAGTCCATACACTATCTGTAACCAGTTGTGCAATGTTTCCCACTTAAAAGACGAGGTCAGTGATGTTCATCATAGCTGTGAAAGACAAAATGTAAACAAAAAAAACCTAGGAAATCCCATTGAGTTCTAATGATTTATTTTGTACAATTGTACAGAAAATAAGTGAGGTCAACTACAAACATTATTTGTAATGTAACCCTGCAGAGGACAAACATTTCCATGTAGGTATTTACTTTTTTTTTTTTTAAATAAACCATGTCTTAGCTAATCTAAACCAGGTTTGTATTATAGCTGCTATTTTGGTCCATTCTTCCATGTAAATCTTGAGAGCTTCAGAGAGATTCTCTGCTAGATTAAGATCCAGAGACTGACTAGGCCACTCCAGAACATTAAAATACTTTTTACATACCCATTCCTTTATTGCCCGGGTCATGTGTTTGGGATCATTGTCATTCTGGAACATCCAGACGGTTTCATCCTCAATGCTCTCACTGATGTATGGAAGTTTTATCCCAAAATCTCTTCATGCATGGTCCAATTCATCCTTTCCCTAACATGGATCAGTCGTTCTCTCCTCTTTGCAGAAAAGCAGACCCAAATCATGATGTTTCCACCTTCATGCTACACAGTGGGTCTAGTTTTCTTGGAATTCAAGAAAGAAGAATTCCTCCCATGTAGTTCTGGTCTGTTTCCTCCATTGAGCCTCAGGTGGAATTGTTCTTGTTATTCTTTCATTTTCTAATAGTTGCTCCAACAGTTGATCTATTCTTTCCAACCTGCTTACTTATTGTGCATTGGTTCATTCAAGTCTTGGTATGGTATACGTTCTTGTCCCTGGTATGCTTCGACAGCTCTTTGGTCTTGGTTATGGTGGGAAAGTTGCAGTCTGATTGTTTAAAAGTGTGGACAGGTGTATTTTATACAGATAACCAGTTCAAACAGGTTACATTAATACAGATATTGAGTGGAGGATAGAAGAGCTTCCTAAAGAAGTATCATCTCCAAGAGGAACATAATTCTTGCTTCTTTGTAGGAGAGAAATACTTATTTTCTGCACCATCATACAAATAAATTCATTAAAAATATGATTTCCTGGATTATTTTTTCTGCATTCCATCTCTCAAAGTTAAAGTGAACATAACGGACCTCACATCCTTTCAAGTTGGACAACTTGGAGAATTGGTGACTGCCAAATAAACGTTTGGGCTAATTTGAACAGGTGTAAGGGAAAATATTTTAGCCTTATGTAATATAGCTATTTGAGAAACTGGTGCTAAATTTCACATATGCATCTGTTCTGGTGGCTGTATATTTAGGAGCAGCTAAAGAGGGTACCACATAAACCCAGTGGCCTCACTGGAAGTCATCTTCTGTCATGCAATGCAAAGATAATACCGTGAAAAAGTTGCATACCAAAATAAAAGCATGTTTTGGATATGTGTTTTGAGCTCATAATACATTGCCGACTTCAGAAAAAAATCAGACTATTTGGTAGTTATTGGAAATTAAATGATACACGTGGTTTGAACTTAAAAAAACAATGTTTTTATTAATCAGAAATTGTTTTTAAAAATCTACATGGTTGGTACGATCATTTTCTTTAGATATGTGGCCCCCTTTTACTGTTTGTGTCTACTTTTTGGAGGAAAACTCTTGAATTACAAAACTACTATAATTAAGCCATGAGGCGGGTCTTCCGATCGAGTCAAAATAGATTCGTGCTCGAAAACACTTTGCCACCCACAGGCTCGACTGGCGGATAATTATTGACCAGACAGCGTGGAGCTGCAGGGAGGTGAACAGAAAGAGTCTTCGGACATGCATTAAACCCCCGGATGCTGTTTAGACAGTCCACCACAGCAGAACGGAGGCGCAGGACGCTATGTTGTTTTGGCCGCCCTACACGGAAAGCTTCCTGCATCAGAAAACAAGCGAGAGCTGCCACACACGGTAAAAAAATAAAAGTTAAAAAAAAAAGTTGGTATTAATTTCTTGTTTTGGAATACTACAAAAATTGAATTTTTGGGACGTTTTTCTGCAAACTCCTTTTTTTTTCTTTTGCGTCGAATAAACGCTCAACAGAATGGCGTGCTTTTATTTTTGTAGTTGTGTGGAACACGAGTATGTTATTAAAGGTTGGTTGTATTCCGTTTCGGGTGTTTGTTGACAGGGATTGTAATTTTTAGCATAGTTCCTGGCTTGCAGAGGAGCACAGCCCGTGTCGGACACAATGACGGAAGCTGGGGAGCCTCTGATTGGCTGATCGCTCTGCGCTTGGCACAGGAGGCGGCTTCTGATTGGGCGGTTGCCGCCTTGGCATAATTCCCGGTGCTGGCAGTGGCAGCCCAGTAGACTAAACAGACTGAATGCTTCGGGAGCCATGTTGATGCCTGGTTGTGTGTCACAAGCTACACTTTGGATGACCAGAGGACGCGGAAATCCTCAACGTTAAGTCCACGACCGCGATGAAAAAACGGAATTGTTTTCGGATGGTACAGGGAGCGCCAGAGGAGAACGATTCTTAGGTCACCGGACAGCTGATGTGAAGTAAAGTTGATGCTACTTAGCTTGTTAGCCGAGTAGCAACAACTGGGAGGACGCTGTGAGGGATGCAGCTTATGGATTACAAGGATAAAATCACTCAAGATTGTTGGTAATATGGTAGCTCCGCTGTTTGGAGGCTCGTCCTGAAGACTTTCGGGGTTGATAAGGTTCCGCTAGCTGGCTAAGCTGTCTTTGTAAAGTTAGCTGTTAGCTAACGTTAGCTGTTAGCTAACGTTAGCATGCTGACAATTAGCTCGCCTCTTCTGTCACGACCAACTGTTTAACCGAGTGAGGTCTACATTTGTTGTTTTCTGGCGGAACACCACACTGAATGGAAAAATAATCACTCGAAAGCTCGCTAGAGATATGGGATCAAATTCAGCCACTGCGGAAACTTCCAGCCTAGCTTGCCAAGGTGAGGCTAACGGGCTAGCAGCATAACTTTCCTCTTGCGGTATCGCTCAGAGGTGCAGAGCCCGTCTCCTCGCAGCCCACGTCCAATACCTGAGGCAAGCTGGCGGCCCTCCAAGTAGAAGCCGAGGACAAGGAGCTGGGGCCAATGGCCTGGGTTCTGAAGATAGACGACGCCACCATTGAGTCGGGGCTGGTTCATGACTTCGATGCTAGCCTGTCTGGCATCGGTCAGGAGCTGGGAGCTGGAGCCTACAGCATGAGGTTAGAGATGGACTCAGCATGCTAACCACAGCTCAATACTGTATTCAGAACGCGGGTAAAAACACTGCCTTGAAGCGTTAAGGTCACATTCAACCCCTGCGTTGCCCCCTTTGTGCTGTTTGTAATGATTCCTCTTTGTTTTGGGATTTAGGGTTGAGCAGTCTGCAGGGTGCCACGACATGGAACCAAAATCATTCTATTAATCCACACAATCAACAGTATTCAAATTGTTTATCCAAATAATATTAGACTCCATTAGGATTTATATTGAAGATCCTTTTAGTTAAAGGGGGTGATTTTAGAAGATGCAGCAGTTTTGCAGTATGGGTTTCATTTATTTATTTATTTTTTACACATTTTTCCCTTGCTTTCCTAGGTGGTTATCGATGGTAGATGTGATTCATATTTTTCATTGTTTTACTCACCACATGAGCTTGAAATGTCTAAGGACTGACATACGTTATTTTTGTTTATTTACCACAGTTTTAATCAAAACACTAAGATCTGCTTCTTAAAATGTGGTCCTAAACGAGTGATATATATATATATATATAATTTTTTTTTACAATGGCTACAATGTTTTGCATTGATGTAGCTGTAAATGACACGTGACTTCCTGTCAGCAAGTTTTTAGTGTCTGTCACGTTATAAAGTCCTACTCCCATCATCTAACTAAACGTGCTCCTGCATCCGAACAACCTTCTGTTTACATGCCCTCCCACTACCTTACAACCCCAACACCCCAAAACTAACATTACAGATGAAACAAAAATGACAAGCAATATTGGCGCTATCCAGCCGCACGCTTCTGTGCCAAATGCCAACTGAGACGAGGAAATTGAAGGCGCATCATCTTTAAGCAAATGCATCAGAATGGAGCAGAGCGGGGAGCTTGTGGCCTGCCGTTTGTAGCACTTATGTTGATGCTACAAGCTTTTTCCAATTGCTTTTTTTTCATTTGCTCCTGATTCAGAAAGGTTTGAAAACATATGCAGAAATGCAATTTTCAATGTATTTATACATGTCCTCCATTATGAGGAAAAATGCCACAAGAACATGTTAAAAACACAATTTTCATTGAAGTGGGTCTTTAGTGTTGCAATGATGGCAAAGTTATAAGAAATGGAACCTGATTGGTAATTGTATCATAACTCATTAACAAACTGTATAATACAGGTCCATTTACTCCTTTTGGTGTAGTTATACTGCTATGTGAATTCTCAGAAAGTGTATTTAAGTATCTTGAGTTAAAGATAAATTCATTTAGATTTCCCGTTATGGTTTTTAAATGATGAATAAACCTTTTGGCCAAAGAAAACATCAGCTCTGGGATTTAAGTGAACAAGCATGTGAGAGTTCCCCCCTCCAGCCTCCTCTAAAGGATTTTGATGAATGTGCTTCACCGTGGAACAAGTTGGGTCAGGTGACGACTTAAATACAGCAAATGACCAGATTCTTCCAGTTGGACATTTTTTATTTCCAGTCATGATTCAGGATGATGGGGTTGGAAAATTGTGGAAAAGGATTTTTAGGTGAAAGAAGAGGACCCCCACGCCAAATGTTACAGCTCTGACTGTCACTAATGGGAAAAAGATCTTAAAAATAAGTTTTGTTTCATTGCAGGTGCTTATCATCATGTCTGAGCATCTACTGGTGGTTCAAATACAGTTTGATGTTGGGGATTGTATTTTTCTAAATAAATATTTTAGGCATTCACTGTCATTTGGCAGGCTGGAGGGGTTGCTTTGTGTAACAGGTCAGTGGGGGCATATTTCTGTGAAGGGGGCAAAACCTTCCATGAATAAGCATGTCTTATCACCAACGCTCTTGTCCATCTGCTCCAAGTGCCAGCTGCGTATATGAGTGCAAGCAAGTTCACAGTACAAAATTTCTGGTATGCCTATAAGTCAATTAGTCAAAACACAGCTTGTTATCTGTGATACCGAAGGGAGTGTTTGAAGTCAGCAGGCTTTAGGAACAGAATGTCTCCACGTGTTTGCCTGAAATGTACTCCTCGAATTTCAGGAATCAGCTGTGGAGTGAGGGCAGGGTTAGCGTGGGTCAGCAGGACTGCGTTAACACGCGTTGGCACCAAACTTCCAAATGAAACGCCCACAAGAGATTAAATCCAGTGAATAACAGCAGAGTGCAGCAGTTTAAAAGACGTGGTGCAAAGAAGCCACTGCAGGAGTGCACTATGACTGATTTTTTTTGTTTGACATTTTCCTATAACGTTTTATTTTCCATAAACGGAGCTCAGAACCACAGAGAGTCTAATGTACACTTTGCACCCTCGGTCACCCCTGCAGTGTTTTTCAGTGTAAGTTGAGAGGAGGCGGGTCTAAAGCCTCTGCCAAGTGTGAGAGAAAATTGATGTTAGTAGTTCAGGCCGTCTCTGGAGGTTCTGTTTGTTTAACCTGCAGCAGTCCCATGCAGGGCTGAGCATTTCAGCCCAATCTATTGAATCCACTCCCGTGTTGATTCACAGTTTTACAATTCAGGTTCCAATTTGACTGAATACCGAATGATTTGTCCAAGTTTCCTTCTAAAACTTATTTTGATTCATTTTAATGCGGTTTTCACCTTAATTATTCAAACTGAGAAAATTTTCATTATAAAATTGCAATATCTCATAACAAAACCTACCAGAAAACCTCAATTTGTGGATAAGATGAAGTGATGTTGCATTTTTATGAAAAGCTTGAACCCAGCCTCACGGTCGCATATTTCAGTCAACCAGATTGTTTCTTTATTGACCTTTAATTAATAAAACTTAACTAATAAAATTAAGGATGTTTAAGTATTAGCATTTAGTTTAAGTATTTACCTACTAAATAATTAATAATTTATTTGTTTGTTTTTGTTTACAGAAAAAGAATGGAAAGTATCGATAAAACAATTATTTTTGGCCAATTATTATATTATTACAGCTTCCTTGCTGTTTGGTTATCAGCCTCATCAATAGGTGACTCTCCTCTTTCTTCTCTCTCTACTCCTGCTAGTGATGTGCTGGCTCTGCCGATCTTCAAGCAGGAGGACTCCAGCCTCCCCCCCGAGAACGAGACCAAAAACCCCCCATTCCAGTATGTGCTGTGCGCCGCCACCTCGCCCGCCGTCAAGCTGCACGAGGAGACACTCACATACCTGAACCAAGGTGATACCATTTTATTATTTACCGGTAGTGAATGAAACTGATCGACACATCAGTTATCAAGTCAGATTTCATGCGCCGCAAAACAGTTACTTACATATTTTTCATTTTCTAAACATAGAGAAACAAAAAAATCCTCTATCGTTCACATAGAATTCTTTTTAAGAATCCATTAATAAGATTCTACTCTTATGTCTTTGCAGCTCAGTTTGTTTTATTTTTCCAGATCATCCCATAAACTAAAATGCATTTTTCTTGCTTTAAAGTTTTAGTTGTAATCTTTACTTAAAAAAACCTTTTTATGTTCCTATTCATTTCACACTAAGAATCTAAATTGAACAGTAAGATCTACAGTCTGAGAGAAGACTTACTTACTGCTTATATGCTTTTGTTGTTTGTTTTTTGCTTATTTTTATATTGTTAGTAGTTAATCCAAACCTTCTTTGTGCAGAAATGAGAGCTAAAAGTCACATTTTCATCTGTCAAATTGTTAGGAAATAAGCAGGAAACATCTTTTAAAAATGTTTCAGAGCAGTAAATCTGAGCTATAAAGTGGTTAATCCACGCTTACAGGGAGAGTCAAATTGAACTGGTTGCGATTTAAGAAAAACAAAGGTTTTTAAGTCCTTTGCTCTCCAGTTTGACTCCCGAGTTCAGTTTGAATTACTTGAAAAATCGCTCAGCTTTGGCGTCTGGATAATTTCCTCTGTAGTGCAGGAAGAAGCCAGTCTTTTCTAACGACGTTTACGGAACGGCACTGATAAGATCTCCTTCTTGGCACCTGAGCAGCTGCTGTTGCATAGAAGACAAACACACAAAGTAAACCACCAACAAAGATGGTAACTTGAGACCACCTCCACTGTTGAAGGATGTTTTTTTTCCTGCCTTCTGTGAGGCTGTTTTTTTTTTTTTTTTTGTTCTTTGTTTTAATGACATCGTTCCTTAAACATGAGGTGCGGGTGGACTACTGAGGCTCAACCTGCAGAGAGGACGGTTTTGATTGTTTACAAGTTACGATTGAGTAGCATCTCCATTACTTGAAATTCTCACCATAAGCCTCTCCACTAGTGTTGGAGGGTCCTTTCCTTAGACCTAATTTATTTTATTTTTTACTTTCATCTAAATCTTAATAAATCAGAAAGTAATTTAGATTTAAAAAAACTGAAATAAATGTTGAAATTCATGCTGAAGAATTTGATTTCTGCAAGAACAGTTTTCAGTATAAAAGCATTTTCTAACAAATATACAGCGAATATTCATCAACTTAGAATTAAGGAAAACTGTAGATAAGAGCATCATCTCTCACACCGTCCATGAAAACATCACATTTTTATATTAAAAGAAAACAAGTGGTTTATTGGCGCAGAGTAAGCCTGTGCTTTTTTCCCCATCATCCCTTAGTTTACATTATCTCCCGCTAGCTTATACCCCCAACCTAACATTAGCGGTTCAACAAAAATGGCAAGCAATATTGGAGTTATCCAGCTGTACAGTTTTGTGCAAGACGCCAGCTTGGAAAAGAAAAATGAAGATGTACATGGATCTATTTGTCTTAAGTCGATGCATCAGAACAACTACAGGATTTTTCAAGTGACATTTTTTCATCTGCTCCTGATTCACCACAATTTGAATAAGGACATTCTCATAAACACAGTTTTAAGCTTAATTTTCTTTATACATGTTGAACATGTTTAAAATGCCAAAAGCACAATTTTCATTGGAGTGCGTTTATAAAAACGTCTTAATTGCAGTTTCTTTGTCACCTAACGGCAGGTACATTTGGAGTTTTTATTTGTGTAGTTCTTCTTATCTTTATTTAACTGTAAAATGTAGTGGTCCCTCATTTATCGTGGGAGTTATGTTGTAAATATAACCCGCGATAGAGTTGAATTGTATAGATGATTTAAAGCTGTAAAACCTCTCACTACATACTTCATGGTTTTTTTTTTCAAACAGACATAAACTTTTTAAGACTTCTCTCTCTCATTTGAACTCTTAAGTTCAAACCTTAAGAAAATAACTCCAAAATATAGAATGAAAGCAAAGATCTGCTTGCAATCAAAGACATGTACATTTGGAAAACTGAATGCATTCTGGACATGAGACATGGCATGGAGGAGATTGATTGACAAGATCTACAGCCAATCAGAATTGTTATTTAAAAAAAAAAGCATACAAAGACCGCAAAAGGGGAACTGCTGTATAGCGAGGAAAAACTCTTTTAGATTTTATTCCATATTTTTATTGTCATTTGAAATATTCCACTAAATACCAGTTCAGGTACCAACAAAGTGGCATGTTCCTGAAGCACTTCTGAGGTTTTGATGTGTGGTTAACTGGAGGAATGCTAAAGAGTTCATTTGAATGACTGTGTCCCGCTCAGGCCAGTCTTATGAGGTGCGAATGTTGGACAACAGAAACGCGGGGGACTTGCCGGAGCTCAACAATAAGATGGTGAAGGTGAGTAGTCCTTCCCAGCTAGAATGTAAGCGTCTGATTATACAAAAATGCATTTTAAATTCATGTTGCTTGTCTGTGTGAAGAGTATAGTGCGAGTAGTGTTTCACGACCGACGGCTGCAGTACACGGAGCACCAGCAGCTGGAGGGCTGGAAATGGAATCGCCCTGGCGACCGCCTCCTTGACATCGGTACACTTTGTTGGCTGGAAATGTTAACTTGGGCTGTCATGTGGGATGCTCAGGACAGTAATCTTTGTGTATGTGTTATTTGTGCGTGTAACAGATATCCCTATGTCTGTGGGCATTGTGGAGCCAAAGACTAACTCCTCCCAGCTAAACGCTGCAGAGTTTTTGTGGGACATAAACAAAAGAGCATCTGTTTTTGTGCAGGTAACGAAAGCTCTCTCCTCGCATGTTCCGTTAGGCAGGCCTTGCATTAAACGTGTTTTGTTTGTTTGTTTTTTTGCTTGTGTACACCTGAAGGTGCACTGCATCAGCACAGAGTTCACTCCCAGGAAGCACGGGGGCGAGAAAGGCGTCCCGTTTCGAATCCAGATTGACACATTTGCCCAGGGAGAATGTGGCGAGTACACTGAGCACCTTCATTCTGCCTCCTGCCAAATCAAAGTCTTTAAGGTGTGCACTTTGCCACATGGATAAACACTTAAGCTGTGCCCTTATCAAGTGTCACAGCGTCCTGATATCGCTTGCTTTCTCCCTTTTTAGCCAAAGGGGGCGGACCGTAAACAAAAGACAGACCGGGAAAAGATGGAGAAACGCAGCGCTCAAGAAAAGGAAAAGTACCAGCCTTCCTATGACACCACAGTCTTATCAGAGGTCAGTAAACAAACTGTGTTTGTTGTGAGTAAACAGAGTTTGTGGCTTTAGCACAAACTCCACTCTACTGCTTCAGTATTAATAAACATTTACTAAAGGTTCCATATGAAGCATGTCTGCATGTAGAGATTTCTCTGACAGCATAACAGGCTTAAAATAGATCTCTTAAACGAGTCAAACTCTTGATTATCACACATGATGTCAATGGTTAGATCACAATTAGTTACATATATTTGGCTGTTTTTTATAATGTTAGTATAAAATCCTGTTTTTTAAGCTTAAATCTTAGATAAAAAGGGAAGAAAACACCTTAAACGTAACAGTTATTGAATTAAAATACTTGCTGAAAGCATGAAATGTCAAACATCATAACGAGCTGAAAACATAAAAAAAATAAAATTCAAGTCAATTTGTATCCAATTAAGCTTCAATATTTTTCAGTGTTTAAATAAAGTTTATTTGATTTTCAAAATAAAATGTGCTTATGGGAGCAGTTACTACATCACCCAGCATTGTCTGGTGAATTCATTGTGGCCCCCTGGAGGTTTAAATGTGCCACCCACATGTACCCATTTATAGAGCACTAATCAGTGATGTAACAGTTAAAGTGGGGTGGGGGTTATAAAAGAAAATAACAAGCAAGTATGCTGCATGTATTGTTGTGGTTCATATTTGCTTCAGTTATTTTATTGTCTTTTTTGATATTCACACAGAGCAAACTCCAAATTTCTTTCGTTTCAAAAAATAGATTTTAGAAAGGCATCTAAAGGCTTTTTAACTTGTTGAAAAATGATAATAGTGTATACAGATATTTAAAGAAATTTGTTGTCTTTTGTGAAAAGCTCTCTTTTAGTTTTTTTATGATGTGCAACAAAACCGTTCTTTGTCTATTTGAGGTCAAGCTTTAAAACTTGAAAAAAGTTGGTATCTTTGGTTTCAATAAAACACATCACAAAGGAGATAACATCTACTTTATCCATTAATATTATATGTATATATATCAATCCTACATGAAGTAGTTTCTCCATTTCCTGTTTGAGGAACACACTTTAAATGTATTAAAACCCTTTTTCTTTTGAAAAATTTCTCTTTCAATCTCATTATTTCATGCAATCTATGTTTAGATACTGTGCAAATTACTGTAAAATAAAATGATTTAAAATAGTTCTGTTTAGAGTAACTATCCCTTCCGTTCAGAAACAAGAGTTTTTGCTCTTTTAGAGCCAATTAATGTATATACCGGTATATAAATATTTTACTTTCAATACTACAGAATCCCTATGGATCATTCTTTATAGTGTTGCATAAATAAGCTTCCTTTTGTGTGTCATTTTGCCAAAGTGACATGAATTTGTCTTTACCAGAGGATGTTTTTAAATTTGCTAAGAGCAAATTAACGTTTAGAGTGTTATTAGCATTTTGTGCTAAAAGCAAATTTAAAAGAAAATAAGTTTATTGTTTAAAAAGTAATTCCTGTGCGTAATTGATCTTATAGAGCTGCATGTATCTACATTTTAACACTTTTTCTTGATTAAAAAATTATCTGATTTGAAAAATGGAACACTAAAAAAAAAGTAAACCTTTCAAAGTGAATGAACCAACATGAAGAAATCCAACAGTGATAGCGAAAACCCCCCTGGATGCATTTCCTTTTAATTATCAGCCATTTTCCCTGGGTATTCCTGGGTTGTGTGTGTTGGACGCTGGCTGGTTAACCTGTGTGTCTGCATGCAGACGAGACTTGAACCCGTCATTGAGGAAGCAGGCGACCACGAGCTGAAAAAGTCCAGCAAACGGACTCTTCCCGCTGACTGTGGTGACTCCTTGGCCAAGAGAGGCAGTGTAAGCACCATGCTCTCCTCTCGTCAGTATTGTTCCCCATCTGCAGTTCCCTCCTCTTATTTTAACTCTATTTTGGGTGCTAAGGAGTGAGTGTAACGTCTCCCAGATCTCATTCATGTCTGGTAGCTTTAGCTTCATTTTTTGTTCTGGTGAGTCCATCAGGATTTATATTTGTGCAACATTTTACCCAGTGCTCTCCGTGGCCAGACACCGCCTATGCCAGCACCAACCAGGCAGCTACCCCCACCTTTACCTCCACACCTTTGTCCACCTACACCGCCTCCTCAGTACTTGACAGGTACTTCCATCTTCTGTCTTGGAAAAGCAATTATTTATTTTAAAGGTAACAGTTTTAATTTTTTTTTTTTTGTTTGTTTGTTTTTTAGCGACTCTTCTTCTCCCAATCACCAGGCAGACCCTGGTAGCCATGGCAACTCGGAGGTCAGAGAAGCTAAGGTTTTTACACATCTGTTTCTAAGAAAATTCAAGGTTTGGGTTTATTATGTAAGCTTTAAAATAAAAAGTTAAATGAATAACTGAGCTGTTTATCAACTTTTCATTTAGTGAAGAGAATTAAGTTGTGCCGTTTATGAGATTTTCTTGCTACCTGTGTTGGTTTTTCATCTGTTTCTATAGTCCCTTGAAAACATTTTGTAAGACATAGCCTATATAAGTTAAGCTCTTCACAATAAAAGCTTTACAGTTGTAGAATAAAATACACCAGTACAAAAGATTCCTAAATGAAGTTTAGCTTTCAGATGTTCTGTTTTCTTTGAGTTGCAGAATAAGTGTTTTAGGTTTCAGCCATCTGAAAAAAACTCCACCTTTGTTTCCGCTCTGTTAACATTTGTGATGTCACTCCCATGTGCAGCAGCTGAGCCCCACTGCCTCAATACAGGAAACGCAGAAGTGGCTGCTGAAAAACCGCTTCAGCTCCTACTCTCGGCTCTTCTCGCACTTCTCAGGTAATCGTGTGTTAACCTTTGTGCAGGTACGAAAGATTAGATACCACTGTGATATAGTAGTACTTACTAGAGCGTGACTTGTTGCCTCCTGTAATATATGTGTGTGCATGGCTTATTTATTTTTTCATTTATTTTAATAGAAAATGGCTGTTTAAGCGTTATTATAAAAGACTAATCATATAAAAAAATAATATTTTGAGTTTTGTCTAGCACTTTTGTTAAATCACAAAAAGTCTTCGATGACATCCATTAGCTGCCATGTTTTATAGAGTATTAGGATTAGCCATTGCTTCAGCACTCGTCACACTTTTTGTTTTTTGTTTTGTTTATTCGAAGGTTCAGATTTGTTAAAGCTGACCCGGGACGACCTGGTCGAGATCTGTGGTCCAGCAGATGGAATCAGACTATTCAATGCACTCAAATCCAGGTGTGTGTTTTTAATGCTCCTTTATGTACGTGAACAACAAAACACACACAACATGTTCCCCTCCCAGCGGGAAGTGTCCTTTGCTGTGTAAACTGATCACTGTGTTTGCAGGTCAGTGCGTCCCAGGTTGACTGTGTACGTCTGCAGAGAGTCTTCTCAGCAGAGCCCCCTGCTGGAGAGACACTGCACCAGTGAAAATGGAGAAGACGGCATCTCCCCTCATTTACACGGTGGGGCAAACGTTTGGGGATCCTAAAAAGGGGGGGGGGCTTTAGTGAGTGGGTTTCTGCACAGTTCTGAAATGCAAATGTGCCTCCTGTCTTCTCTGCAGTGTACCACGCTCTGTACTTAGAGGAACTCACAGCTGCAGAACTCATCAGGAAGATGGCGTGCGTGTGCAGCATTCCACTGGGAAAGATTAACCAGGTCTACAGACAGGGTCCTACAGGCATTCACATCCTGCTGAGTGACCAGGTATGAGCACATAGTGTCTAAGCTGTCCAAACTGCCTGTTCAGTTCTAACTCTTAACTTTTATTTTAAAGTAGGAAATGATAACCGTGGCAACAGGTGTGCACGCAGACTCTCTGCTTATGAGCTGGATGGGGAAGTGAACATTTTATATAGACTGATTGGAGAAGTTCATTATGTACTAACATCAGCAAAGGCGTGTTGGAAACTCACTGCACTTTTATCAGTTTAGCTGTGAAACAGACTTTATAATCTGTTCCAACTGTCCTTAAAAAGGCCTTAAAAAGTCTTAAATTTTCCTTCAAGGATTAAACTCTGGAGAGTTTTAACGTGTGAGATCTGACGGTGATAAACACTAGCAAAAGAAATTGATTTCTCTGCTTCGCTCACAAAATAATACGGTTAGAGAAAATACAAAATTGTCTTATGACTTATTCAGAGGAGGGATAGTGAATGTTGGTAAAAGGATGCTGAGGTTGGAGCTGCCAGGGAGGATGCCTACAAAGGTAATCAAATGGGAAGTGTACGAGGACTTTAAAAACCTCTGAAATAGAACGTAAATAAACATGGGCGCAGGTTTGCTGTAATAAAATGGTTTCTTAAGGTGTTTCATGTTCAAAGTTGTTTTTATTGGTTTGCTCAATCTTCCATGTAAAATATTGGAATAACCCTTTTGTTTTTTCCCTCTTTTTGTTTCTTTTTTTTTTTCCAGATGGTTTACAACTTGCCTGACGAGAGCTGTTTTTTAATCAGCACTGTTAAAGGTCAGCTCCTAAACCTTTGAAACGACGGTGTCACGAATCCAAACCGCTGTGTGTTGTCATTTTCGGGGGATCTAATGTACTCTTCTCTCTCCTGGGTTCCCTTCCAGATGAATTGGGTGATGGACTTCATCTAATCCTGAAGTAGTGAGGGGGACAGATGGCATCAGTAATACTCCACCCTCTGTTTTGGAGCAGACGCCTCCCTCTGGACCTCCCCGCTTGCCTCTCCTTTTGTTTTATTTTTTTTTCTTTTCCACCCTCCCTGTTTCTCTTCACTTGATGCACAGACTGCGCTGAAGCCAT
>BSAI01000106.1:8186085-8250314 GCA_036245035.1 Adrianichthys oophorus
TGGATTTTATGTGTTTCAGCTTTTTGTTTTTATATGGTTTGTGTGTGGAGGATAGAGTGGAAAGGCTCCAAAAGAGAAGCAGTTGGAGAAAATTAGTTTTTGGTTGTTGCCCATCCCGTTGCAAACACGCACAACCAGCACTAGGCCAGTATTTAAAGAACCTGTAACGCATGTGGTCTCCTAATAGCTTACAGAAGACTTCCGCTTATTTAACATTCTTGATGGGATAACTGATCAGCCGAGTTGGAAAAAAAACCTCTCCCAAGGATCCAGGTGAAATGAGTGGAAGTGAATTTTGGAAACTCTATTTTTTTATTTTAACTTTTTCCTTGCGTCTCATAGTCATCCTCTGTGTTGTAGTCTTATCCGGCCATATCTCTGTTTTTGAGATTTCTTCATGTGCATCCTGTTTGGTTAATTTACTCTTTGTTGATGCTTTCCTCGTCAAAAATCTTTTTTTTTTTTTGTCTGTTGCTCTTATTACATCTACTTATCTCTGGTGCCATATTGGCTTTTTACCTGTTCATTGTTTTTTTTGTTTTTTTTACTCACATGTTCAAACAGACTTCTTTGACTTTTCTGCTTTGTGTAGTAACTTTAACAACACTCGTTTAAATGAAGTATGCTTCTGGGATTTTGGCCATAAAACAAACCTGAAGGATGTCCAAAATCCTGAAACAAAGTGGACCAAACAGGTTCCCGTGGAGACACTGGTGATTAACATCTGGGGAAATTAAAAAGCTTTTTCTTTCCAAATCTACCTTGCAATAAAACTGTTGAGTACGTGTTTTCAGCAGTCAAAGGCGTGCTTTGAAGTCATCCTTCTGCACACTCTTGTGTTTGATTCAGGAGGTCTTTGAGTGCCCTTATATCTGTAAAATCGACAGGAAAAAAAACCTCACGTTGGGAGTCTGTTTTCATTTGACCCTTCTGACATTTTTGAGGTTCTTGCAGTTTCCACCTTCAGGAATGTGTGCATGTGTATCATTTTTGTGTTTTTGCAGATTCTTTTTTTCTCAAGCTTTTCCTCCTTGGTATGAAAAAGTCGTGTTTAGCTTGCTACTTAGTAGAGAGCATGTTGAAAATGGGGAGAACAGGGACATATAAAGTTGATTAGTGAAGGGATCCCCTCATTTTTTTTCTTTTTTTCCAAACAAAGACCAAGCCTGCACTAAAGAATTTCAAAGTTTTAGCTCCATGGGTAGTTGGTAGTCCCACAGCCCAGATATTTACTTGGCAACCTAATCAGGAAAACATAAAAAAATTAAATAAAAATGAGAATGTCAAGACTTAAAAGCACCTGATCCTGTCTCGCCACCCAGCAGAGCCAGGACTGTAGCTCCTGTGGTGTTTACACTGACATGAGAACCACAACGAAGCAAAATGTTCTTCAGAAGCTTTTGAGAATTAAGAGAACAGTTGAGTCAGATCACCTGTTGGGTCGTCTGCTCTGTATAACCACAAGTCGGAAAGATGACCACTGTTATTGTATTGTATGATGCTTCTCGTGCACAGTGTCATATGCTGGAGATGTACACAACCACATGCTGGGAATAAATAATTTCATATTTTTTGTTTCGTGTCCTGGCCCTTTACTGTTTCACAGGAAGATCGATGTATTTAAAAGAGTTTACTCTCTTTTATTTATACCGCCCACATGTCTGATGCTGAAGCAAAAAAGAAGTTATTTCAAATTTGATCTATAAATGTCTTTATCCTAAACTATAACATTTTAAAACAGTTTAAAAAGCTAAAACTTGAGTTTTTAAATGAAGTTTATAAAGTGTTTCTTCCTTTGTTCTTGAAGAAATTACAATATTTTTTATTAATCTGAACTATTTTATAGTGGCAGCTTCTAATTACCTTTGAGAAATATTCACATTGTTCAGTAAACATTGCAGAAAAGCCTAAATCCCTCAATGACTCAGCATATTTAAACAATTAAAGAAGCTCCATAAGCATGAGATTCAAAGACTCAATGCATTGAGCATTGCAGCTTAAACTTTAACTTAAAGTTAAACATAGATGCTGCAAAAAAGGGGGAAAAATCTTTAAAATAACTTGAATCATCAGGAGAAAATTCCCTGCTGTTGGCAGATTATGTAGCAGTTCTGCTGGTTTGCAGGGAGGAAGTTAAGTGTCTCATGATTAAAAAAAACTAAAACTTGTTTCTGTGTACTACAATTTTAAATCCAAAAGTAAGGGTTTTTTACTATTAGTCTGTTGAAATCCTCAATAGAAAAACTTTTTTGGCAACCTTTTTTCAGAGAATTATCCAAATGTAGAAGACATATACTGCATACAGCTTTCAATAAACCTTTAATAAACGTATTATTATCTGATCATGTAAAACAAAATGAATGGACATTTATTTAAAAAGTAAAATGCTTTAATTACACAACAGAAACACATTTAATCTCAAATAAGAGGCAAATGTAGAGAAGTTCAAAGTTCACACAAAAGTAAATGTAAAGGTTGGATTTTGACAGATTCTTTCAGCACATAAACTAAAGCTGGGAGCTGCTTGCCTACTTCTGGATTGGGTTTGCACCAGCGCTAAAGGGAGATCAGACGAGAATTGCATACTGCTGCTCTGTAATCAATCCAGGCTGTGCACAGGTTAGTGTGTCGTGACCTGCAGTCACGAGCGACTGTTCTGTCAACCAGGAGTTGGTGTTTGGCTCCTCTGGAATCTCTACCAATGCCCGTCTGTGTGTTGCTCGTGAATTGATCCATGTGCTGAAATATTTTTGTTGCAATGATGCCTGACATGAGCTTCCATGTTGTGGAGAGACAGGTTATTGGCCTGTGGTTGGATGGGACTGCACCCTTTGAAGAATCCTTCTGGATCAGGATCGATCCCCTGCCGTTAGCCATTCAGGGTGAGTCCCATCTCTTCCATCGCTCATAGAGTGATGTGAGTTTCTTAAGCCAGTAGGCATGTATCATGTTAAGGTCTGGTGCTGTCCAGTATTTCATACCTGAGGCTCTTTCTTGGATGTCTGCCACTGCGATGGTTACTGGAGAAACCAGCCATTGAGCATACATATATATATATATATATATATATCTTGCTCTAATGGTGAATACTAATTCCACAACAACACAAAAAATGACTAAGGTAAAAGCAACATTAGCTAAATATATTTTAGTATTTTTTGTGTAAAAACACGCATTATTTGAAAAAATAAAAACTAAAATCTACATTTATTTTCATAAATGTTTTTCTGAATTAAAAAAAAACACTTGTAGCCCCCCCCACGTAAAAGCAAAGCTTATTCTGCGCATGTCTCTGCTCCGTTGTGCATGACGTCATTGTCATTTCCTGTTAGAATCCAGGAAGTGGCTCGGAGGCTGTTGTTTGTGTTCGTTGCTCAGTTTTTCGTGTCTGGTTTATTGTTTTTTTTTCTGGTTTAAGAGCTGACGTGCCGACATGGCGACGTTTATTTCAGTCCCGTTAAAAAAGTCATCTGAGGTGGACTTGGTGAAACCGCTTTCGAAGTATATCACAGTGTCGTATCCAGCGGGCGAGGAGCAAACAGAGTACATCCGCGCCGTGGAGGAGTTGAACAAGCTCCGCAAGAACGTACTGGGAAGGCCGCTCGACAAACACGACAGCTCCCTGGAAATCTTACTCCGGTAAGCAAAAATATTAACAGTTTGTGACATCTCAATGACTTTAAATACTCCCTGTTCTCGTTGGCAACATGTAACTCTAAGGCGCCGCACCCATAGGGGCTAGCCGTCAATGCTAACCTTAAAGCTAAAGTTACAGCTAAGGGACGCTGAAAGGGTAATTACGTGACTCATGCGCTCCTCGTGTCAAGTTTTCCCATGATTCCTTTGAGAATACAAATTTAACCGAATTTCAGGTACTCGTGCCAATGAAGGGTCGAGTCAGGTGGAGGGAATCATCGTCTTCTGGTGTTTCTTGTTCAATTGGCATGCACCGCAATGGCGCATGAAGGCAGCTTTGTTTGTTTAGCACCTTTCATTCACTAAAGTGGTTCAAAGTGTCATACAGAGACCCAAACCCTTGAGGCAAGACACACATACATATATATATGTGTATATATATATGTGTGTGTGTGTGTGTTCTTGTAGGTTCCAATATATTAAGGTAGCAGACTGATCTGCAGCTTTCTAGTGTTTTCTTTTGGACTGGAGACAGAACCAGTGGTCCAGCCTGCAGTAGGGAAAGACACCAGTCTTGACATGAGCTCTGTGTCTCGCTATTCAATGTATCTGGGGGGAAGAATGTTAGTTGTGTCCTTAACGTTTGGCTCAGATTTAAATACACTAAGACATAAACATTTCTTTTCTTCTTTTTTTTCCCCCAAAACAATGATTTCTATCATTGTTGAGCAACAAAACTCAAGTTAAGCCTTATTTCCTCAAAGTCAGACAGTTTCATAACACCTTGTGCAGAAAACATGAATTTTTTTATACTCGTTTGCATCATCGTCTGAATATCAGTATCAGCTAACCACTATCTGAGATTTATATTAACTGTCATTTAACATTTAAAATCAGCTCAGAAATCATATGTAATAGGGCGTATATCCACACTTTTCTGTACGTTTGGTTAGAATACATTGGCGTCCCGATGTATATAGTTGGTTGCGTTTAGTCTGCTGCATACACTGCCTCATTGTGAGCTGCTTTGCATGAAGGAACTAAGGAGTCAAGTTTGTTTGACAAAGCTCCTGTCTGTCCCTGTGCCATATATGCCACTTCGTTGTTGCCCTTTTAATTTTCAGACATTTTGGTTCAGGTGATGGGAATCTTGAATTTAAAAAAAAAAAAAGGGGACTTTGTCTGAAATAGTTTCAGTCTTTGGTCTCACCCACCCCTGACATAATACACAAGGTTTGCTCAGATTACTTTAGTGTGGGTGTGTGAGTGCTTTGTGGATTGAACCAGTTTCCGTTCAAAGCGACAGTCTTCCTTTAAACCATCCGGTTAGAGGTGCTATATGTTCCAATAGGCTGTTTTTAGTCATGTGACCTCTGGCTGTAGCACTATGAGCGCATGAGTCCATTATCATGGTCTGGACTGCTGATAGTTTCAGTCTCTTAAAAGTAGCTGCGCTAGTTTAAGTCTTTGTGTTTATCGGTAAATCAGGAAGCTTTCCTCTGACTGAAACTGACACTTTCTTAGCTTAGTTATAAATGATCTAACTGCATCAGAACCTTTATCTTTAGATTTTGGACTCTAAGGTCTGACTTGTCTGGTTTCTGGCTCTCACATTCAGTTAACCATCTGCGTGGTATCAAGTCCGACAGGCCTTTCACAACCAAGCAGGCGATGTGTCGCCATGGTGACCATTGTTGATGTGGGATTTTTTTTCTGCTCACACTGTTTAGTTGCCCTTGAAACACACCTCCTCTCAGCTTTCCTCTGTAGAGCAATGTGCATGACGTTTGTGTGTAAGAATAGGAAACAAACTGTATGAAGTCGGCGAAGAATTCATTCACAGCTATTTTTAGACTTGGGGTCACGTCACAGTCCACTTTTTCCTGACTCATTGTCATGCATCTGTCAAAGCTGTGAATCCACAAAACCTCTGGACTGTTCCATGATTGAACAGTCTGAGCCTGTGGTTAACAAATACTCTCCTTTATATCAGAACAAAGGAAGAATGATCTAAAAAAAACATATCTCTCCACAGATATTACGATCAGCTGTGCGCTCTGGAGCCCAAGTTTCCCTTCTCTGAAAACCAGGTAATTGATTCGGCGACGCAGATGACTGAGACGTGGGCTGAATAATGGATATGGTTGAACAAGAGATGCCTCTGTTGTTGCAGATCTGCTTATCCTTCACGTGGAAGGATGCCTTTGATAAAGGATCCCTGTTTGGCGGCTCAGTCAAACTTTGTAAGTGCAGCTTCTCTGCAGAAGCGGGAACGTTGTTGTTCCACAAAAACACTCTCAAACTTATCTGCTACTAAGTTCTTGATAGTAAAATTTTTTTTTAATGTTGCAATAATTTTTACATATCTTATGATATGTTTGTGTTGCAGCTTTGGCTAGTTTGGGCTATGAGAAGACATGTGTACTGTTCAACTGCGCAGCTTTGGCCAGTCAGATTGCAGCAGAGCAGAACATGGATAATGATGAGTGTCTGAAGACCGCCGCAAAATACTATCAGGTGGGTGTCGCGCTCTATAGGGGCTGCTGAGAAAACTTTGCTCTTCTTTTAATGCATAGAACGGATAGAAAAATTAAAGAAACTTTAGGAAGACAATGACTGTACAATGCACCACAACATTTGAACTTTTATCTGAATAAACTTGTTCATATCCAGACTTCAGACACTTTGATGTGAAAAGAGTTTTGCTGCAGTAACGTCTTATTCATGATAAGAAATGACAATATTGAAGTATTTGAAGTATCCAGGCTTCTCCTGAGATCTGGAAATAAACAGAATTCCTAAAAAAAACTCGATTTATCTTTTTGAGTGGGGATTGGTTTTAAACTGTAGAAAATGAAAAAAATATATAATACAAGAAATTAGAGAATGCTGTAGGGAGAGGACATGCTGCGGTATTAAATCATCCATCACAGAATATGCCCAATAGCTGAACATGTTTGTTAGAATATCATTTAATCCAGCATATGCTCTTATTTTGAAATATGGTGTGTACCTAAATAATTTTCACTAAAGGGTAAAATTGTGTTTGTAGTCTAAAAGAATTCCTGATTAAAGTCTTGATGAATTGAATAACTAATTGAAGTCCGTTGATTTTGCATTTGCAAGTTATATGCCTACAATACTTACTTTGTTTAAGGTCGGTTTAAAAAGAAACATTTATCAAAATCAAATAGGTTTAAAAAAGTTAATGATGCGTTAAATTTAGGAATTGTTGTTTTCTTTAACATAAATGTTTTCTGTCAAGCAAAAAGCTGAATTCAGTTGGTTTTTGCTACAAGAAACTATATTCTATTTAAAGTTTTGCCCTTATTTAGAATATTCTACAGAGTGAAGTGAAATTCGTTTTTATTACTGAATCATATAGATTTAAAAAAAAAAAAAAATTTAATTAGTAAACCCAAAACAAATTGTGAACTGCAACTGAAATTACTAATTTTTTTCACCCTAAATCTCAATGATCTGTCCGTTGAAGTAAAAAAATAATAATTAGAAAACTTTCACTGTAATTTGATTTTACAATATGTTACAAACTCTCTACATGCAGTTTTTAAAATAGTTTTATGAACCCGATCGCTCACTGTTTCAACACTAAAATGTCAAAAGAATCAGAATTGTCAATCAAGATATTGTCAATCTTTTGCTGTTGTCTGGATTCAGAAAACCTTGCATGCCAACAGAATTTAAAAAACTAAAATAATGAATAAGTAGTTAAGGAAAAGTTTGAATAAATACAGTGAAATCCATACACGATGCTGTTTTTTTAAATAGTACAAAATGTGAAAAAGAAGTTTAAAAGTTTTTGTCTGTAATGTCAGGCCTGCAGATCACCAAAGTTCTAAAGAAACTTTCTCTGTCTGTAACCAAACTGCAAGGCTTGTTAAATTACTTTTAAGTTAAATTCCTGCTGTGCCTGTTGCTTATGTCATCTGTGCCAAGTTTTTTGACTTTACACATGAGGTAACGAGAGCAAAACACCTATGATGTTACTTTGAACAGCTGTTAAGACCTCTTTTGGGTTTTAAAAAACTATCATTTGTTCTGAAGTGTGTGTTCTGTGTCTCCAGCTGGCCAGTGGAGCTTTTGGTCACATTAAGGACACGGTGCTGTCTGCTCTGAGCAGGGAGCCCACCATGGACATCTGCCCCGAGACTGTAGGAACTCTGAGCCTCATCATGCTGGCACAGGCTCAGGAGGTCTTTTTCCTTAAAGCCGCCTCAGGTACTTTAAGCTAAACAATCCAAGTTTTTAACTACATCATAAAAAAACTGTGTTCATTACAGCAGCTTGACTACATTTTAAGTCGTATTCACATTAGGATTCTCCCTAAAAAGTGAGAAATCCATTAAGGTCTGAAAGAATTTAAAGACCCACTCCGATAAAAATTGTGTTTTGAAACACTTAAGATAGGCCATCAGAGTGCGTCTTTAGGCTAGTGTTTGTTTGGGGATTTTTGTGTTGATAGGTTTTAGATAAATTATGTTTACTATTAAAATATATCTATAAAATACATAAAGTTATAATATTCAAGTTTGCCTGAAAAAACAATTAAAACTGCTGGAAATATTATCTTAAATCAACTTTTTTGTGAACTTGATATTAACCATAAAAGCTGAATATTTACGTATTTATAGATACTCCAACTGAAAGAACTATGTTAGAATTTTATTTAATGAAGCTTAAAAAAAGGAAACAAAGAAACACCAAAATAATTGCTAAAGATTGGAAAATGCATGGCCTACATGAGAAACTCCTAAAACCTAAAATCCTAAAACTGTTTTTACATTTAAATGTCTAGATCAGCAACAAAAATTTGTCACATTATTTTTAAAAAGTAAAAGAAAATATGACCATTAAGGCTGTATAGGACAAAGGAGCTTGTTTAGACTGGTGTAAGTTCAGATGTTTCCTAAAGACAATAAGTGATGGTTTAATGGCGTTCTCATTAAACCAAAAACATGAACAGAAGAATCAGAGGGCTGAACTTTTTGTTGTTGAAAATCATTTTGTTCTCTGTTAAACCCAAGTTTCTTTTTCACCCACTTAGACAGAATGAAAGACGCCGTCATTGCAAAGCTGGCCAACCAGGCGGCAGATTTTTATGGCGACGCCTTCAAGCAGTGCCAGTATAAAGACAACCTCCCTAAGGTGAGCCCAAAAACACAGGTGAACCGCGTGCTAAGGGTACAGACCCTGAATGAGTCGGACCTCGTCTTGTGTGTCTGATTGGGTGGATTGTGTTCTACGTGTGGGATGGGTTGTGGGTCTGTTGGAACTTCTCTGTTTTCAGTTTTCATCTCGTTTCCACTTTGATTGGCTCTGGCTTAACCCAGTTGGAACTGTTTTCTTTTGTTTTTTTAAGACTTTAATTGTAGTTACCCGTTTATTTCTGACTGCATTAAAGCAGAACATGCCTGTGCTTAAGTTCAAAAAAGGTCTAAAGTCGCTGTTCAGAAAAGACTGAATAGAATTAGATTCTATTAGAAATTTAGTTGGTTTTGTGCAAACCAGCAGCAATCAGTTGATCAACACTGGAACGTCGGTCAAGGAGGCAGTCAGAACGGGAAGAATTCAAATTATGTCATCCATTACGGCATAAACGTGTTGTTTAGCTTAGTTTGACGGCTTCTTGGCTAAAGATAACAAGGAGAATAAAGTCAACGTTAAAAATGAAGAGGCGAATAGGATGTTGAAAGATCCACTTCGATAAAAATTTTGTTTTTGGTGCTTCTCGAGGCATTTTTCTCAAAATGGAGAACATTAAACTTAAAATTGCATTTCTGAGTATTTAATTTTTTCAAATTGTAGTGAATCAGGAACAGATGAAAAATGCAGTTTGAAAAAGCTTGTAGCGGTAACGTAGAAGCTACAGTCAACAAGCCACAAGCTCGCTGCTCCGCTCCACTCTGATGCATCCACTTCCAGACGAATACATCCATGTACGTCTTTGTTCTCCTCGTCTGAGCGGACATCTGGCTCAAAACTGTAAAGCTGGAAAGCTACAATATTGCTCGACCGTTTTTGTTCCACCGCTAATGTTCGGTTGGGTTTATGAGAGGCTGTATGCTAGTATAAGAGAGTGTGATGGGAAGTGGGGGTGGGGTCACCCACAACTCACAGGTGAGTTTCTATGTCCTGAAAAATGACACTTTTTTTGTTTTAAATTTTGACTAAAAATTGTACAATCCTAATTAAAAGATCACTTAAACTAGATCAAAAATCCATCAGAGTGGGTCTTTAAGTTTGCAGGTCACTCTAAATGCAGCTCCATGCCTGCTGACCAATAGAAGAAAGGTTGAACTCATCATCCTTATGCTGGTTCATCTTCTCTGGCTTGTTTAAAACGGTTTTAATGCTAAAAAGTTGTCGCTTACACAAATATTCCAATTTAAAAAGACAGGATGCAGGGAGAAATGTGGAATTCAGCTCAAAGACACTCTTGTGAGGGGTAGAGTGGGAAGTGAACCTGCAATCCTTTGTTTTTTCATAGTTTTTATTGGTTTGGCCACATCTTATTTTTCAGAACCTTCTGTTTTCATCAAGTTTCACTTTAATCATAAGCAGCATCACTTGAAATTTGAATATTAAGACTGGAGACTTGTAGTGACTTGCTCAAACCTCTAGGAACTTGTCCTACAGTTTAATCAGACCATTTTCTTGAGAAATATGTTAATGTAACTAAGTATAGAGTTTGACATTTACAAAACATATTTTGCTAAAACAACTTTAAAGCCCTAATATTTTTGCATTTTTTAATTATATTTGATAGAAGAAGTAAGTTGATGTTTTGTGAATTACATAAGGTAAGACTTTTATTCAGCGACAGCTGTTTTATTACCATTTAAAGTATTCAAATATCTTATTTTTTTCTTGAACAAACAGTTTGGAGTCTGATGTTCCTTCACATGCTCCAGTTTTTAGGCTTGGCAAAAAAACCTCCCAAAACATATTTTTTCCCCTGTATTTGTACTTAATTCAGCAACAAATTCACATTTTTTTGTGTTTCATCTTTGACTTTTCTTTTAGTAGTAAAATTATGTATTAAAATACTCAACAAATATCTTTCTAAAATAAAGATTATTTTAAATGATGCACCAAAAACCCATGAATGCAGGGATCCTCAAACTATGACACATTTTCAAAATAAGTTCCCCTTAATATATTATAGATCTCTAACATAAAGCATTACTTTTTAAAAGTTTCAGTTGGTTTCTGTTTTTGAATGTATTCATAATGTTTTTATCATGTTGTTTCTCGTATAGAAAATTAATCTTGTTTGATATTAGCATAAAATTGGGGAAGTGTTGCATAAAACGGGAGATTTGTGCCCTTACTTTACATGGTGATGGATGTTTCAAGTGTTCAGTAAACTGGTTTTATTATGACTAAAAAATGAATCATATGCAGGTGTCTGTTTGATGTGTCTTTTATTATTTAGTCAGTTTATAGAAGAAAAAGCTTGTTAATTTGTAAATAATGCAGCTGGCCTTCATTCTTTATTCATTTGTTGATAAAAGTTTGAAACAGATCCTCGTTTTTTGAAATCGTTCTGCTTCTAAAGAGAGGTCCACGTGGATTTGTGCGCCATTTTTAGGCTCTGAAATCCAAAACATTTCCGAGTTGTGCAATAGTTTTTTATTTCTTGTTGTAGCAGTTTTTTTTTCCCTTTTTTTTTTTGCTGAAAGCTTTGAGACACTCATGGTTTCTGTTTTTGTCTCCCGTTGTCTTCCTCTCCTCCTGCATCCTTACATGGTGGCGGCACTGGTTGTCTGTGTGCACACTTGTGATGTGTTTGCATACTCCCGACTGCTCGTGCCTGTTTGTGATCACGTGTCATGGTTCACATTGTGATTTGACCTTGCTGCTGTGCACATCTTTTTTTGGTTTGCCCTGCCATCGTTTGTCTACGTGCGCATCTATGTTCGTACGCCTGCCTGTTGCTCTGTGGTTGCCTCTCCCTGGTCAGTATTTTTATTTTCAGGAAGTGCTGCCAGTGCTGGCAGCAAAGCACTGCATCATGCAAGCCAACGCCGAGCTGCACCAAAGCGCCCTCGCCAAGCAGAAGAAGCACTTTGGAGAGGAGATTGCACGTCTGCAGGTATTTGGAGTTCCTTTTCCTAAAACGTGTAGTTGACTTTAAAAAGGTTCTTCAATCATAGAATAGAATAAACTTTACTGTCCGAATAAAAAATGTAAAATCGACTCAAACTGAAAGTTAATGAATGTTTATTTTATTTTTGCCTTTGGTTTGAAATCAAAATAAAAGCTGAATTTCTGGAATATCACATGGATCACAAACACTTTCTCACCAACTACCTGAGGTTTGAAAAAAGTTTTTAAAAAGCAATTGAAATGAGAAACCCCCCCAAAAATGATAGATTTGTCACAAAAACCTTTATTGATCAAGTTGTTTTTACTACTTGGTTGATAAATCTACTTTGAAATCCAACCGGCTTTTTAAAAACCCAAAAATACATGTATAGAATTAGTCTGTACTTCAAATTTCAAATCTATCATTGATTGTCCACTAAAGCTTTATTTATATCTTAATTTGGTTTATAAAGTCCCACCTTAGTTTATATCACTAAGTTTAACTGAAGTTTTTATTTTTTTTACGAAGCAATTTGAACTGAAATGAGAAAAATTAAGCATCTAATCAAACTGTTGATTTGTTAAATTACCCCAAAGGTGTGAAATTAAATATGATTACATTTTTTTTGCTGGAATCCACTACTACGTACATTTTTTATTTTAAAAACAGAAAATAATGGCACATGCTTTTATTTTGTAAAGTGTTTTTTCTATCCCTCTTTAGTGTATTTAATTGCATAAATGTTTGCCAAGCTAGAATTAATATACATTTCCTTGTAAATAAACTCTTAAATTTGATTTAAAGCAGTATTAAAAATATTTATACAAGACTTAAGTTTAAATCCATAGCTTCCTGGGAGTAGATGTTTCTACGCTGATGTTCGTGATCTGTTGGAGGATGCTTGTGAATTCACCTGTGTTGCATCACTTTTGGGCTTCAGCACGCCTTGGAGCTGGTGAAGACGGTGGCGTCTCGCTACGACGAGTATGTCAGCGTGAAGGACCTGACGGACAAGATCAACCGAGCGCTCACAGCAGCCAAGAAAGACAACGACTTCATCTATCACGACCGCGTGCCGGAAGTCAAGGACTTGGAACAAATTGGCAAGGCGGCGCTGGTCAAAGCCACTGCCATCACACCTCCGCTTAGCCAGAAGTTTACAGGTACCGTTATTGCTCAGAATCTTTTTTCTTTACTGTTTTTATGTCCCAGTTTTCCAGCATTTGAACAACATGAAGCAGGTCAGTGTTGTACTGATTACACGATTTCTTTATTCAGAAATCAGCTGCAAATATGTGCAGCGAGTTATAGCAAAGCAAACAAATCTTTAAAACATTCATGTTTTTCAGTTTTTACAATGCTGTGTGTCCGTTTAGAACCTGAGGCAGTTTTTCTGTTGAAGGCTCAAACACGAGCGACACAGCAGCGTCGGGTCCTTTCCCGGCTGTTTTCACTCCACCTTTGCGTCTCCTCCGCAGATTTGTTTGAAAAGATGGTGCCGATGGCTGTGCAGCAGTCAATGAGCGTTTACGGTCAGAGGAAAGCCGAGACGGTCAACAGGCTGGTGGGAACCATGAGAGAAGCCACTAATCTCTGTAACGGGTACGCTGAAGCGCACAGATATGCAGCGAATTTCTGGGGGGGAAAAAAAAACAAAAACTAGAAAATTGTTTCATAAGAACAAAATTAATGTTCCTTGAAGAATATTGTGTACTTTGTGGATATTAGCAGTGATATTTTCACATCAAACAGTTTCAATAATTCTCTATTTTCTCAAAGTTTTTGATTGTCGACTTAAATTCCCACCAATCCTTCAAGAGACACTGACCTCGAATACTGGAAAAGCTTTACTTGGGAATAAAAGATTGTGTGGTTTTCACTCAGAACATAGGACTCAGCAGAAGTGCTTAAGTCTTCACCATATTCTCTGCTTGTTTTGACTTCTCCCGTTAGCTGACCAATTTTGTTTAACAAAAATCATTTTATCTATTTTTTATTTTTTATTTTATTTAAAGATCTGAACAGCTTTAGTTGCCGATATTACAAACAGACTAAAATCTGTGTATTGATTTGGACTGATGAATTAATATCTGTTCTTCGACACATGTTCTGGGGCTCCATCAGGGTCTTGGCGTCCCTCAACCTCCCTGCTGCTCTGGAGGATCTGTCAGGTGACTCGGTCCCTCAGTCCATCGCTGACAAAGCTAAATCCGTTGTGGAGAAGGGAGGTCTGCAGAGCATCGAGCAGCTGATCAGAGACCTGCCCGAGCTCCTGACCCGCAATCGAGAGATCCTGGATGAGGTTTGTGCTCTGCACCTTTTTTCCCCCATAAGAGTTATCTGCGTTTGTGAAGTTTTTTCAACTTTGAGCTCCGAACAGCATGTTAGGCAGCATCCTTACAGAGCAGCATATGAATCCCAGGCTGTTTGAAGCTGGCTTTTTTTTTTTCTTTGTTGTTTTCGACCAGATCTCATTTACATAAAACAATAGTTTTTTTTCCTAATGGCAAAAATCCCAGATTAGGATGATGACAAAAATCCACTGATCTGTGGGCCAGGAGCTGTCGTTTTTCAGCCAAACATCCTGCAGACAAACAGACTGACGGGGACAAAAAACAACACAATCTGCTTGAAGGTTTGGTGCCAGAGTTAAGAAATTGGAGAAAGAAAGCCCTGATTTTCTCAAGAAAAAAGTTGAACATTTTTCTAGAAAATCAAATCAAATCAAACTTTATTTCTATAGCACTTTTCCTATGAAGCATAACACAAAGTGCTTTACATTAAAATAAAACAGATTAAAGACAAGCACAACCATAAAAATGTACACCCCCCCACCCCCAACACACACATGCAATCCACCCAACCCCGTTCACAATTCCCACCCCCTTAGCTGATGGAACCCATTGGGAATCAGGCTGAGCAAGGAGAAAGTTGGTTGGTGGACCCATTATAGTTGGGTCCTCTTCCTCCGTGGACAACCACATAGTCAGTCTAATGCATCATCACAGGCGAGGACCCAGCCCCACCACAGCAAGGTAGCGAGGCAGGTCCCCATCTAGTGCTGCAACAGCTGAACCGAAGCTGACCCAGAGGGAGAGGACCCAGCCGAGGAGGCACTGGATTTAAAAATAATAAAATATAAATCTAAAATTAAAATGAAACATTTGATAAAAGCAACAAGGAATAAAACATGAGAATAAAAAATATTCAAATAAGCTATAAATAATCCGACGTAAAATCATAAAACATGATACAAATAATAAAAACAAGATAAATTAACATGATAAAAACTAACTAAAAGCTAATTTAAAAAGATTCTTAAAAACCTCTATGTTCTCTGCGGTCCTCAGGTCCTCCGGCAGACTGTTCCATAGACGGGGGCCATAGTATTGAAAAGATGCCTCTCCATAATTTTTAGTTTTCACTGTTGGAATGATTAGTAGACCAGTGCCAGAGGATCTCAGGGTCCGCGAGGGTTCATATTTAACTAAAAGATCAGATAAATAAGAAGGCGCAAGACCGTTCAGACATTTAAAAACCATTACAAGTATCTTAAAATCAATCTGAATCTGATGGGGAGCCAATGCAGGGATTTTAAAATCGGGGTGATGTGAGCTCGCCTTCTGGTCTTGGTGAGAACTCTTGCAGCAGAATTTTGGAGAAGCTGAAGGTTCTTAATGCTATTTTTTGGAAGACCTGCTAGACGGGCATTACAATAATCAACTCTACTAATTATAAAAGCATGCATCAGCGTCTCCATATTAGCAAGAGAGAGAATTGGGCGGACCCTAGCCAAATTTCTAAGATGATAAAAACCAGTTTTAATCACCTGCTTGATATGTGGGATAAATGTTAGCTTGGAGTCAAAAATAATGCCCAGGTTTCTGACTGTTTCAGAAAAATTGAATGAAAGTTCTTTAAGTTTCAGAAACTGTTTCTCTCTCTTGGCTTCAGGACCAATAACCAAAATTTGAGTTTTCTCCTGGTTGAGCTGCAGAAAATTATTTGTCATCCATGATTTTACATCTAAAATACAATAAAAAAGTGCTTCTATTGGTCTTGTGTCATCAGGAGACATAGCTATGTACAGCTGGGTATCATCAGCATAGCTATGAAAGCTGATGTTGTGCTTCCTGATGACATTCCCCAGAGGAAGCATGTAGATGTTAAAAAGCAAGGGGCCAAGGATGGAACCTTGAGGCACACCACATTCAATTTTGTGGACCCCAGAAAAGTAAGTGTCCATGCTTACCATAAAGTTTCTCTCCGTGAGATAGGAAGTGAACCACTGGATAACAGTCCCTGAAAGGCCAAGACTTTTAAGTCTAACAGGATCAGGTGATCAACAGTGTCAAAAGCAGCACTTAGATCCAGTAGAACTGGAAACAAACAAAAATAGAAAAAACAATGTTGCTGAATGGAAAAAAAATCAAAGAAGAGTTTTGTAAATGCTCTTTTTTCTGTCTTGATAGTCTCTGAAGATGCTAGATGATGAAGAATCAACAGACAATGAGCTGAGAGCCAAGTTTAACCAGCGCTGGAACAGGACCCCGTCTGGAGACCTCTACAAACCTCTCTGCGTCGGTACGCACTGTAAGCTCCGCCCACATGCTGTGCTCTCAGCCTGACCGCTGACGTGCTCTGCTGTCTCCTTCAGAGGGCACTAACTTCCGTAACCTCCTGGACAAGGCGGTGCAGGCGGACCAGGTGGTGAGGGACCGCTACAACGTCCACTGTGACATGATCGCCCTGCTGTGCAAACCGCCGAACGAGCTGAGCGCCGCCATACCCTCAGCCAACCCCACCAAGACTCTGCAGGGCAGCGAGGTCTGAGAAGTTTTTACAGTGCATTAAGACCCAGAGTGCACGCCGCTCGTTGGTCCTGCAGCAGCAGCACTTCTCGTTCAGTTTGCTGACTTTGCATTTTATGAAACTTTAATAACTGAGTAAGCAGAAGTTGGAAAGAGTTAAGGTGTATGTTTGTGTATTCGGGGGGAAAGAACAGTAGATGTGTTTGAGACTGCGGTGTTAAAGATGGACGGTGACAAGCTTTCTTCCTCCTCAGATCGTAAACGTGCTTCGCTCCCAACTCGCCCAGCTGGAGGAGATAAAGAAAGAGAGGGAGACCCTGGAGGGGGAGATCAAGGCCGTGACATTTGACATGAGCGTCACCTTCCTGACGACGCTCGCGCAGGACGGCGCCATCAACGAGGAGCAGCTGTCACTTGCCCAACTCGACAAGCTGTACGGCAGCTACAACGAGAGGGTGCAGGCCAGCCTCCGCTCCCAGGAGGAGCTGCTGGGACAGGTTCAGGTACAGCCTGGCTTCAAGGAAACTATGAGTCGATCGTTTTTTAAAAATCCTTTTGACAAAATCATTTTTGACGCGGGATTCTCCCAGGTTTCTCACCAGGAGTTCAGCAGCCTGAAGCAGTCCAACACCGAGGCCAACCAGAGGGAGGAGGTCCTGAAGAAACTGGCTTCAGCTCACGACAGCTACGTCGAGATTAGCAACAACCTGCGTGAAGGCACCAAGGTGCTCCTCCAGAACGCCACGCGAGCTGAACAACTTCTATTCTGACTGTTCGCTCAACCCTTTGACACCAGAGCGTTTACTTTCCTCAATCGTTTACGCAATAATTCCAGTAGAAAGCTCTGCATCAGAATATGATTCACAGCGATCGCTTAAATGGTCAGAGTTTGGTATGTCAAAGGGCGTGGCTTATTTAGGTGTCGTTGGCAGCTGTTCCGGTGTTAAAGGGTTGCACGTTGTTTTTTTTTAAATGTCTTTAATTTCTCCCTTTCAGTTCTACAATGACCTGACAGAAATTCTGCTCAAGTTCCAAAACAAATGCAGTGACATCGTGTTTGCTCGTAAGACGGAGCGGGACGAGCTGCTCAAGTGCGTGCTAACCAGAGCCTGCATGTCGGCCAGCGCGGCGCCATTTAATGACGTTTTTCTGCTTTATTTCAGAGAGCTGCAGCAGAGCATCGCTCGAGAGCCCAGCGCGCCGTCCTTCAATGTCCCCGCCTATCAGAGCACGCCCGCCGCACCTGTGGCCGGACCAACTCCCGCCCCCAGAACCGTTTTTGTAAGCAGACACCCCCTCCCCTCCCCGGGCTTCATGGAAGTGCTGCTGTTGTCTCACCATCCTTGTGTTTACTCTTCAGCAGCCCCAGCAGCAGCCAAAGCCCCAACCCCCCTCAAGGCCGCCTCCCCCTAACATAGCTCCTCAGGCAGCGTCCGCCACCCCAACAAGTGCACCACCGGTTGGACCCCCCAACAACAACCCACCGCCGATGGCCCCGCTTACCCAGGCGCAGGGACCCCCGTACCCCACCTATCAGGGTTATCCGGGGTGAGATTTCAGCCCAACGCTCAAACTCACTGAGTGATGCAGATTTTTACACTTAATGTTTTTTTTATTTATTTAACAGTTAGGATTTATATTTATTTTATCTTTGTGATTCAGATAATAATAATAAATTAATTTTTTTTTTTGCATCTGCAGTTTCTACCAGATGCCGATGGGCTACAACCCTTACCCATACAACATGCCCAACATGGCCTTCATGCCCTTCCAGGGGGCCCCAGGACAAGGAGGCTACCCAGGAGCCCCTCCAGCTGGACAGCCGTACCCCGGCTACCCGCAGCAGCCCCCGCAGCAGCAACAGCAACAACCCTACTACCCCCAACAATAACTCTCCCCTCTTCATCTCTACTTTTGGCACCAAAAAAAAACAAAAAAAAAAAACGTTCCCCAGCAATAACACTTCATCTCCATCGGCCCATCCTCGTTTTGTACTTTGCTGGCTCTCACTAACAGCAGCTGTAGGATGTGGGACTTCTATGCTGCTGCGCACTTTTTCCTAAGAGATTCTTCACTGATTTCTTTTTTTTTTTTTTTTTACTCTATAAATTTCTTCCTTCTTTAGCTTTTTTCAATCTCAGTTTGCACTAACTTTCTCTAACTTAGATGTTATTTTCTATCACTTAATGGTTTAATTAGCAGTTATGTTGAACCTTAATCCATTTCACTGATGAGCGGATGTTTGCAGAGCTGGAACACTTTATGATAGGAAACGTACCTTCCTGGTTTGGGAGGGTTAAACTAAAGTTTAACTGCTGGGATTTTACCAGAAACCCGCCGTCTGACTCGACTGTCACAGCATCTGTTTCATCTTTAATACTATTTTTGTAACGGATACTGATGCTTGCCGAATGCATAAGCCTAGAACACTGAATGAGTTGTAGGACCTCCGTTCCGCTCTCCTCGTTTTGCTCTTTCTCCTTTTCCCAAAGGATTGCCGGTTTCTATCTGACACAATCAGAAGCTGTACAAGTGAAACTGTTCTACAATATAAATATATGTATAAATAAGACTGTATGTGGTTAACCAAGACACTTTGTGTGCTGCACTCCCATGTTATTCATTTTTAGTTTGATTCTTCAGCTCTAATGTGATTAAAAAAAACTGCAAAGTTTGTCTGTTATCTGTCAAACAGCCAGTAGAGGGCAGTGTTGCAGCTCACAGGGAAACTGTTCACCTGCTCCTGTTGGCTTTTTCTGCCAATCTGGGAGGGAGTAGGATACCTTTTGACCTCACCCCTCAAAGCACTGTGGCACATCCCATTTAGATGACATGCAAATTACGCTCCATTGAGGTCACAATCTCATCCAATCACATTGTCCCTGCAGGTGATTTCTCCACAGACAGATTTCATCTCCAGATATTTATTCAGTGTCAGGAGACGCTAATGATTTCTCCTCCCTGTGTGTGTGTGCACGCGTGTGCATGTGCGTGCGTGCCAGGGAGGCAGATGGCAGCACAGTGTGGTGTCTGGGAGTATGCATGGAGATGTTGGCAGAGAGCTACTGGTCCCCTGCCTGCATCTCACTCCATTTTTCCCTCTCTTCTTTCCATCTCATCTGTCTTCCTGAGATCTTGTCACTCATTCATCTTTTATAAGAAAATCCTCCAGATTTCACTTATTTAACCTCCACATTTTTTCCCCTTCTCTTACCTCCTGTCCTTATAGTTTTTGGCTTTTCCTCAGCAGTTCCCTTCATCTGCATGTTGGCACATCCTCCCCACCGGTCACTGCCTCCTCTTGGCTCATAAACGTCCCATAACATTACATCAGTCTTCCATGTGCGTACTTGAGATCTCATCTTTTTTCTTCTTTTTTTCTAAATCAGATCCATCTCCCACGAGTGGTGACACAACACATGCGGCACTGCCATGTCTCCGCAGTGTGCCAGCACAGCCAAAGCCAGCCGTGGACGTTTCTTTTTATCAAAGGTGTCTGTGCATCTCACAGCGTTTAATTTTAACAAGACGCGCCCCACCGTAGGAGTGTCATCTTTTAATTGGTTTGAAAAAAGGCAGATACGAGCAGCGAACGAAGCGCTGCGGTGACAGGTATTAATTACCTCCTGCCTAATGGTTCCCCAAACTCAGCACAGCCATATTGGTGCTCTATGCTTTTTTTTTTTCACACTCCCCCACTCTTTTGTCTCAACGCTTGTTCTCTCCTCCTCACCATGTGTTCGCCCTTAATAGGGCTGAATCAAGGCTTTTTCTGTGGCTAAGATGTTTGTAATTACATAGAGATGCTCTATTATTAAAATAAAAAAACCTGCAGGGGCTATACTGCATTTATCCAATGGGAAGAGGCAATGTGGGAAAGAAATATTCACACATATTGCATAAGAAAACACCTGAATACCAGGTGCTCGTAAAATCGTTAAAACTTCCTATAAATGTAGGGACATTTTATGGAGAAAATATTACAAAGTCCTGCAGATATAATGTAAGTTATTTAGAAATATTTCAATCTAAGTTATTGTATTTTAAATGTTGCTGTGAGAATTCCACACTTTAATTGAACCACTGACTGTATGCAGAACAGAAGTAGTGTGTCAGGGATGTGCGATCTACAAACAGGCCTAATAGTTGGTGGAGCAACCAGATAGTCACCTGTCAATCAAATACCACACCTCCTTTCAACACTTTTATACTAAATGGAACCACAAAGGATAACATTAGGTTAAATTATGTTGTTTAATTTAATTGTAGGTTGTAATTGTTATGTAAAGTTAGGTTGTTTTACATTTCATTCAAGTATTTTTGGCACCGGATTATAAGTTTAACTATTAATGAATGATCCATTTCAGGGAAAGGCAACTCCAGGTCTCGAGGGCCGCAGTGACTGCATGATTTCCAGCAATCCAATCCCTACTCGACTGAATACCTGGTTCAGGTGTGTCCACCCAATTAGAACATGCCAGAGCATGGTGTGCTGGAAAACATGCAGGAATGTGGCCCTCGAGGCCTGGAGTTGCCTATCCCTGATCCATTTTCTATTATTTTTGTTATCACAAAAAAAAAAAAAACCCAGTCAGACAGCGCTACACGTTTCCATATTCACAAAACCTGTAACTCCCATCCGTCTAAACCACTAAAACAAACGTTACTGTAACTACGGTAACTCCAAACCTCATTAGTAACATGGAAAAAAATAAACAATCTGACACCGCTGCGTGTTAGCACGTTCACTATACTCGTTACTCCCAACCTTGCTTGCAGCGCGTAAGAAGACAGACTGGTACCACTAAAACCAACGTTACCATGACTACGCTGACTCCCAACCTTGTTAGTAACAAGGAAAAAAAAAAAAAAGGTCTGACATCATTGTCATGTTAGAAGCGTTAGCCACGTTTGCAAACTCCCCTTACTTGCAACATCCAGCCTTATTTGCAACATGTAAATAAACAGACCGATACTGCTAAAACAAAAGTTACAGTGACTGCACAAAGTCCTAACCTTCTTAGTAACTTGTAAATAAAAAAAAATTAAAAAACACAGTCCGACACCACTATGTGTTAGCCACGTCAAAATGACAGTACGCCATGTAGGCTTCCTCTCAGAATTGTTCAACACAAGTAACCAGAATTAATCCATATTTAAGGAGCTCTGGATTATAAGGCGCATTGTCGTTTTTTGAAAATAAATAAAGCTTTTAAGTGTGTCTTATAGTGCGGAAAATACGGTAAATTGGGCTGTTATTCAGTTGCTCCACTTGCTTTAGTTTTGGAAGTTGCGTCTAAGAGGAAGTCAAAAGGACAGACCGAATATAGCACTGGATGTTTCAGTACGCAAACCCAAAACGTTCTCAAACATACATTTTTGAGCTTCTTGTTTCATTAAGGAATGCGAACTTCCTTTTAAATTCAAACTAAACATCTGATTTCTGTTTAGGAATCATGTTGAGATTAAAAGCAATTGAACCTCTAAAAGTTTTGGTTATTTCTCTAATGGGTTAGTAAAAAGGTTTCCTAAATTGTTGGATGTTTATTTAGCAAAGCAGCAAAATCACAGTTTTTTTTTATTGTCCAAATGTCCAAAAGTGGTTTAATTTACATCACGGGCCAGTCAGTGCGGCATCCTCCAAATGTAGCGTTCATTTGCTGGAACTCCTGAAGCAGCCCCAGCAGAGTTTCATCAGTCAGTTATGCATCTTACGCAACATTCCTCTCAGACAAACAAAAGGTATTTCAGCTGAAGTAATGACAGCCTTTTACCTGTGTGAGATCTGCAGATGCAGCTCACAACATGCCACTCATTTGACCACACAATCACACATTTGGTGAAATAAAGATGCTGATGGCATAAAAAAGGGCCCAGAAGTGAATCTTTTCCATGAACACAAGAATTGATTATCTTCTAAAGACCTGAGGATCCCATCTAATGGAATTTATTGGGCTTAAAGAAGAGTGTTCTGCCTCAAAAGTACCACAAAGTAAAACAAAGCTTAAACATGTATCCGTATAGTGCAAGTTTCTTTTTTATCCTTTTAATGTTTGAGTGTTTCTGGATGCTTTCACCCGGGAGGATGGCCTCAGTGGTCATAAGATGCCTGTTTTTCTTTTTTTTTCTTTTTTTGTCTGTTGGCCCCATTGAGGTGAAATGCCTGAAATAGCTATGATTGACAGCTATAGAAACACAGTTACTATAACAACTACCTCCTGGCTCTCATAAGCACCTCTCCTCCTCTAGCTCCCCCCCGCTGCTGCCACCACCACCTCCCCTGTTTTCATTTTCTTGAACCATTCCTCCTTTTTTCAGCCCGTCTCTTCCTTTCACCCCCTCACTCTGTGCATGTGTGGGCGTACAGGGAAGAGATTATGAGCAAGAACTTGACTGCAATATTCCTTCACATGGAGATGTTTGTGTTGCAAGATGGAGAGGCTTGGCAGGCGCTATTGGATGTAACCTGTGTGGGTGAGGGTAGGTGAGAGTGGGAAGATGAAACACGCTTATACAACACAGGCAAATAAGCCTTTTCTTTTTTTAATTTTCGTGTTTCCTTTTTGGGTGCCTGATCGTCAGTGACGTTATGCTTCTCCACTTGTGTTATCAAATCAGTCCACTGGTTTATTGGAAGTGAAAGATATAATAAATAGCCAGAAAAAACTGTGTTTATGCACGTTCTAAAAGTAGCACATAATTTGCGCTGACTTGTATTGTCCCAAGACAAACCTTTTGGATGCAATATGCTGGATTCATGCTGGCCGGGTTCTTGAATTTCATGAATGTGCATCCAACTGGTAGTGTTCACACTGGACAAGCAGAGAGGGGATTCTCCTTTTGTTTTTCAGCTGTCTACTCGTCCATCAGCAAGTGCATAGTCATCCATTTTCAAAACCTGTTTTGTCACTTTTGGGGTCACATGGCCCAAATCCAACCCCTTACTATATAAATATATGTATTATTTATTTATCTTTGGTATGATTCGGCCTGGATTTGAACTGACAACCTTCCAGACTCTGGGCGGACACTCTACCACAAGGCCGCTGAACTGGTCTAACTCTGAATGAATGACCAAAACGCAATTTTTAAAGGCGATTTGTGATATTATTTGCCTGCCATACCACATATCTGTGCGCGCGCACACGTTTGTGTCAGCCAGGCCACCCGTTATGATGCGTGAATCTCAAGCATGACAGAACCCGATAGGACTGACACCGGAGAGCACAAGGGTGGCGGGGAGGGAAGGAAGGAGGGAGCGCGTGCGCTGATGCTGGGAAGGAGAGAGGCGTCACTGCTGCGCAGTGTGCGCACCTGCTCCAGAGCGCACAGAGGCCCGGGCGCGCGCGCATCCGTTTGGCGGCCAAACAGGAGGTCAAGGCAATCTCCTAACGCTAAAGTGATGATATGATTTACTTAACCTTACGCCGAAAGTGATCCCGAGTCAGAGCATCCTCTCTTCCCACGTGCCAGTCCCTTCACGTGGGAGTCAGCGCGCGCGCGGGGTGAGCAGGTCTGAGGGAAAACAAGCTGCCAGAGTTGGACATGCTATAACAATGCAGCACCTGTCAAGAGCGTGTACCTGTGTGCGTGCATGCAGCTGTCTCGCGAGGAGACACTTGGGGTGGGCTTGGGGGGGGGGGGCATTTTCCCCGTGCCTGTGTGGGTGGTTTTTGCACCGCTGCGGCTTTCTCCAGAAGTCGTCTCACTTTGTGGCAGGAAGTGAGATGACAACACCTGTGTGTGTGCCCCCCCCACCACCAGTCGTGTAATGATCTGAGCTCAGCTGCCCAGGTCTGTGCCTCAGTCCTGATCAATGGCGCAGGGGACGGATGTGACCCCCTCCTGTGAGTTTCCCATCAATCCCCTGCTCGTTGCAGGACTTTATTACGTCGCACACCTTAGTGATGTAATATTGATCAACAACCATGCAACTAATTGCTCGTTTGAACTTGTAGATGAAAGGTTGTCTGCTTAGTGGCATAAAAAAGGGGGCGGGGATCCAGAATTAATTAGGCTACAACATCACAGGGAAGGGCGGCCCCACAATAAGACATTTAAAAAGGGATGTGATCTGGTATCCAAGCGCAGGGGTATCCATAGAGACCGTTGCTATGGTGGAGAAAAATCTCACCTCATTAGGAACAAATATAAATAGCCCCTGCGATTCAGCTTATGGTCATGATGCCCACGACTGAGAGAACAGGCGCAGAGGCCTCTGGGTCAACAATGTGGGACGAGAGGTACAGCTGGAGCTGGAAGATGGAGAGATCAAATGATGGAAAAAGATTCGAGAGCAGAAAGGAATACAGATAGTTCCTGGAGAAGGGGAGAGATTGAATTCCTAGTGATGGGAGATGGATGGAGGAGGAAGCTGAACAGGAAAGAAAGTTTGTCACTCCTGTCAGAGGGAAAGCTGTCCCAAATGTCAACCTGCTTGTTGTCAAATCCCACTGAAAAAAGTCCCATCAGCCTGAAAAAATATTCCCAAACTGTAGGTTGAAATTTTTGTTGTGCTTTAAATTTTGTAAAGAACATATGTGTATAATGAGATGCTTCTATTTTCCTGGTCCAGGATTTGCCTCTTGTAGATATATTTATTTAGTTATTTATTTTTCCAGAAAAAAAAAAAAAAACATAATGAGGAAGAAAGCTGTGGGAGGAAAGATGGGAGCGGGATTCTCTGGAGAGGCTGACAGCCAAGTGGAGAGTAGACAGATGGAAGCGGAGTGAAAACTGGAGCAATCCACCACTGATTGCATCAACAGGTCTGAGCCCCCTCCAGGTATGCTGCAGTGCGCCACAGCATTACTACAGTATTGACTCATCCTGCTGCTGACTGTCCGGAGGCTCTCCAGGGACTTCATTCGTCTCACTTCCCCCTCTCCTTTTCCTCTTTACCTTTTCCTCCTTCTTCCTTGATGGCAGCAATTGGGATGAAGTGTTTCTACTGTGTTTTATCATCAGGGTTGTTGTGACATAACAGCAAAGGAGGCGCTGGTAGGGGAATGGAGGGGAAGCATCCCTGCTTCCTTCATTAATCCCAACATTTTTCATTTTTAGCTTGAGGGAAACTTTTTTTGAATCGTTTGAAAAGAGGAAATGCGTTTATATTCTCCCATCATTGTCCACGGTGCACAATTTGACACAAACTGAGGGGTCATTTGAGGTGCACGGAGGAGGAGGGAGTCCCTCCTCTAAATGCAAATCAGCTTTAAAAGGCCGTCGCTGCTTCTTGTTCTTCAAAGTAAGAAGGTTTTTCTCCGCCTTTGCTGTGAACAGTCTGTTTTCAGCTCGGGAACAAAGGTGTCTGTGACTGAAAGATAAAAAAATAAGAAGTTCAGACATGCATTTGTGTGGGCCGTCTAATTGAAGAGATTGTTTGATTTCCCTCTGAAGGCCCGTCAAACTGGCAATCGTGGAAAGCAAGGCGCCTAGATGGAGCCTAGAGGAGCAGGGAGGGAAAGACGGCGTTTAGACGAGGAGAGTGAAGGAGGGGAGTTTACGCCCACCGCCTGGAGAGATGAGAAGACAGGCAAGAGGAGGAAGCAGAGTGTGAGTGCCAGTGCTCATCAGCCTGTCAAGCATCCGTTATAGACCACAAACCCACTGCGCCACTGCTGAGCTCCAGCACTTCACAGGTGCGTTTCTCATCCACTCTGACACACTGTGAGCAGGTTCCCCAGCCTCCAACTCTTTCTTAGATGACTTCAGTGGAAGGTGATCCACAGTGAGTCAACCTCCACTGATCAGCAAGTGAAGCCTCTCAGAACCCCCCATACTGCTTTTGAGCTCCCAGCTCAGCCCACGTTATGTGCAGAGAGTTCTGTAAATCTGTTCTCTGACGCACCGCATCTAAATCAGTCATCCACCTTGAGAGATATGGCAGCATTTTATTGATTGTTTCCTTTTCTGGATTCAGGTACAGTTCGGGCCGCAGGATTTTTGACCAAAAAGGGACAAGCTCCTCCTTTCTGTTATGCAGGGAGAAGCAAGTGAGGCTTCTCTTCCTGCATCATTTGAGAGGGAATTTTCAGAAACACAGCAAATGGTCCAGTTATGATGCAGAAACATCAGCGACAACTTTCTACCAACCAAAAGATCAATATCTGTGAATCCTGTTATAGAAAGAAGACTATCTACAAACTTGACCTTTTTAGAAGTGTTTTTTTCATCCGTTTCTGTTTAAGTGTCATTATGAGAAAGTCTTTTTTTAGGTGACATTTATAAAAAAAACATATCATCTCCAAAGAACATACTTTTCATTATTTTAAGAAAGAGATTCAACTTTTTTTGTGAAAGCGGCAAAAGTTTCCAGATAACTTTGTTCTGTTGTTGCTTCACAGCCTCTATTAAATGAGCCACAGCATGCGCATTTCTGAAGATTAAGATTATTGTTTCAAATAACAGTAAAAAGTGACTTTTTCTGCAACTGCGTGAAAAGCGATGCCAAAAAACTGTGTGTACGTGTTCCTAGTGGCTGCGTTGTACAATTTTAGATTTCCATTCAGAAACGTTCTGTGTTCAGATCTGGACTTCAAACCTGTTTACAGGCATGTCCTGCACTTTTATCCCAAAATCCCTTCTTTTAAAACGAAGGGAAAAAATTTAAGTAAAACCTTTACTTATAAAGCACGGTGGAGGACTGATCATGGTTTGTTGCAACCAGTAGTTGTGGATTTGTAGTAAACACTTGTGGGACATGGGTTGCTTGATGACCTCTTCGTTCCAAAAATGAACAGCAAGCCCACGATTGTCCTGAAATTAAATTGTCATCTGAGAAATTTAAATTAAACATACAGTAAATATTTGGGTGGCAATAATAGTTTTCACTCTGTTACAATGGGTTACATTTATCTATCTAGTTTTTTTAACTTTATAATGTGTTAAAAGCTTTAAAAAGCCTTAAACTGGAAATTAATTTCAGAATTTGTTTTTTCTTTCTGTCTTTTATTGTGAAAGTTCCAAGCAGTTAATCTTATATGTTTAGTTACCTGGATCTAGTATTGAGTTAAAAGGATCCGCTCTGCTGCTAAAATCCTCTTCATCACAAAGCCATCACTCATACAGGCGTAGTTCATTTGTACAGACAGAACGAGGATGCGTTCCTCTTATCAGGCACTGTAGTTTCCATAAACATAATGGAGAAAATGATGCAGCTTTAACCAGAAAGAATGCAGCCTCTAGAAAAGGCTGCGGCTGGCTGAGGTTATGAGGAGAAAGTCTATTTGTCTGTTTCTTATCTGCGGCTGTCTAGTCATTTGTCCACATTCTCAATCACAGTTTAAATATTCATGAGCCGAACTCTGAATATTCATGGGGTCTCGATCCATATTAGCGAGCCTCACGTGTGGAGGTGTAATTTGATGCGGATAATGACACGGGCAGAGTCTGGTTCTGCAGATTCAGAGGCTGTGGTGTGACGCTCTGTTTGCAAACAACTTCCTGTTTTTTTTTTTTCTTTGTTTGCTTTTCAGCATAAAATCAAAAAATCTCCTGAAAGGTTCTGCAGAGGTCAGAACTGTCAGGTTTTTATTTTGACAGGTTGGTGTAAAAACAAACACAAAAAAAAATACTTCTTGTGTCTATTTAAGGAAATGCTGAGGGCAGAGACTTTCTAATTCCAGTGCCAGGAAGATCCTTAGACACTTCTACACCTCATTGTGAGACTGGAACTGATGTAACAGTGTGACACACACACACACTTACATAAACACACACAGCTGTCCTCTCTCTGATGAGTATGTCATCTAACAAGCCACAACATCGATATTTCTGTGCATGCAAGAACAAGCGCCACCGAGTCCCGCCCCAGCACACACATGCCAGCCAAGCTGCCGGGACGCCAGGCAGCAGGTGTGTGTCCATGTGCGCTTATGACATTCCAGGCTTCACAGTGCGCGTTGGAATAGATGCACATCAGCTGAGGAGGAGATTTCCGGCAAGAAGACAAAAAAAAAAGAATGGAAGCGAAAGTATTGTGTTGACTCAGTAAAATGTCATTAGGATGACAAACCTGTGTAGTTATAGGTCTGAATTATGTGTGACGCACATCCTGAAGGCCTTGCTCAGTCATCTCTGTAGTTTGTGGTTATAGCCTTGAGTCAACACGACACAGGTTCATATTTCATCTGCAGTAAATCTGAACTGTGTTTCTCAATACTTTACATACAGTATATCAAGAATGAACACAGTTGGACCTTGTTTTCTTTTTATTTTGTTTAGCAAATTACATTTTATTATGTAATTTGGTCTTTACACTTTAATTCAGTGAAACACAAGAAAAAACAGGATATTCTTTGGCAAATCTGCATGGCTTAAAAAAATAAGAGCTTAAAGTCAAAATCGGAGCATCTGTTTAAAAACAACTTAAGATGAACTGCTATTTGCCAAAAAAATCCAGGCCTTCCTGGCAAAAAAACAGGAAATTGACCAAATGGGCATTCCAACCGAGAGACCTGATTTGAATGTTTGTGGGAAAGTTGTGGGGTGTGGTTTCGACTGAGCGTTGAGTGGGAAATAAACAGCTACAAAGGTCTACGAGGAACTTAAAAAGTATATTATCTTTTTATTTGTTTATTCTGAGGATTAGAGGTTTGGTGGATATTAATGGATGATATTTTTCATCGGCTTGCCTGGGTGACAAACAGAAAAGAAAATTCTCAAATTAAATAATTGAAAAGTCCTATCATAACATATATACCACTCTGGGTCTTTAGCAAGAATGTCGGGTTCATTGGTAAAAGAGCAAAGGCTGAAGGAGCTCATTCCTCTTTGACACGAGTTCTCTTATTTAAAATAAACAAAACCTGAACTCAGTCATCATTTTACTATGGGAACTTTCATTCAAACCACACATTCCCCATTGAGAGAAAAGTTTCCGTCTTCCTCTCTGGTATGTAAATTTAGATGAAAAAATTCTCTGTATTTGTTTTGAAAAATCTTCTTTTCATGAATGACCTGTTACCAAGAGACCAGGAATTTAAAATGTTTGGTTTAACTCATGACATTTGTTTTTAACTTTTGTGAAAAATGGAAAACACTCATTTCGCCCGTAACTGAACGTTTTGGGCTTTCAAAACACGTGGCTACGTAAGTTTCTACGACCGTAGAACGACCGAAAGATTCATTCCTTGTTTGAGGCAGGTTTAAACACAAAAGAAGAGTTCACAGAGCAATCAGCTGGTGGATACTGCCTATTCACTTCAATGTAAAGGAAAAAAATGCACAAGATATAAAATCCCTTTGGGATTATGACTCTACATATCCGTAATGTTGCTTTTATGTTTGAGATCAAATTCAAACATTTTTGATTGACAGGTGGTTATTCGGTCACCTCTAAAGACAGCTTTACTGGGCTTGTTCCAACACCACTCAAGCTTGGCTCCCCTGCAGACATTGGATCCCAGATGAAAGGCTTAATAACACAACCAGATGACGTCCGTGTAACAGCACACGTTGGTAAGGTGGGTGAAGAGGGTAAGTACGGATCGCAGCCTCCTGGCATTGAGGACACAAAATCACAGGCTTTCCAAATCTGAACTGCCATATTTTTCTGGAAAAAATGCTTTGAAGTTGCAACCAATGACCATCTGTGAACTCATTGATAGAAATATACACCATTAAAGACATAGATCTATCAGACAGTATACTCAAAGTATCCTGTATTTAAGTAGAATAGGTTGCAATTTATACGCTAGTCATCAAGGTTAATAAAGCAAACTGACTTAATAGTCTTTCTAATTATTTTTCATAAAATACACTCTATGGTTGCTGCTCTTGTCTTTGTAATTGAATGCTGTTTCTGATGGGCAACATTGCGCTGTGGCAGACTGTTAATTAATCACACAATCCTCAGGCATTAAAGGAAGCAGACAACAAGAACTGTTCCACCTGCGTTACACACTCCGCAACAGGAGAGGCATCATGAGTTGCGTCCAGTTGGATTTGTCTCATGCTTAATTTTCTTTTAATAGCTAAAGCTCTGTGCGGCTTGTATTCTGTCTAAAGGTGAGTGAAGTCGGTGGCAGTGACAAATATGAGTGAATCTACAAGGAGTATTTTTTGGAAATGTTGATTCATACCAAACACCAAACTGCAGGAGTGGCCTGATGTACAGATTTCATTTCTGAGGGCAACATGGGCCCAAAAACTGTCTTGACTGACAGGACAAAAGCAGATCCACACCTTCCCTCAAGCCATTACATCTTGAATGCATTATTTCAGAGAATGGTGGTGGTGGTGTGATGGTGTGGGGCTGTTTTCCTACTTTAGAACCAGGGAGATTTGTTCGTGGAACCATGAATGTTGGCATTATTTCAGAAAATGCTTGTTGTCCTCACTTATGGCCTCAAGCTGTGTGTTGCAGATAAACAATTAGGCTCATCAATACAGGTGTGAAGGGTAACGACTCAGGAAACGAGTATAGAGGTTCTCTATATACGAAAAACTAGTTTAGGTGGTTAGTCGCCTGGACTTCTTTATGGTGAGGAAGTTAGGGGGAACCAGCAGAACTGGAGGAGGAAGTCATGAAGAAGGTCTGGCTTAACTGTTACTGTTCCTGCTACCTGAATTCCATAAGAAGATCATAGATGAATGGATAGTGTTTACCCATGCCTGAATAACATGTAAACAGAAATAAAAGATCATTTTCCATTTCTATAATAATAATTCAATATTTTCCCGCTGTCTTTGGTACCCTTACCTGTCAACTCTAATATCCCACTCTCTCCTTCTTTCTTATCTTTTCTGTCTGGTCCAGTAAGCAACGTATGCAGATACATTTTTTATAAATAAAGTTTAGCCTCAAATACAAAAGGGGTTTTTACAAATAAACTCCTCGTGCGTCGTAAGATTCAGAAGCCCCTGTTGGAACATCAAAATCTGTCCAACACGAGGGGCCTTCAGCTCTTATCGGTTTGCTCAACCATAAATACATAAATAATTTTTTTTTTTTTAAGTATTTTGTTTGTTTTTTAATGTTTTTTTTTCTTTTATTGTGAGAAGGTTTTTAAAAAAAAAAGTCCAAATTGAGCTGAAATGAAGCCACACAGAGATAGAAGCGAGTGGGCCGGCGGCCTCGCGCGCATTTCCTCGCGCTCGTCAGTTGAGAGTTGTGGCCCCGCCTCCTCCTGCTCTGACAGCGGCGAGCTAAAGGCTGAGAGGGAGCTCGGCACCTTTCAGTTTACAGACGCCGTGGAAGCAGCGGCGGGCCATCCGTCCGTCGGTACGAGCCACCAGCCGAAGAAGCAGCCTCCTCTCCCGGTAAGCTACCAGCTCGTAACGGCCGCGGTGGTCCGGTTCACGTCGACTTTTTTTTTTTTTTTTTTTCTCATTTTTTAACCGTCTCTGAACCGCACGTGAGCACTTTCAGATAAATTGCTGTGAAACTCGCACCGCCTGAAAGGGTAGATTTTTGGTAGTAACCGCCGCTCAGCATCCCACCCATCTGCCGCATCTCGCCTGCCAGTTGCAATGAACGATACGAGATCTTCCGTTTCTGGCGCTTTCTAGTGCCATTATAGCCAATTTACTATTACCAATAATAATAATAAATACGTGCATCCGCCTTGGAGGTCATTCCGGTCCATCCCGCGCTGAAGACCCGGAGCAGAAGGTCCGCTCCCTCCGCGGTTTCTCTGTAAAAAAAAAAATAGTCCGGCAGCTCCATCCCTGGAGTCTGTGCGGGATGCTGCGGGAGTGAGGCCACCTGTTCGTAACCAATAAAAAAAAAGGAAAGAAAACAGCAGGAAGCTGCAACAAAGATCAAAGATGGCATCGGGATGACAGTAAAAGAGGTTAAAGGATTAAAGGAACACGAAATTTGACCCCAAAATGCTAAATTGGAAGAAAATGAAGTAAAATTCCCACAAAGAGACACCAAACATCACAAAGATTTACAGTAGATGAGTAAAATCCCCCTAAATGAAGCCAAAGCTGCTCGTCTGGTTTCATAATCAACTCAAAACTTGTCACCAAGAAGATGCAGTAAGTTTTAGTGTGAAATTCTCTCCTTGCTTGCACTTGTTTGCGTGCCAGCTCTATAGAGTCAGTATTTCCCCCTATAGTTCAGCTGCAAAGCAATGCAGCTGTCAAAACCACAAGTCACCTTGGCGATAAGACGTGCTGCGGCTGCCCAGGTGCTGGTGACAGGACAGTATAACCTAAATCCCACACGTGCAGCCCTACTTTCTCATCCACCTTTTTCTCTGAAGAAGCAGAGGGGTAGTGGGGGGGTGAAGATGCTGCACCAAAGTTATCGGGTTTAAGCAGTCCGGCAGGATGTGCAATAAACCCCTAACATTTCAGTTCAATCAAAGGACTCGTTTAAAGGATTTCATGTAAAAACTCTTAATTTGTTGCTTTAAATTTGGATTGATTTGCTGTGTCATTTATAGGCTCCTGCCATAGCATTTCCTAATGAGCATTTCTGCAGAAAGAGATGATGGGAAGTCGCTTTTGCATTCAGGCTCCTTAGAGACAAAACATAAACATCAGCTTTTGTAACTGAAGGCTCGAATGTATTCTAGTTTTAAGGGTTTTGTGGAGATTGAGGGCCACAGATGAAATAAAAAAAAACGAGTGTAAGGATGCACTTCTTGGAAGATGAAAAGTGCAGAATGTGGGATGATCAAACCAGAAACGCACACAACAATGATGGTTTTTATACGTTTCATTTGGATTCTGACTTGCTCAGGTAATCTGACAGTGGCCATCTGAGGTAGCCACTTCCTTCTGGCCTGGCTGAGTGAGTGTGGCCAACCTGGCAGCTTCTGGCTGAAGAAGAAAGGTGTCCTGGTGAGTAAGTGGCTCTGAAGGCTGGAGGCTTCGCAGAGAGCAGCAGATGGATGATGATGTAGCGGGTACTGGTGCTCTCTGCCTCTCGCCACCATCCGTCACACGCTAATGATCATGTCACACCTTCTCCCCGGGCGGCTCGCCACTTCTGCAGCGCTCAGCTCAAAAAACCTGGTCGCTGCACTCGAATCCGCTTTCCACTGAAAAACAAATTGAGGAGCTCTTTAAGTCGTAAGCTCCATCGCTAACTCTTCTCTCTAGAACAGTGTAGACTCATCGCTCCACAGCTCTTCTTCCCTTTCCCATTGATGCATAACCTGCAGGTGTAGCTAAATCCCAGCATGCCTGTCCTTTAATTCACGCCCAGATCTTTAGGACCTCTAATCGGAGGTGTTGACTGTACATCCCTGCCAGACTCATCTGTGAGGTCAAAGGTCAGGGTCAGGCTTTTGGGTGGGGGACAGCTCAACAAGAGTGCTCGTACATCCCTGATCCATGCTGGCGTCTTTGTCTTTTATTGATTCATCTTTGATCTTTTTTTTTTCAGCAAAAAAATTTAAATGAAAGCATAAAAAAGGGTAAAAAAATTTGCTTTAAAGTGTAAATTGTTAATTATATATAAAATGTTGACACATTTGCATTACATATGACTATATTTATTCAATAAATATATCTTTTTCATAACTTATCCTTTCCTTTTGCATTTACAAAAGAGGAAGTGGCAATAATCAAAAGTCATCATAGCTATTTACTGCACAGTCTGATTATATTCTTCTACATTTGCATATGCTTTTATATTTAACTCATTTAGCTCATCTGAACAACCTTATTTTTCTCTTTTTTTTGAGGTGAAGCATGCGTGTACAGTTTCACTGAGATGTCTGTAGGAAGTAAAGGCGAGAACGTGTGGTTTCTTTTCTCCTGAAACTACTGGTATCTCCTGGCTGGTGTTAAATAACCACGTTATGGGACTCGGCATCCTCAAAGCTCGTTATTCTGTCCCTGGTGTTGCAGGCTTAAATGCCCCTCTAAGCTGTGTGTTGCTGCAGAATTCGTCCCCACTGAACTCATTTGGCCCTTTTGAAAAGATGCCGGAATGCCCCTTCCTCTTCTGTGTGTTTTCATGTGTGTGTTTCCCCTCAGTATCAGCAATAGTCTCACCGCAGGGAGCGGAGACTTAGTTAGGCATTCTGGGAATATCAGCGCCGCCCGGATTGGATGGTGCTGTCCTCGACAGCTGCTGTTTCTAAGAAAAGACGCTCAGACACACGCACATACCAGACGTGCGTTCACATCAAACGCACGCGCACGCAAACGCGCAGGCAAATTTCTCATCCGAGCACAGAGGCACGCTACCAGCGACACCAGGGTGGGTTTTTTGGTGGTCAGCTGGAGAGCGTTTCATGTGCACGCGGCTCCACTAACGCGCCGCTTTTCCTTCTTTTGTCTGCGATCAGGTGATCGGTGGTGCCGGGGAAGAGAGGAACAGCAGCCCCCAAAAAAGGGGGGGCGGAGACGATAATTGCCTTTCTGGCTGCCCCACAGGAACATGGAATATTTGACTTCATCCTTCTTCACCTGCGAGCCCCTCCAGTGAATTATTCCTGTAGGTGGGAAAAACATGCTCATGCAAATGTGCACAAAAGGGCATTTTTCAGGAGAAGACGCATTCAAATGTATTTTTTTGGTTTTATGTTAACACGCTGATGTAACAGGGCGGTCTGTTATGCGTTTTTTTTTAAAGGATCATGGACGCAGCAGACGTCCCCACAGAGCCCTGCGATGTGACATCACATGTCGCCGTTCTGTGCCCCTCTCCTCCATCATGCAGCCAGAGGACCGAAGAGGATGACCACAATACAGCAAAGCTTGAGAAGGAGGTACGTTGAACCTGCAGACACCTCCATCTGCCCCCTCCTCCACTAACTAGGTGATAATAAATTCTGCTCCACCTACAGAGACACTGTAACAAGGTTAAACCAAAGAAAAAAGTCAAGGTAGGCTGAAAAATCCTGCCTTTTGTTATTTACTTATACCGAAATATAGATTTTTTTTTTCCATCTCCATGAATTCCTAATGTGGCTCCTGCATGTTTTTAGCCCAGAGGAAAGTTATCACGAAGTTTAGCTGTCTGCGAGGAGACCCCCACCTTTGAAGAAACCGTGGTAACAGCCTCCTCCTCTCCTTTTGTTTTTCGGTGGAGCTTTTCTCTGAGCACTCCAACATTTTGTTGTCCTTCTGTTTCAGGGATGTCCAGATGCAATCACATCTGGCTGCCGTGACGACGGAACTTCCTGCAAGGAGGACGAGCAAGAACCAAAGGAGGACTCTCCAACCAAAGGTAGGAATTTTGGGTTGCAGAAAGGTAGCGGTTATTCTTCTCTGCGTGTGGCCAAACGTTTTGTTCTTGCCGTTTCTCCATCAGAGTCCAGTGAGGAGTACACCGACTCCACTGGCATAGATCTACAGCAGTTCATTGTGGACAGCCTCAACAGCAACCCAAGAGACCGCTTGATGCTCCTCAAACTGGAGCAGGATATGATGGACTTCATAGCCAGTAATAGGTGAGAGTGTTTGAGCGCCACATGAAGGAGATGTGTTAACCTCGTAAGGATTTAACAGCTTTTGTTAAACCGCAACCTTCATTGATGATTAACAATCAATATAGTGATCCAGTCATGGCAGTGTGGAGGTGTTTGAGTCACCACCAGTGACTTCAATCTGCCTGTTTGATCATTTTTTATCTCTTTAGAAACCGTAATTGTCTTTTCTTTGTCAATCTGACCTCCTTATATCTTTTTTGTCCCGTATCTGTCGCAGCCCCTTTAAGAAGTTCGCTCCCATGTCGCCTTACCACCGCATGCTGGTCCACAGGGTGGCGGCCTACTTTGGCATGGAGCACAATGTGGACCACACAGGCAAGTCTGTCATCATCAACACCACAAGCAGGACACGCATGTAAGCTCCTGTCATGTTCCTCTGCGAGTGTTTCCCTGCAACCTCCACACGAGCTCATGTCTGGTTGTATTTGCACGCTTAAGACCGGAGCAGCATTTTCTGGACATGGTGCACAAGGGCAAGAGCGAGGAGATCCAGCAGTGGAAGATGATTCTGAAGAGAGACAACAGTTTGGATGACCAGGTCAGCCTGTCCGTCCCTTTAAGGAATTGCCTAATCCCGTCAAGCTGAGACTTGACGTGACTTGAGTTGTCCTCTGCTCCTTCCTGAACAGAGCCGCTCCCAGCTTTTACGGGACAGGCAAAGCAAGTCGATGGAAGAAAGGGAGGAGCAGTACCAAAGAGCTCGGGAAAGAATCTTCAACAAAGAGGTGAGAGGAGGAGAAGGACAAAGCCAGCAGAAAAAAACCAGAAGGTTCTAAATAATTTCTCTGCTTACAGCCACTCGGCCCACAGGAGAGCACTCGAGCAGAAACCAGGTGAGTCTGCCTGCGCGGCATTTTCTTATTTGCTCATCAGCTTATTATATTTAGATGAGAACATGAATATATATCTGTGTGCTGTGCGCAGGGACACAGAGGAGTACAACCCGTACGCTGAGACCCAGAGGAGAAGGCAGCTCTTCAGGTGGAGCTCTGTCTGCACTCACGCAGTCATTTATCATCTTAATCTGGTCAGTGTAGCTGGCACAGAGTCTCTCCAAGCCTGCAGAGGAAGTGGAAAAGAGAGCCCACATCTTCTTTTGTCAGGGTTGAGAACTTTGGCAAAGTTTATAGATGATATCTGTAAATGAAAGCAGCATAGATCCTTCAACATATGATATATAAGCAGGTGTTGGAGCTATTTTGATCCAATAAAGATGGAGGATTTTTGTTTTTCTTGTGCCTCACAGAGGGAGTTGCAACAGCTCAGGCTCCAGCAGGACGGGCAGCAGCAGCATGCAGAGCAGCATGGAAACCGACTGTCACTATAGCAACGACCCCCGACCTTGGAGCAGCACAGACTCTGACTCCCCCTACCAGTGGACGAATCCAGCACCCAAACCCCACCAGCCTGCCAGCCACAACTGGGACGCACAAGGTGCACTTTTTTTTTTTTTTAAACTTTTGACGCTTCTAGCACATCACACCACAGAAGTTGTGCTCGCTCCTCCACACCTGTGAGGAAACGATAACCGCACTTTGAAAGATTCCCGTTTATAAAGCACCAGTTTTCAATTTGGTGGCATCTAATTAACAAAGAAGCAGTGCTAGTTCTGGTGTGAGCGTTGAACTCATGAATTTTCACACCATAGCTGTAAATTTTCACACAACACCTCCAGTCTTCATTTATTCAGAGGGAAAAAAAAACAATAATGCTGAAGGGTGATGTGCCGAGATTTTATCTTTTTTTGGATGAGAACGATGTTTATTTTTTTTATTTTTTGTCAGATGAAATTAAGTTATGTCTTTTGCCACCTCTATTCTTACTCTTCATCTTCTCATCTCCCCTCCTCTTCCTCTCAGCCTCCATCCCTCTTTACAGGCTGCCGTCCGCGTGCTCCCAGCCTTCTCCTCCCATCGTCGAGGAGCCGGTCCCGAATCCCGTCTACATCACGGAGTCTGAGATCCCACCAGGGGGCATATTAGTGAACCCACGCACCGGTACGCGGCGCCTTCACACCAGCTCCAGTTTTCTGCAGTGACATACACATTCATCACGCTCAGCCTTTTCCTTCTTAGGGCATCTTTTCCTCAACCCTGATGGAAGTCCTGCAGTGTACATCCCTGCAGACAATCAGCAGCCAATCAAAAGCCAGACCCAGCTGCAGGGCTGCCCCCCTCAGCAGGTAGCGCATGCCCACTCGCAGAGCTTTTCTCCCTGGATGTTTATCAGTTCAAGCGCCTCCATCCATGTCTCTCTCAGGTGCTTCAGTGCTCGTCTGTGTCTTACACAGCCCCTCAGATGGTGCACGTCGTTCCCTCGCAGCCCTACTCAACCGTACGTGTCGTAGAACATCAGCTCCGCCTTTACAGGCGCGTGCGTGCTGACCTCCTCTGCTTGTCTCACCTGCAGATTGAAGACCTCTCCTCACAGTTTGCTCACATGACGGTGGGCTGTCAGTCCACCGCAGAGCCGGCTCCTCTCTATCCTCCCAGCCACAGCTTCACCTATGTATCTCCAACTCTTCCCAACCCACACAGCTACTGCCAGCCTCCACCTCAAGTAAAGACTCCATCAAAATGCACATTTGTGTTTCCCAATCAATCTTTTATAAAAGTTGCCTAAAATCTTTCTCCGCATATTATGATTATAGACCCATTTTGATTGGGAATGATAAAACTGGATATCACTCTGCTGTAGGTGCCTGGTTATTATTACAGCCAAAACCCTCTGTCAGCTCAGTATGGATGCAGCTCTCCTGGTCAGCATGGCCTCACCCAAGTGGCGGCAGCAGCCCCTTCAGCAGGTACTTTTTCCCGCCAGCGTGCACCATGGTTGTGTGCGAGGGAAGGCGCCGTGGCAGTAGAGGAGGGGGCCGTTACACTGTCAGAGATGTACTCTGAGGGTCTCACAGTGAACCGGTCTCTTTTCCTGCTGCTTCTGTTCGTCACAGACGGAACATTTTTTCGCTTGTGTCATCTGTGACAGCTTTTTGAAAATGAGCTCCCATCACAGGACTGAATGAATCAGAAAGTATGTGGGGAGGGGGCATTATCGAATTTTCTAAACAGAGGTTTTCTAGAAATTAAAAATAGGCAACAACTTTTATTTATTGACAAATAATCCAATCAAATGTGTTAATTTCTCATCTTCATGTTTACAGGAAGCTTCCCTCCTGCTCTGAAGATACAGCAGTCTCACAGCAACCAGCCTCAGACTGTGCTGGGGACCTATGCAGCAGTTGCCCCCCACCAGTGTAGCATTGCTCAGGTAAACACACAATTCTCCCCCTAAATCTCCAACCCCCCATCCTCAAGAGGAAGCATCTTGGAGTTTAGGAAGTGCTTGTTAAGGCAAATTCTCTGCAGCAGCTTTCAGCTTTTCCTCCCCCCAGCAGGGAGGTGTTCCAGTGCCCTTTCCTCAAGGTAAAGTTGTGACCGGAGGAGCAGCTGATGTGGCATACTGCTGCGTCGTGGCTCCGCCCCCTCATCACAACAGCGGCTGCCTCCCTCCTGGCTGCACCAGCCTCGGAGCTCCGGTTTGGACCTCGCAATACTGAAAACCGTTTCTCCAGCTCCTGCACCGATGCACATTTCCTCCTTCTCTCCCTCCATCTATCCATCCATCCATCCTCACCGTCATCAAACGTCTTCATTGCGCCTCTCGAGCCCTCGCTCACAGCGATACACGCTCCACCATACCAAAGCTTAGTATAATACAACAGATTTACTGTACTGAATGCATAATTTATATACACAAATTGAGTTTTATATTATTAAATTATATATTGTGTTTTAAGAAAATGCACTGTGTGAAAAAATAAAGTGCAGTGGCTTGACTTGACGAGGATTCTGCTGTCTTTCACCTCCTGGTTTGAGCTTTCATTCAGAACGTGATGCTTTACTTTGATGGGAAACTTACAGACACCCTGCTGGAGTTCGGCTTCAATCATAAACCTAGTCTTTGACATTTGCGCCCCCTCCTGTTAGGAAATAGTCATTACATAGAATAGATGCTCAATTTTTTAGTCTTTACGATACTTCGTAGTTCTATAAATGATACTCAGCGACAATAAATACTTAATTTGGTAGAAACTAGCAATTCTGTAAATATATTATAGTTTTTTAGTTAGGTTTTACTCTAAGCAAATCAGAGTGAAATTTACTTTAGTAATTTTTCAAATCTTAATGACACATTTAACTATTCTATTCTAAAATTACTGTTTGATCATTGTAAGAACAAAGACAGAGACAAAAGGATCTTGACATTAAAGAAAACTGAAGTCATATTTATCTTTAACTCTGTCCAATCATTTTAACTTTACTGCAAGATATTTACTAAAATAACAGATCAGAATTTAAATAAATATTACTAATATTAAGAGTTTTTGCAGACAACTTCTCTCTCCAGGCAGCTAACCTTTAATACCCCCACCTGAATGCAAACATCAGCCCCAACCGGAGCATCGCTCTGTGTATTTTCATTTTGAACCCAAAATGATTCATATTATTCCCATCAAACTCAATGAAACGTTTCCCGCCGCCCACGCAAGCCTTTCAAATGAAATTTAGATTTCATAACTGCAGCGCTGGATACAGAATCCACGGAGCGTGCTCGACACACAAGAGGCAGGAGCGGCGGTGGCGGCGGCGGAGGTTCCATGTTCTTTAATAAAAGGCACATTTACAGCCATCGTGAGATGAGTGAGCATGTGAGTCCACTGGCATAACGACCAAGCATTAAAACACAGAACAGGAAATAGAGATCAGGAGGAGGGAAAGCTGTCTGCCTTACAGTAGGATCTATTTAAATAACCTCACTGTGTTTCCGTTCAAACACTAATGTGCGTCCATGGTAAAGTCCTCCCCTACCATTCCCTGACTGACATCTCTGCACTCATAGCTAAAAATATTTCCTTCAAGAGGGCCGTAAACATCAGAGCGTTGAAGAAACCCAGATCAACACTAACATTGTAAAGTTGGGACAGTTTTACTTATTGGCTAAAGTGCCGACCTCTTTATTAAAATCCTCTTTTCTTTTTGTATCAGTTACTCCATGTTAATCAGATCAAACCAAATTACAAGACAGAGGCAAAAAACGCTGAAAAAACGCTCTGAAGGGAAAGAACCCAAACTAAAAAATAACTTTATGGGGCAAAAATAGTTGTGTTTTTCAGCAAATAAAACCAATGAACATGGGATTAGATGATAACAATAAGACTTGTTGGGATTAAAATAAAATAGACTGTTAAGTTTTTAAAAAATTAATAAAGTAACTGATATAGTTTGGAGGCATTCCACTAAAAAAAAATGCACAAACACACACACACACACGCAACCAGCCACACTCTAAAACCCAACTAAGATGAGCAAATCTCACAGATACTTAAATATTTGGGGTTAATAAAAAAAATTAAATAAAATAAAAGTTAGTGTTAAGGAATAAGCTGCAGACCTGAAACACATGCATCCTCTGCTCTTCATTTGATGCGGAGTAAAAATTAAAAAAAATAAAAAAAAACAACGGATGCTTTTTTTTTTTGCCATAACAGCAGAGTAGGCTGTGGAGCGGGGGGGTGGGGATGGACTGAGGCATCAAGTGAGAATTAGGGGGGGGGGCCACGTGTGCATGCCCTACAAGTCCAGTCATACATCCAAAGAACGGGTGTGTGGAGTTCTTCACATTATGTGCGTCTTTGGAATGTGTCGACACGAAAGCAGAGCCGGGGTCCCGCTTAGACGACCACGCAGACGTGCACGACAGACACGACCAGCAAACCCTGCTTTGGTTGGTGTGTGCTACCTTTGGCTGGGAGTGTCAGAGGTGAAAGGTCAGGCACAAAACCACAGGTGAGTGCCGACCCATTCGCCAACCCCCATCCTGCACCGGCCTGCCTCTCCATCCAACTAAGCCCTACCAATATCATCTCCATAGCAACTCACAGCTTTCCCGAGCAAGGGGTGTGATAATCTGTATAAGGAGGTATGTGTAATTAGTGGTGTGTGTGTGTGTAGAGGTATTAATGGTTCAGTGGTGTCTCTCTTTAATCATGGCGTCTGCTCTTTGACCCTCGCCGGCGATCACCACCTTTCCTTCACTTCATTCATCTTCTGCCTCTTTTCCTCTCTTTTTTTTAAATTTACTTTTGAACTTGGAAAATGAACAAGCGCAGGTTGATGTTTTTGGCGGCCAGCAGTTTGTTGCACTCCACAGAGTCAGAGATGGGCAGGGGGACGTAGTCCGTCTCGTTGGTGTCGTTGCTGAAGGAGTGGTGGTAGATGACCGGTTTGATCCGCACGTCATCGTACGGACCCTTCAGCAGCAGGAAGGAGCACTCCAGCGCAGAATTCACCTGCACACGCACACACCAGCAAGGACACAATCCATCACAAAAAGACTCCAGCCAACCAATACCAGGTCTTAAAAACACAACAGCCCAACAGGGATAAGCTATACTTGTGTGTACAGTATTCCTTCACCGTTTCCCACATTATTTTAAGTTCAATTTTGCATGCCTTTATTTATTTATTTTACAAAAGATTGTGCTTAATGTCCTGTAAAGCATCGTCAATCAATCTCATCTGTGCCGTGTCTCCTACTGGACTTATTATTCTAAAAAGGTTTGAACTTTGAGTATTTAAAGAAGAGAGAAAAGTGTGAAAATATGAATTATCTCTAAGAGAAGTCTATACTGTAAACCTACTTTACAATTTCACCTATCACTGGTTATTTTTAGAATGTAACCTCCAGGATAAACGAGGGATCCCTGTATTATATTTTTGTTGAAGCATTATTTGTTGTACTCAAGAAACCAATCTCGAGCTTTGACATAATCTGTCTGCAGTTAAGCAGCATCACTGGTTTGCAATGTCACATTTAAATTGGTGAGTGACAGCATTGTGTCTTTTCTTGCTTTTTTTTGTTTTATATTTACATTTTTGCAGTTATTTTAACATGTTCGTACAGGAAAGTTTATTGTTGTAGCAGCATCTGCAAAGATATGCTCCAGAAATAAAGTTTCAATTGACTTTGAGTTCAAAATATTTATGAAAATGTTCTTATTTAGAACTTATCATTTACACTATTGGGTATGTAAATGAATTCAGGCGTATTAATGGGTATTTTTATGTTACAAGTCCGTCCTCTTGTCAATCAACAAGAGCACTTCCCTTAAAACAAATAACAATTATTAAAATCAAAACAAATATTTTTAAAGGATTTCATGAATTTAGAATACGTCATTATAAATGAAAAACTTTTTTGACCTCATGCTGTACATACGTTTGAGTATAAAGTTGAACTTTTCACATTGTGATCAATAGAAAAAAAAAAAAAAAAAGCTTCCAGTGGACATTTGAGGAATTACATTTGGAACTTGAGGCTTTTTCTCCAAATTCAAAAATGGAAAGTGTAGGCTTGTTATGGACACAATTATAAGTGTATGAAGTGTAAAACATTTTACAGGGATGTACAAATACTTTATTTTGCATATGTTGCAGCTTTTTAGGGTTGGGTGGCTTTGTCCAGGATGAGCCTTAAGTGACAGTTGTGGTTGTTTATGCTTGTTTGTGTCTCCCTATGCCTTTTTATGAGTCTTAATGAAGAAGGTTCTGAAAATGAGTGGATAGAATATTGTACATTTGTCAGAAAACTTTATTTCTCGCTCCCCAATACCATCATCAGTCCTCTCTCTCTTAAGGGAAAGGCTATTTTAGGACCTGTGTCAGAACTAAAACCATTTCTCAAGGTGCTAAGAAATGGTCTCAGGAGAAGAATAGAGCAGAAAGAAGGGCCATCTGAGGATGGGCCCATCTATTCTTTCTCTCACAGGGAGGGGAAAACAGAACACGGGCTGCTACTGGTTTCTCTGGGTCAGGTGACCACAAGAAGTGCAAAAAATACCCAAATATGATAGGAGACAATACGATGAATCTTGAATTACACCAAAAACAGAAAGTGTTTTGCTTTTTTCACCAATTCAGTTTTTGTTTTTAGCATTTTCTTTTTTGGCTGCTCTTTCCTCGTTTTCCGTGCCATCCCCAGAAGGTGTGAAATTGTCCAGCAAAATAAATAGGACTTGAAGAAAACAACAGCACATTCAGTGCAATAAAGTCATGCTTTATGAAGAAGGATCTTCTCTAGATCTGCTGTAGTATCTTATACATTTCAAATTTACCAAAACGGTTGTGTATAATGTGTTTAAAGGAATCAATAAATTATAAATGTTTTTCATTTTTTATTTAAATCTGTCAAGGGGAATTTGAAGAACCTTTTCCTTTTGTCAAATTTGGCCAAATTATCTGAACTGAAATAAAGTAGAAACCTTGAGACGGATGCAGGAAGGGAGGAGATAGTGTACCTTGCTCTTGAGGATGAGCTGGAAGGAGAGGGTGCGTTTGCAGGACAGGTTGGGGTTGCGTTCGGAGTCGTTAACTCGGGCCTTCAGCACCCATGTCTGGTTGAGAACGGTGAAACGCGGCGTTTCATAGTACAGACGGGTGATGAAGTCATCAGTGCGATATGGCCTGAACTGCACCTCTAAATGGACACACAAAGGACAAAACAGGGACTGAATTAAACCAACAACAAACAAACGGCAAAACGCTGACACTTGTTTGTTTATTTCTACCTGTAAATCCGATTTTCTCATAGCAAAGGAGGCTGAAGATGCTGTTGTAGAGCTGCGTGTCTCTGCGGTGGCTCTGGTCCATTTCTCCCAGAATTCCCATCAGCTCAGTACCCGTCTTAGTCGGATGAGAACATTCGCTTTCGTGTGCTGGCAACTCATGAAACGGACCTTGCCATGGACAGCCAATTCGCTTGTACTTGCACTGAGTCACCCTGGAAACACATAAACAAGAGGAAGTCAAAGAAATCCAAAATGCAATACTTTATAAAGATGTTTTAGTCTCATTCTTCCTGTAAGAAAAAAGTGATCTCTGTAAATATTAACCAAGTTAATGCTGTGCTAAAATAAGTTCTGTTAGCTTCATGAGGAAAAAAAAAAAAAAGAGTACAGATTCATATCAGCTACACAGTGATAAAAGCTTTTAATTAAAACGTGAGAAAATTATAATATGAAAGGTAGCATTTAGCTGCTGCGGTGAAGTAAGGCGGAGCTAGACCCACATCTATATAATTTGCTCTTTTCACATTTCTACAGGACTCGCAGCAAAAACACCTGTAATTACCAGTCACAGTTGCTGCATCCCCACTACCTCCTCACGAGACACCAGTAACATTTTCTGCCTGACCTGACACACAAAAAAACCCACCTAGTGTCTGCCGTGACTGCTGTCATAGCAACACCAGCAAAGCCCGCTCTCTTAAGAGAGGTCACTTGTTGCTATGGAAACAACCCCAATAGATTTCACACAAGGCTCGAGCATCACATATGACTAATTCACGGCCTTTAATCACATTTAGCGAGTTTTTTTTCTTCCCTCAGAAGCGGCTGCTCACACGGTCCTCGGTAACTCCCAAATTAACTTCATGTGATGCCGTTGAGCTTGAACCCCCCCCCCTGCCAAAGCCTGTGTGGGTTTTCTCTACAGGCACACAAACACAAGATGGTAATAGCATGAAATGTGGTGGTTTGTACTCTGCTTCTTTGTGGTTGTTCAATTAAAGTTTTTTTTTGTTTGTTTTACTTTTATGCAAAGTGACTGCAACTTCATCTGGGCGGCTTTTTTCTCACTTTCAGCATCACACCAATGAATCATTTTATGTTTTCGAAAGTGTGTGGTAAACCTGTCTTGGCATTCCTCCTTCTGGTGTCTCTCCAGGCTGGAACGCGGGAACTGTTTTAAGCAGAAGGTACAATCTGTGGGAAGCTCACTGACAGCCTTCTCCACCGCCAGGTTCCTGCAGCACAAGTTCTTACTAATCTCGCATCTACACAAACACACAGAACCATAAGTCACCACAGTTAATTATGTACAACATTCAGAGGAGCCATGAGAGATGTTGTGACATTTTATCCATAGGTGGTGCTACAACTCAAAAATGAAAATATGCCAGGAACCAAAAAAAAAAAAAGTAAAAAAAACCTAACTGGGGTTTGTCACATTATTAAAAGTGTTAATGGCCTCATTCATCAGATGACTATGGAGGGGCACAAAAGTATTCGCCAGTTATCAATTCTGTAAGTTGTCCCATTCAAAAAAGATGTGAGGTCTGTAATGTTTATTATAGAAACACTTCAACTGTGAGACAAAATGTCAAAAAAATAATCCAGGGAAACTAAAAATAAGTATTTATCTCTAAGAAATTCTCAAGAATTCTTTCCTTCACGAGCCTGTTTCTTCTTCTTTAAGACGATCTTCTATCCTCCACTCGTTACCTGTTTACCAGTTTGAACTGAGTCTCTGTATAAAAGACACCTGTCTACAACCTTAAACTGTCGGACTGTGAAAGCTCCACCGTGACCAAGACCAAAGAGCTGTCAAAGGACACCAGGGACAAGATATTCGCCTGAATCTCACTGGGAGGAACCAATCTACAATAAGTGAGCAGCTTGGAGAGAGGAATTCAACTGTTGGAGTAAAGATTAGAAAATGGCAGAAATGCAAGCTCACTGACAATCTCCCTCCACTTTTATAAGATGTCACCTGTTGGAGTACAAATGATCTTGAGAACAGTGAAGAAAAAGCCCAGAGCTACATGGGACGAACTGGTCAATGACCCAAAGCCTGGTGTGACCATAGCAAGAAAGGTTCCTATGGTAACACTACATCCTCACGGATTCAAATCCGGCAGTGGTCTGAAGGGCCCCCTGCTTAAAGCAGCGTGTGTCCAACCCATCTAAAGTCCTCCAGAGACCATCTGGATGATCCAGAGAAGGGTTGGGAGAATGCCATGTGGTCAGATGAGACCAAAACGGAATTCTTTGGTATAAATGCCACTCGCCATGTTTGGAGGGGGAAGAATGCCCCTTTTTTATTATTGACCAAATACTTATTTTCTGCACCATTGTACAAAAAAATCTTTAAAATAATAATACAACATGACTATCATATGTATTTCCATTTTACATTCCGTCTCTCACAGTTGAGATGAAAACATGATGAATATTACAGACCACGTGGGAGAGAAGTCGGAGAATAAGTGAATGACAAATAGTGTTAATGAAGGCTAAAAATCAAGAGATGCTTTTAAGCATTTTAAACCATAAAGATAAAAAAAACAAGATGTTACAATCCATGCATTTGTATTTCAAAAGTCATTGAAAATTTATCATAAAATTATCCCTGATGTTATATTTCACAAAAACAAATATTTAATGTGGAGTGATGCCAACTGCAGCATTACATTCCACGTCTACATTCCCTTTTGTTTCATCCACCCAAAAGCATAAATGAGCAAGACTGCATTTACTCTATTTGTTAAACAGGGACTATGTTGGGCACTATTTACTTTGTGCTCACTTTTTTTTATTTTGAAGTATAGCGTCCTGTTAGCTTTTTTTTTTTTCTTACTACAGAGAACTTGGTCTACCTGCAGTTTGGACACGTGGCCTGTTCCTCCTTTAGACGGGAATCAGCCAGGAGGTGAATAAAACAGCCAGCACACATCAAGTGTCCATTGGTACACTGTATAAAAAAAGTCCATCAAAAGTGCTTTATTGAAGTGAAAACTCTAAATATTGAGACTGTTAAAATGGAAAGAGTAGATGCTAATGTGCTAAAAGCTTTATGACATGAATCAGCTGGTAAACAATCAAATCCACAATAGTGAGTACAGACTCCTACAAAATATCTAATCTTAATTGGAAACCATCATGCAAAAAAAAAACAACATTCAAATGACTTCAAAACTATTTTAAACAAATTAAAAATACTATTTCAGGGGCAAAAAGCATTAAATAAAAATGGGTAAATTCACCTAAATGTACTTAAAGTTCCACTCCAATCATCTTTTGATCTGATTAAAAGAGTTCCCTGTGGTCTTTTCATTATGATTGTGCTGCTTTTAGACAAAATCAATAAATCTCTCTTTTTCGAGGACACAGTTTCTGCAAAGCAGCAATAGGTTATTAGAAATTCAACTCTGAGCTGTGGGTGGAACTGTTGTTGTCCCACTAGCTTACAACTCCTCACACCACCAACCTAACACTACTGGTGCAAAAAAACATGGCGAGGAATTTTGACCCTATCCAGCCGTACAGTTAAGAGCCAGACGCCAGCTTGGATGAGGAAACAAAGACGTACATCGATCTAGTCGTCTGCAAACGGATGCATCAGAATGGAGCAGACCAGGGAGCTTGTAGCTTGCTGTAGTAGCTTCTATGTCACACCTACAATCTCTTTTCAATGGCATTTTTGTGTCTGCTCCTCATTCACAATTTGAATAAAGAAATACTCAGAAATGCAATTATATTTTCTTAATATATGCCCTCCATTGTGATAAAAATGCCACAAGAACATGTAAAAAGCGCCAAAAAAACACTACTTTCTTTGGAGTGGGCCTTTAAGACCAGGTGGAACCGCTACAATAAAGTAGCAACAAAACTTTACTTTCAAATCATTTGCTCTACTTCTATATGTCAATGCTTTGTGTGACTACGATTAATATGTGCATAAAAAATAACATTGTCAGTATAAATGAGTGCTTATTTTGGGGGGTTTCAAACACATGAAAGTCTGTGGAGTACTGCTATGTGTTTGAATATAAACTTTAGTTCATATTTCCACTTGACGATGCCAGGGCAAACTGTACTGATCAGGTTCTTGGTACAGTTTGGGCATGTGGCTGATGCTGAGGGGGGATATTTTATATACATGAGTCAGCACAACTGACGGGTTGACCTCTGAATCTTAAGGGACACATTTGATTCACATTTTTGAGGTTCTATTGGGTCAAATACCACCAAAAAATTGAATTGGTCAAAACATTCAACAAGTTGAAGGTTGGGTTTTGATGATTTGGGCATGGGGGGTTTCTGCTATGAGGCATTTTGCTGATGTTTCACTTCATGTTAAGGATACAGGTGGTGGGTGGGAGTGATTGTCGCCACGTTTACCTGATAAACAGACGCCTTGGGCAAGTCTAGGCACACGGTGCAGCACAGCACTGAGTACAGTCTCTCCTCCAGCTTTCCTGACTCTCCCTCCTGTATTTTCACCCTCTTCTTGGGTGGCTCGTCAGGGTCGGGTTCGGGCCCGTCTCGCCGTATCCCCACATCCTCTTGCATGGCTGCTACCCCGGCGACAGCCTCCACCGCTGCCCCCACGGCCCCGACCCCCAGGCCGGCCGAGGAGGAGCCAGGGGCGGCCGCAACGCCCACGTCCCTCTCTTCCATTGAAGACATGGCGCTTGAACGTTTAAAAATGTTTATGTACGAAGTATTAGCCCGTTAGCTAGGGGCTAGCGTACAACCTGTCGAGCTAACGGTCAGCTGACAGCGAGCTAACGTAAGCTAGGCTAACGCGGCGGAAGCTGGTTGTTGGGAAGGAATGCAACTTACCGATGATGCAACCGAACAACTTGAATTTCATTTGATGTCAAATAAGTTAATTTTGCTATGTGCAATCATGACAACATTTTTTCCCGACGACTCGTTTTGTTGACTTACAGTGAGGCTAGCAGATGTGCGGCTAGCTATGTTGACACAAACACGGCAGTCCTCTCCCCGTGCCCGGGCAGAACAAAAACAACCCGGACTCGCTCAGCTGCTGTCTCCCCTCTCGATGCGCTTACTCGCACTGACAGCGGCTTGCTGCAACCAGCACCATCGGCTGCGCTCCCCGCATCCCCGCTACGAGAACGGCCGACTATCCACGAGACTCACGGGACTTGTCGGTGATTAAAGCTAGAGACAGCTCTGTTGGGACTTGTGTCTCTGGCTACACAGCCATCTTTGTTTTTTCTTTTCTTTCTGCTTTTCAGTCCGTCTCTCCCGACTCAGTACAGTTTCGGGGTCACTTCGAACGTGTCCTCTAATAAAATTATTCAAAAGTAAACCATATCCCTAGCACCAGAATGCTTTAAGCGCCAGAAGCTACTTGGGTTAAGCTGTAGACTGGCTGATAGCAGATTGTTTTGTTGTGGAGGGGTGACTCGGGTATTTAAAGACTGTAAAGTGCGCATGCGTAGTGAGAGCCTTCAGGTCAGCGGATGGCACCACTTGACTAAAACCTGATATGCGACACATTTAGGTGAAGGGACCTAAAGAATGAAGGGAACATGGGCTAGACCACTGGAAAAATAGTATAGGGGAATTTTGCTGACTTTTTTTCACAAAAAAATGCAAATAATAACAATTAATTACGTTTTTAGTTTTTTTATTTATAATTTTTCAAGAATTTCATCTATTAAAAAAATTATTTCTTCAATGTCAAAAATCTGTCTTTGTTTTGAAAAGTCGGACTGTTTACATTCATGACTATTCTTTTTTGACACTTAACGTGCAAATGACAAATTTCACATCTGTAGCATTTTGCTTTAAAACTGATCTATACTTTTATTTTTATTAACTCACTGAATGACTTCCTGACATCTAACTAAGTGTTATTTTTCTTCTTGTTTATTGCGTTAAAACAGTTTTTTAAGCCTCCAGAAACACTATGAGACAAATATTTTTGGACTTAAGTTGTGTTATTTAACTATTTAAATGACTTTTTTTGTTGATTTGTTATGTTTTATTTGAATTGTACAACTTTATGAAATTCGATGTCTGAACATACCGCACGTTTTCCTTAATAAACACATTGATTTCTGCTGCTAAATGATGGTTTGACATTAGTAACGAGTGGTTGGGGCCACTTTCCACATGGTGCTCTGGTATGTTGATTGCACATCTATGAATCTTCTGCTTCAATCTCTAAATGTGGTTCAGCTAGTTTTAAATGGCCCCTGACATTGTGTGTGTTGAGACACAAACAGAGGGATGAAGAGACACCTTCACCGCTCTGCTGCCACTGCCTTTAAACGATGCCACTGATTCTTTGTTGCGCCATTAATGCCACAGTCCTGCAATTTGACAGCCGCAAATGCTGAGAGGGGTATAAAATGGATGAGCTGGGAGTGGGGGGGTTGTGAATGTACTCTGGGTAGGGAGGGGCCCGGCGTCAGCTGTCTGCAGTGCCAGGGACCGGATTAACCGCTCTCAGCGCACTGAAATATATGCCTTATTTGGGCAGCGAGGAAAAAACTGAGCCAGAACACCTTTAGAAATGCCAACAAAAGCATATACAGGGCTTTTATTTGGGAACATGCTATCTTATTTATTGCAAAATCTTCACAGGTACAAACTGTCAGTGCAATTTAAACTAGTTTGGTAGTTTGCTTGTAAATGTGTTATAAAATATATACAAAAAGCTAAGATTTTGTTGTATGATGTTTAATAATTTACTCAAAGTTGTATCTACAATAATAAAATAATATGATAAATGTTATAGATTCTACTTTAAGATGATAAAAAAAATGACTTTTTTGCAGTATTAGTCAAAAATAGCAAAAGATTTTACACAATAAATCATCTGTAAAAATGAATCACTTAAGAAAAAGTTCTAAAAAGAACAAAGAAGAAACAGAACAGCAAAATTATCAACAAAACCAATACCTAACTAAGTTAATAAACGGCATTCCGTCATACATTTCTGATTGCAGGACAAATGAACTCATTCTGAAGTAAAATCACATGATCTAAACATCATTTCAGGATTCAACCACTAATTAAAATATAGAAAGTGACGATCCTGTAGGGAATTTAAGGTTCTGTTAGGCGACTGGTTGAATCTTTGTGATCTTTGGTGGTTTGGTTTGGTAACTTTTGATGACTGTTCTGCTTTGACTGAAAAGTCAGATTATTAATGGATTAATTCATTGATTCACTTGTTTTGTTATGATCCCATGATTTGGATTGAAGGTTCAGATCCGGGGAGTCATCATCGCTTTCTCTAACTGGCAGCTGAGTTTCCCTTCTTAAAGTGACTTCTTCGCTTCCACAGTGTTGCTCTGTTTTGTCTGTCAGCAGTTCTTCTGAATAAGCTGTATGTACGTCCTTGGTTTTTGTTCCTGCATTTTGCAATTTCCTCTGATTTTTATGAGTGAGCGCCCTCTGCATGCAAACAGATGCCATTGCTTTCACCCACGGATGTTGGAGAGTTTGTTCTGAGGTCAGCCTCAATGTGGGGTCCACTTCAACCAAACATCTGACAAGGCCTTTAGCTTCTGTGCACAAAGAGAAAGAAAATATGTATTTCCATGCATGTGTGTGGCATTGGTGCCAGCTTGCCATATATTTTCTATCTCACTCTATCTCTAATCTCACCCTCTGAAATGGAGTCCCAGTAGGGAGAAGGAAAGTGAAGCTGTGCTTGCTTTATAAGCTTGAAGAGCTCTTCCTGGTCACGTTCCCGACTATGAAATGGGGGAAAGCCACACAGCAGGATGTAAAGAATGACACCCAGAGCCCAAACGTCCACAGCAATACCATATCCTAGTATGTAAACCAAAACCAGAGTTAGAAAATGCCATTGACATGGAGGGCAGAGAAACCCTGCAAATGCATCACCTGTCTCATGGAGAATCTCTGGTGCTACGTATGTGGGCGTGCCACATATGGTGAGGACCGGTTCAGTCACAACCATGGCAAGACCAAAGTCTCCCAGCTTCAGCCGGCAGACACCGGCAGCAACATGCTCTATCTAAGAAGCAGAAACAATCAACTGTCAATCAATTTGATTCACAAGTTTACAGTTTGATTTAATCTATGATTTAAAACACTAAATTAAATGTTAATAAATCAGCTTTCCATTCCAATATGTGTTATGAACATGAAAAACAATTTTGCAGGTAACTAATTAGCAACTTAAACTGAACAAAAGAGGACAAAAAAGAAGAAGCACATAAAAAAAACTACTAGAAAAGCTTGTTTTATTTTGAAAAACTATAGGAAATGACTTGAAAAGAAAAACTGTTCATTAATTTGATGAATCCGTATTTGATTAAGTGTTTAATTTCAATTGTATAAATCTTATATCCAAAACGATGCTGTTTTTAACTTTATCACTAAAGCAAAAAGTAAAGTTATTTCAAGAGTCGGCAAGACAAAAAAATAGTTGTATGCATTATTTTTAGGAGGGAATCACAAAAAAATAGGACTTTTGTGTTTATCTTTGGCTGAACAGTGTGCTTAATTAAAGTTGTTAATGCAAAAAATAAAAAATTAAAATACAGTGAACGCTGTACTTTTGAGAGGGGGTGATGCATCAATATTTACAGCCATAAGTTGAATAAAGATTTCCAAGTTTAAAGAAGAAAATCATCATTTGTCTTTTTTTTTTTACACATTTTTTATGTTAAAAATGTATCTTGTTTTCAACTCAATAGATGATCAATTATATGATATTGTATCAATAAAGAATTATTATGTTATTATTATGTTTGAATGTAACTAAAAGTCATTTTCTCATCCATAGTGTTGAACCCACCAGTAGATTCTCGGGTTTGAGGTCTCTGTGGACGATGCTTTTCCCGTGGATGTACTCCAAAGCTTCACTCACGTCTGACACCATCAGTCCTGCTTCTGCTTCCGGAAACTTCCCACTGTCACTGATGGCTTCAAACAGGTCCCCCCCCACTCACCAACTCCATTACGAGATATGAGTGTGTGTGTGTGTGATGGTGAGCAAACAGTCGCACTATGCGGGGGTGAGACAGACTCCCCAGGAGGCTCAGCTCATTCTGCATCATGTGCTCTCGACCAACAAGCTTGGAGCGCTCCACTATCTTCAAAGCCAGAAGTTCTCCGCTGTCCCGACGGCGGCACTCATGCACCACAGCAAAGTTGCCATCTCCAATGACCCGTCCGAACTCATAGACGCGCTCGATGTCTGACAGAGAGACGGCGCTGCGCTCAGAGGGAAGAGCTGCAGCTTTCCTTCTGTGTGTGTCTGCTGGATTCACAAGAGGAGCAGGAGTTTGACCGTTTGTCAAGCTCCTCTCATCGTCTCTGCTGACAGCCACAGCAGGTGAGGGGTTGGAGCCTACGTCCACATTTGTAACTTCCTGCTTTGTATTGGAACTTCCCTTTTGCTTCCTGGACACAGGTGGAAGTGGGGCCACCCCTAAAGACTTGTCGATCACTGTTGGACCTTGAAGCTCTGCTCTCTTTGATGAACAGTTATCACACAGCTTTCCTGAAGGTATGCCAGCATCTCTCAGACCTTCCTCCCATTTGAAAGGACCAATGAGAGATGGTTTCGGCTCTCTTGCTCCACCCTTCACACGCAGTCGCTGCAGATGGTTGGGTAGTGGAGCAGGTTTCCTGCAAGGAGCCTTTTTAGATGATTTCTGAGAGCCGGGATCGTGCTTCTCTGGTGTGCCTGCATGTTGAGACGTGTGACGATTGGAGTTCTTGACATGCGTATGTGTGCTCTGGTGTGCCTCTTGGTTGGTTCCACTTCCGTCTGTCCCCTCGCTGTATCCACTGTCGGCCTTGGTAGCTCTATTTGGTGACGGGTGGAGTCTCCTCTCCCAGGCTCTCAGTGCGTGGGCACGATAGTGTGGGTGTTCTGGAAACAACTCCTCTAAAGCCTCTTGCAGGCCAGTCAGATCGGGTCGGGCCTTACCAAGAGCCAGAAAGGCTGCTTCACCACGGAAGAAATCACAAACACCCTTAACCTGTTCCGGAAAAGATAAATTGGTAATTTATCTGTGGAAGAATTAACTTAGAAGCTGTTCGTGACCATCTCTGCCTGAAAAAGGGCCTTTAAAATGATTTTTAATGTGTTTTTTAAATGTGCCCGGATGCTGGGCCTCACCTCTCGCGCGTGTGTTGTATACAAGCGTGTGACTCGGGCCCCGTGCCAGCGAGGAAACCCCAAAGCTTCTGAAATATCCAACAGAAGCTGTTCAAAGGACACCACACCTCTGCGGTTCAGCAACACAGTGACCTTACAAAAGAGTAATACAAAAGTATAAAAAATATATATTTAGTTGGGGGTTCTTACATCTTTTGCAAGCTTGTCCACTTGTTTTTTACGTATTCTTTTATGTACCGAAAAAAGGAAACTGGTTTCATAAAGGACACACCTTTCGTAGCATAGTTTGGCATGGGCGGACAACAGTGACCAAGTGAGGCCGCTCTGCGCTCTCTTCAGCGTAACGGGTGTGAAAGAGGGTACGAGGAGGAGGGATTTGAGATCTGTGGATGTGTTCTGCAGGGGGCAGGTGTAAAGGCCCACCTGGACGCTTCAGCAACGGGAAAAGAGGTCCTGGATGTGAAAGTAAAAGAAAATCAAAGAAAAAGCTGGATCAGTGAAAGTGACACTAATGCTGTCGTACCAAAAGAAAGGTTTCTGCAAAAGCAAAACTAATAAGTAATACAACACCGGCTAGTCATGGTGTGCAACTGTGTGAGTACGTAAGCAAATCCGCCTGATCAGATTTGAGCCTTTTCCATCACACAGAGTGCAGCCTGAGAGCCATTTGAGATTCTTCAATCACCTTGCCCGACTGCCTGAATTATTTAAGCTTCCTTAAGTCACGACAACATCACACACACATGTGTTACCCCCCCACACACACACACACAAAACAACAAAAGGTGGCTTGAACTGATTAGGCCTCAGCTGTGTCTGCATAATTAATGAAGCACTGGAGACACACGGCATCTTCGACGTTGCACTTTTAGATGGAAATTGGTGTTCCACGCTGATGGCTGGAGTTGTTTTCTTCTCTGTTCTCCCTTTTGTTTTGTTCGGATTCCAAATGCAGACCAAAAACACCAGACCTCCAGTGTCACCAGGCCTCTGTTTTCAGCGCACAGACAGCGGACAGCCATGCGCACACCGCCACACAAAAGGTTTTTCAATTGATGCTGCGTCCTGTGAATTCTTATAAAGAACCAGCTGAGGATTCAAAGTACAGATTAAGACTAATACATGGAGAGTGTGCCTGTTTGCATTTGTTGAAGTAGACTGTCATTTCAGGTTCATATTCACTATTATTAATATTCTAATAAAAGTTTTATTTTGAAAAGTCTAAGATAAAATCACAGTTAATTGGAATTCATTAGCTAGCATTTAAAAATGTAAACACACTTTTTTGTTTTTGTAGGTTTAACTGAATAAATTTCTTATTTATACACATTTTTCAAACTTTATTTCGCTCAGATCTCCATAAAACTTACCCTCCAATCCCCATTTGGCGTTTTTTGTTGTTTCGTATCCATGTCGGAATTTTTGTGACGGTCTCATTGTCAAAAGTAAACAACAAACTACTAAAAATGTAGACGTTCGATAATTTCAATCCCCTACGAGTTGCGACAGTCTAATTCTCAGATGCCACCTCCTGTAGGCAAAATAACGGGATGCGCTGTGAGGTGAACGCGGAGCTATAGAAGTTGCCATGGAAATACGTCATGTTTGGCAACAGCAAAACAGGAGGGGAAGATACCGGAAGTTTTGGGTGTGTGATTCAAAATAAAAGCTTTTAAAAGGCAAGGATGTTTGACCCTTTTCGCTTTCAACAAGGTATTTATTAATTTTAAAAAACAGACTTAAACTTCGTTTAAAAAATACATTTTAAAAGCTATAAGTCACAGATCTAGCATAAAAGACGTATTAAAAACGAGGACAAAAACATCTGAATAAAAAAAGACAACTTCAGGCGATTCATCCACATCCGGTTTGTTAAATTATTACTATATTGATTCGTGCGCATCTGGATTATGAAAAATAGGTTTATGAAAAAAAACCTACTCAAAATTAAGTTTTACAATTTTAACACTGTAATAGAAAAGGTTTTAACATCATTTCTGAGAGTGTCTCTAAATGAACAAATTGTGAGTGATTAAAAAAATAATTCACAATTATATAAAAAAACACTTTACATAAGCCAGCACATTCATTTGAAAAAAAATCTATATACCTTTTCTGCGCTAAAAGCTAGTTTGATGTTAATGCAAATTATTTTAGCAATTTGTGCTAAATCAAGAAATTCTCACTCCTAAAAGTTTTCACAAAATTAGTTTAAGAATTAGCAATATAATAATAATAAGCATTTCCTTTTTTCTATGCATATTTCATAAAAAGTGCAAATAATGCATTATTTATATTGAAATTATTTAAAGTAAACATCTCTGATGCAAAACTCGATGCAGAAGATAGTCTTTCTTTTTTTTTTTATTGACACAACAAATTGACAGTCATTTGCATTATGGTTAATGTTTTTAAAACTTATAATAGACACAATATTTATTTGACTTTAATAAATGATTGTAATAACAATAAATCGTAAACAAAACCCAGAAAATATTTCTTAATGGAAAAATGACAGAAAAAAAATATTTTTTAATACTTTATTATAGACATTTTCATACACTTTTAAAGTTTAAAATAATAAAAAAGCATATTATAGCTAACAAAAACTGTTAATTTGATCTAATTTGAGTAAAAAAACCTGTTGTATACAAAATAACTGATTCCTCTCCGTTCATCTTTACAGTATTTTTTATTATAAAACACTAAAAATAAAAAGGCTAGCTTTATACAGTGATGAAGAGGCTGGAAGCAACTTTAAGTGCTGATACTTCATTTCCAGTCAGATTAAAAAAAAACACTAGAATGTCTTTCAGTCTCTTTTAAATGTCTTCTACTTTGGTAAGTTTACTCAAAACCGAGGTGTTTGAAAGAAAATCAAACTAGCATTTGAATATGTCAACAATAAGTAGCCAAAAAAATATGACATGAAAAAAAGTCAAGGACCAACCATTTCATTAGAAGCTTTGCTGGTTGGCTCTTGAAATGGCTATTCTTCACAAGAACAAATGAATTAACTGTAAAAGAAATAAAAATAAAAAAAGATTTAGGCATTTACCCAGTCAAACAGAAAACTGGGATACTTTCAAACTGAGCATAAATATACTACCAAGCAAATTCACCCACATAAATGAAAAACTGCATGTGCCTGCACAATATAGTGGTGCTCCATGTTCAAAGTTGATTGATTCCAATGTGGAAGGTAACAAAAATGTCATAAAAATGCAAATTAAAACACTTTTAGCTGACAGAAGTTTCAATTTATTAAAGTCCCAATCTGATTATTCTTTGATCTATTGTAAATGCTTTCCCAATGGTCTTTTAATTATGATTGTGCCGTTTTCTGTTTTTTTTTTTGCCAAAATCCTAAAACCTGTGTCGTTTTCTAGAACTTAGTTTCTGCAGAGCAGCAAAAGTTCATTAGAAATTTGCCTCTGAGTTGCGAGCGCACTGTTGGTGTGCGTCGCTGAAAGCTCTCTGTTTACACAATCTCCCGCTAGCTTACGGCTCCTCACAGCACCAACCTCACATTAGTTGTGCAACAAAAATGCAGAGCAATGTTGGAGCTATTCTGAGTCAGATGCCAGCTCAGATGAGGAAAACAAAGACGTACACGGATCTAGTTGTCTATAAGTGGATGTCTCATAATGGAGCAGAGCAGGGAGCCTGTGGCCTGCCAATTGTAGCTTCTGTGTCACAACATTTGAGTTAAAATGATTTTCAGCAACCCAGCGAAAAGAACTGTGCATCCCATGTCTTAATTTCTTCCTCTGTAAATTCAAAAGGTTATCTATGCTACTTTTAAACAAAGAAACCTAAAGTTTAATGAAATTGTAAAATTGAAGGATAAAAAAAACATCTCTAAGAGGCAAAATTCATGTTTTTATGTTTTATGCATTTAAATCAATTTCACAAATGCTGTTTTAGATTAGAATGTTTGTCATGGGGGTTTATAACACTCACGCCTTAACACAGCTCCCATATGGATGTAGAACAAGCGTATGGATCTGTGAAAATGCCATTGCCTGATTCTTACCAGCAGAGGAGGCAGGTGCACCGAGTTTATTTTCAGCTAACAAGCAGGAATACCCTGGAAGCAACCATCTGAAGTGGCAAAATTTCCACATGGATGATGGTTTGCTCCAACAGTTGTGTGAGTAAAAGTCTCACTCCACACAGGAGGAACGAAAACAGAGCCGGTCTGTCTGCGCTGCCTCATGTTAAGCTTGTTGATGGCCCACTGAAGGATTTACGGGCAAAATCAAATCATACAATCTTAAATCTTTTTTGGAAGCATGAACACACATGAGTTGACACTAAAAGAAGGGAGCATTTTTTTCCCGACAAATGTTATTGTTGCAGAGTTTATGGCACATTTTCATAGTTTCTCAAAAAATATATATGGAACAAATCATAAAAATGGAATAGCTCACTATAGTGATGGTGATTATAATTATTGTAGTATCTGGAGATTATTAGAAAAGGAAAATCACTCCTCTTGAGACTTAAGTGGTTTTCCAGCTGTTCTTCTGCACTGGGAGGAGCCCACTTTACACATGGTTTTTGTCCTGTCTTTGCAGGCTTTAAGAAGAGATAAACTTGAGTAATATTTTGAGCAATATCAACTTTTTATCCTACTTTTCCCATTTAAAGCCATAAATGACCGTTAAGCTGCAGTTTACAACAGTGTTGTAAATCAGAAGCATGCTTTTTACACACCAACCTTTGGCTTTATAGGTTGTAAACACAGAAAAATAACTCTTATTTGTGACTTTTATTGTCACTAATAAATACAGGCCAACTCATGAATATACCATAAAAGTTTGGTTGACTTTTTATGCTTTCTGGCGCTTTTGTGGATTAAATTTTTGTTGTCATGTTAGCTCTGCAAGAAAAAAAGTCACCCAAGCACATGTTACCAAACAGATGTGTTACACGGGAATGTGCAGGAATCCCAGAAATGTTTAGGGAAAAATATTTAGGGTTTATGGCTTTCCTGTTCTTCATTTAGCTTTTTCTGGCTTGCAGCTCTGCTCTGCAGCTCTTCGGTTTTTGCAGCTTTGCCAGCTATAAATGTGCAACACAGAGGCTAAAGCCAAACAAGCTGTGCAAGGTTCTCCATGACAGTACAGGAACTGTACTCAGTTCACGCAGAAAAATTGATTTTGTTGTGTGTGTTCAAATCAGATAAGTCAGACTCAACTGAAATCAGCTAAGAAATTGCATCAGCAAAAACTGAAAAGGGCTAGAATTTGTAGTTAGACCCAATTACTTTATGGAGACCTTAAAAACAGATTATCTTTTGGGTGTATATGTTGCAATCAAAGGTGCTTTAAGCTTGAATCCTTTTGGCAGGAATAGAAAAATGCCATTTTGCGTGAGCTGTGTCTAAACTGGAATCCTGGACCATAAATATATCACAGGACTGCCAGAACATCAAACACATGTGGAAACACATTTGCGCAACTTCTGACAGCCTGGGAACATGCTTCCTTTACATGTTATGCTGCTCCACTTAACCACAAAGTTTTCTTTTTTTTTCTTTTTGCTGCATGCATCAACAAAAACAAAAGACTGATGCATCACAGTGCTCCGTTGGCGATGAACACATCTGAGTTTGATATGACAGGACATAAGGAAACAGAAAACAGAGCAGCGGTTTCAACCCTTCACCTCCTCTGCTTTAGTCATTCTGGATTCTCCAAGTGTCTCTCACACCTGTTTCAAACTCCCGCACGCCAAAGATCAGGGTGTCTGAGTGTGCATGTGCCAGCGTGTGTTTTTATGCGTCATTACAGGGTATTCTAGTTCATGCGGGTTGGTGGTTACACAACTTTAAGCAATCATCTGATCATGCTTTTGCAGATGGGGTGATTTTATCAAAAGGTCAGGCAGAGACAGGATAAGTGGACATTTGTGCCTCGGAATGAGCACTAACACTTAGTGGATCGGTGGGGGGGTACATTTCTCACTGGCCAGAAGGAGCACTATTTAAATGACATATTCTCTGTGGTGTTTACCAGTTAGTAACAGTTTTCAAAGTTTACTGTTGTAGAGCAATCCTGAATGAATGAAAGTCTTCACAAATATTTTTCCCAGGGGATCTATTTATAGTATTAATAGTATTTTGTTAAACCTTGCTTTTCAGTTTATGTGGGCTATACCTGTCCTCAAGCAAACCAACACAAAAGATCCATTCCAATAAAAATCATGTTTTTAACAAGCTCTTGTGGATTTTTTTATGGGCATAAATAAAGAAAATTAAGCTTAAAATTGCATTTTTTATTAAGTATTTATTCAAATCATTGTGAATCAGGAGTAGATCAAAAAAATTCTGTTGGAAAAAGACGTTTGAAAATACGCTGGGAACGCCACAGGCTGTCTGCCCCGGGCTACAGGGAGGGGAACAGGGGATGGGGTTGCTCCGTGCCAACAATCCCGCCCTCACAACTCAGAGGCAAATTTCTAATGAACTACTGCTGCTCTGCAGAAACTCTGTCCAAGAAAATGACGCTGTTTTTTTAAAATCTTAATAAAAAATAAAAAACTTTTAAATTGAGCTGATCGGAGTGTGTCTTTAAACACTCATTTTTAAACAAATAAAAAGACCTGAAGATTTTGAGCATCTTGGGGAGCAGAATTGGGGAGCAGAAAGACCTCTTTGGTCTAGTCTTTCTGGAAAAGCCTTCTGTGTCTGAAACACACCAGGGTTCACTTACAAGCAAACTGAAACCTAATTTCTTTCAGGATTTTTTTGTTGTTGTTTGGCCTGCACCAGAGTTCAAATGATGTTTTGTATCGCCAAACAAAGTAGATCGGTTTCACATAAACAGGTCAGTGTGAATGTAAAATATTTTCTTTCATCTGTTAACAGCTGAAGTTATCTTTAAGAGAAAAACAGTAAAACAAATGGGAAAATATAAGAATGAAACTAGCTCAGATACTATAATCTACATATACTAAATATATAGAGATAATACTGTACATAGTACTATGAGAAATTCTGGTTTATTTCCATCACTGAGAGTGTGTAAAGTAAAAGTGGGAAGAAATAAATTAATGTATAAATAAGGGAAAGTAAGATTGTTTATCTGCTTTAGCTGACAAAATGTAGGAACAAAATCTGTGTCTTTATTTAACATTTTGTAGTTTGATTGCTTCAAAAACATTAATTTATATATTTATCTTTAAATAACTGTCTCCACAGTTGCTGATGAGAACTTACTCTTCAACCATTTTCAACCAAAAGCATTGTCCAGAAATCATCTCTGATGTTTGGTTAAAGTGCATTTTCATCGGTCTGTTGTAGGGATCCTGCAGAAGGAGACCTCTCACTTGTTTCTTGTAGACTGATGTTCAAGATAAACTTTAGTCTTCATGGCAGTTTGACTTTCCAGATTCTCAATTTACAAATCTCTTATGGTTTTCATTTTAAAAATAACTTTAATGTTATGTTTGTCATATGTGCTGATACATTTACAAACACATTTTAAAATTAAATTAACTGAAGTTATCTTTTTTTTTAAATACGTCTTGGGTTTGAGTGTCCTGAATTTCCAGTCTTGTAAAAAAAAGACTTAATGAAAACCTGGAAAGCTACTGGGAACAGCAAAGTGTGACAAACTCGCATCTATAATTCCTTCTTTTATATTCATATTAAGATTTCAATCCAAATCCAGCACAGAAAACAAGTTTAAATGAGTAGTTCTTTGGGTGCAGCTTTAAACAGAACACGTCTTACCTGTTTCCTGCTGATGCCAGTCTCAAGCTAACTAACTGCAGACTAATAAACATATTTTAACCTATATTTTTAGATATTCTTGAAAAAAAATGTAGCTAAAGTAGAGGTCTGAAATCACAATGGTTGACTCTGTGAAGATGCACACAAGAAACAAACGCAACAAACGTTTGGTGGATTGGTTTGCAGTTTGCAGAATAATGAGCATGTTTTATGCCAAGATCCTTGTCATTTTTAATTGCTTAATTCCTTCAGTTTGTTGTGGCAGATTCTTCATAAAATTGTGTCATATAGTTTTGCAAATACTTGCCATATTTTTATATAAACCCAAGAAAGTGTTACAAATGCACACTAGCCTAATATGTAGTTATTTTCAGAGAATTTTCTCCTACAAATATATATTTATTAAACAACTATTCATTTATTGAACGTTGTTTCATTTAATTTTTATTCCAGGGGTATCCCCAGCACCCCCAGCTAAGTTACTGAGGAACATATGTAACTGATTGAACCTTTTGAACATTCTGCAGAATTTATTTGATTTTTTTAGCACACCTGTAACTTGGAAATGCATACAACAATTGAAATATCAAATGTAATGATAAACAATGTAAATGTGTTGGTTTCATTAACAATTTTGAAATGTTTGTGGCAAAAAAAAGTGTTGAAAAAAATTGAAATACTTTTAAATAACAAAGTAAGTTTGTTCATGGTGGTATTTATTTTTCATCACAGTGAAGCTTCATCTGGTCACCTATAAAAAACTTTTGGTGCTTTAATGCCTTTCTTTAAATGTTTTTAAAAAATGAATAAAACAACCTCCCTGTTATGTTTTTATGTTCTATGGCAGCAAGTAACCTTGATAGAACTGTAGAAAGTACCATTTGTGTTGCCTTTTATATTGACTTAAGCCTCTTTTTTCAGTGGGTATGAGTTACCAAAATTATCTCAAAAACAACACTTGAAATTCAATGTTACATTCTAAGCTTTACAGTCGAGTACAAAAATGAGCTCTTTACATGCTAATTAAGTATTGTAGTATTACCAACATTTTAGCTTAGTTTAGCTTAGATTAGCTTAATTTGTTTAGTTTATCTAGCATCCAGCTCGTTTATACCGGTATTTATGAGTGACTTCATGTTCTTTTGTATAAATACCAGTGTGAAGCGCACTGAGATGACTATATTTGTGATATTGGGCTATATAAACTTAATGGAATTGAATGCTAGAGTACTTATCCTCACTTTATTGTCCAAGATCATGGTACTTGTATGGTTAAAAGTCTGCATGCATGCATGCACTACTTCAGAAGGAATAATTATTTTTATCGAACTGTAACTACAAACGGATGTTTCGGAAGCTAGATGTAGAGGAACTGAGCTGTGAATGAAGCTAATATAAAAAATGAAAACACTCAAATAGGGAATATTATTCTAGAAAGTGGACAGAACAAATGACGAGTTAGCACATTTTGTGGATCAGACTAAAAGTAGTTTTTGTTCCACAAAAAACAGTTTATAGTTTACAGCCTGTTTGGAGGAAAGAATTTGGATATTTCAAAACAAAATGGATCAAGCGGAATGTCAGAGAAAGCTGGGATACTGAGCATCCCGGTTCAGAAAAATCTATCATTGCCCTTCCTCCACTCAAACTGAATCTGTCCATTTTTTTTTTTTTTGTATGTGATAGTGGGGCCTTTTTCATCAACCGTTACCCTCCCCCATGTCTTTTCTTTGCTCCTTTTATTCTCTGAGCTTGGGTTTTCTTTAC
>BSAI01000106.1:8250324-8272891 GCA_036245035.1 Adrianichthys oophorus
CTGCGGATACTGTTGCAATCAAATCTTTTTGTCAACAAGTTGTCTTTACTTTCCCCCATATTAAAAAACAAATGAATAACAAGCCCACTGGCTATAGCAGGCTGAGTTCTTCTTTGAAAGTCTGTTTTAAGTGTGTACAATCCCCGGCCACTTTATTACTGTAGATACACGTTGCTAATTCCTGGTTGGACCCTTTTCCCTTCAGAACTCCCTCAATCCTTGGTGCATAGAGTCAACAAGTTACTGGAAACATTCTTCAGTGTAAGGATTCTGTGGATTAGTTTGGGTTTTGTTATGAACGGTCGTGTTCTTAGTTGCCCTTGTAAGTCACACAAGTTTCAGGTTAATCATCCACAGCTGTCCTCATTTAGTTAATCAACCTTAGTGTATTTAAGTATCTGGTTGTCAGTTCATCATTACAAGGTCATCTGCTTTGTCACCTTTTTGGTTCTCCATGGGGATAGCATGGTTCAGGTTGTTTATTAAATGTTTTAAGTTTCTGTCACTATAGCCTGGTCTCCTGCCAGTGACATTCAGAGTTTGATCCATATTGATGCAATAGTATTACACAGTTGCTGCACATCCATGATGAGAATCTCCCATTCAATATAACCCGTTTTTATATGTACCAAACAAGAAAGCACAGTTTGTATTGCCTTTTATATTGACTTGATGCCTCTTTTTTTCTGCTGGTATGAGTTACCAGAATTCTCAAAACAACACTTCAAAGCTTTGAATGTACATTGAATTTCAGGGTCAAGTACAAACATGAGCTCTTTATATGCTAATTAAACATTGTAGTAATACCACATCCTAAAGGTGTTCTATTGGGTTAAGATCTGGTCTGGTTTATGACATGGCGCCTAAATCCTTCTGGAAGTAACCATCAGAAGATCACTGTGGACATAAAGGGGTGAACATGGTCATCAATAATACTCAGGTAGGCTGTGGCGTTGTAACCATGCTCAATTGGCTCTAAGGGGCCCAAATTGTGCCAAAAACTATTTCCCCACCATTATACCACCACCAACCTGTACTGTTGATACGAGGTAGGATGGATCCATGCTTTCATGTTGTTAATGCCAAATTCTGACCCTAACATCCAAATGTCTCTAGACTCATCAGACCAGACGTTTTTCTGATCTTCTATTGTTTTGGTGAACCTGTGTGAATTGTAGCCTCAGTTTCCTGTTCTCAGCTGACAGGAGTGACAACCGGTGTGGTCTTCTGCTGCTTTAGCCCATCTGTCTCAAGGTTGGACGCGTTGTGCGGTCAGAGATGCTCTTCTGCAGACATCGTTTGTAACCAGTAGTTTATTTGAGTTACTGTTGCCTTTCTATCAGCTGGAACCAGTCTAGTCATCCTCTGACCTCTGGCATAAAAAGTGTCACCCTGTGCATGCGTGGGTTTTCTCCGGGTACTCCGGCTTCCTCCCACCATCCAAAAACATGCTTCATAGGTTAATTGGTTACTCTAAATTGTCCCTAGGTGTGAGTGTGTATGGGTGTGTGATTGTGGCCCCTGCGACAGACTGGCGACCAGTCCAGGGGTATCCCCTGCCTTCGCCCATGAGTAGCCGGGTTAGGCTCCGGCAACCCCTTGACCCCGAAAGGGAAAAGCGGTTTGGAAAATGAATGATGAATGAATGAAGTTAAACTTGAGGCGGCACCGTACAACAGAGCAGTCACATGGTGCGTTCTCTACAGAATGCACTGCAGGGAAAATAAACATTTAATCATGAATGCTCATTATGCATTTGTAGCCAGCTTAGTCATTTTGATAGTAGCCACATACAAAACATACAGCATGTGTTGCCTTTATTATAAAGCTTAAATAAGGCTTTTAATTCTTTGCGGCTCCAGACATATTTGTTTATTGTTTTTTGGTCCAATATGGCTCTTTCAACATTTTGGGTTGCCGACCTCTCACTAGTGGCTCTTTCCTCTCTCTAAGAGAAAAATGCTTTAGTTAGACAAATGTAACTCTATTATAATTCAGCTGTTGTAAATAATTGAAATAAATGGCTAAATGGCCACAAAAACATAAATAAATAATATTTTCTAAGCGTGAAGTGGGGATTTGCAGGTTCTGGGTTTTGGCCTGTAAACCCAATTGATCCAAAATACTCTTAGTGTTAAAAGTTGCAGACCCTTGCTATGGACCATGTAGTGTAGTATAGAGGGGGAAATTCCAGCATAACTCAGGACCAGTTATGTTTTTCTCTCATCAATCTGCTCAAGTAAAAGTAAAAACTACTCGACAAAGAGTTATTTAAAAAAAAAAACTAAATTAAAGTCAGTTTGAATTAGGTTAGATATTTTAGTGCTTTAGCATCTACATTACCTCAAAACAGTGAAAATAAATGAACATTTGAACCCTGATGTATGCTATTGGCTAGGCGGCTAGCCACGCTCCGCCCCTCCCTTCCTGATGACGTCACGAACAGCCGGTGTGGATCCAGCCAGTGAGCGCGTGCTGCGGACTGCCCTGTCTCTGCCTGTCCTTCTCCCTCTCTCATTCTGCCGCTGCAGCCCTCTCTGTCTGACTCATCCCACCCCCCATCTTCATTTGTCTGCAAATATGGCCGAGGCTTTTGTGGGAACGTGGAACATGAAGGAGAGCGAGAAGTTCGACGAGTACATGAAGGCTTTGGGTAGGAGCGCTGCTTTTGTGTTTATGTGCATGCATTTGCGGGAGGAATGCGAGGCATGGTGCGGGGCGCATGCGCGTGTCAGAGGAGACGCTGGGCTGCTGTATGTGAGCACGTGCTGATGAGACTGAAAGAAAAAAAAAGAAAAAAAGGTGTTTATGTGTAAACAGATTGACACAGAAAGAAACGCGATGAAGATGAAACAAGAGGAGCTGGGGAGGAGGAGGAGGAAAACGGGTGGAGAGAAGTAAGATGGGAACCAGAAGGGGGGAGGAAAAAGGGTGGAGAAACCACATGGTCCAAGTGCTTGAGATGAGGGAGTGACAAATGGCCCTCAAACACCAGAGAGGGCTGTGGGTGACCTCTGAAAGCTGCTCATTGTCTGTGACTCTGGTGGGGTCCAGATATGGCGGCGGCACCATGAACATGGCTGCTAAATATGCCTGCGTGCTCTGCAAGATAGGAACAGGTGCGAAGAATGACTGAAATGTGCATTTCAGAAAAACACTGACCCCTGACCCCAGAGCCATAACTACCAGCCATGACAAACAAGTGTCCCTTCAACCATTGTATCTCCTTTCCTTAGAACAAACACAAGTTTGGTGCTTCAACAAGAAAGGGCGTGATTCGCTCTTTCCCAATGAAAGGAACTTTCTTGATCTCTTGTAAACATCCCAGAGGGCAACCAAGAACGATCATTTGTAGTCACATGTCCAGACAGGCTTCCAGGTCACCGGGGGCTGTGCTGTGTTTGATCATCACGCCCCAGGCTCCACGGTTGACAGAGATGGAGAAATGTCTTAAGCTGGAATACCCCCCCTCTTCCCTGAAGCAACAATAGTGGGATTTCTGTTCCTATTATTATGGCACAAAGGTGGGAAAATATGAACAAACGTTGGCAAAAATTGAACTTTTAAAGTCTAAATTTCTGGGTAACAAAGAGCCAATGCCTCCCTACATGCTTTAAGATAGATTTATGGATAGATGAACTGATATGATGATAGCAATGATGACAAGTTGCTATGTATTTTAGGGGTTCAGAGGGAAAGGGCACCCCAAACTCTCAGCATAAATCCGGGCCTGCAAAGAACCTTAAAGAAACAGCTATTCTGACTGAAGACGCTTACCTTTTCATTGATAAACCCTTATTGAGCCTTTTTGCATTTCCTGCATGGTTTTGGTGTAGGGGTGGGTTTTGCCACACGCAAAGTGGGGAACTTGACCAAACCCACCACCATCATCTCCTTGGACGGTGACAAGATGACTGTGAAGACCCAGAGCACCATCAAAAACACAGAGCTCTCCTTCAAGCTGGGGGAGGAGTTTGACGAGACCACTGCAGATGACAGGAAGGTTAAGGTGAGCCGCTTTGTTTTTATACCTTGCTTCGAGTTGACTAAATTATTCGAACACGTGTCCTTGTGAGACAAATGTTCTTCACTGGGAACGGGGTCTGGTCATCTGCTAATAGGCGCAACACGCCTCCTGGAATTTATGCTCCACAAATCGCAAACAGCTGCAGTTTTTCCCACATGTTCCCTGATGTTGGCCTGGAAGAAGAAGTGGGCCTTTGTGGGAGGAAGCGCTTAAAGAAACAGCCCTCAATATGAGGAACGTAACAAAACAGACAGCATTCAACCCATAATTAGTGTGCTTCTCAGCAGTAAACATATAAAAATACTAGCTATTAAAGTAAACCTTTGTATTGTATTCTCTAGTTTAATGATAACGATCCAAACACCGCCTTAGAATTAAAAAATGCTAACATTTTTCATACTTTTCATATTTAATATTATACTGGTTAACTAGTTGGATTTGAGAACACCTGCAGCCCCACTCCGATCATCTTTTGATCTATTGTAAAAGCGTTCTCCGAAGCCTTTTAATGACAAATATACCGTTTTTCTAGAAGAGTTTCTGCAGAGCGGCAGTAGTTCATTAGAAATTTGCCTCCGTGTTGTGAGCGGGACCGTTGGCGTGGTCCAACCCCACTGCTCCATTCCTCGCCCTGTTGCCGAGACCTCTCAGGGAACCCCCACGTCACAAATAAACTCTTTTTAAACTCTTTTTTTTTCCGTCTGCTACTAATTCACAAAGATTTAAATAAAGAAATACTCAGAAATGCTGTGTTAATCCTAATTTTCTTTATCAGAAAAATTTCATAAGAACATGTTAAAAACGCCTTTAGAGTGGGTCTTTAACACTTGTCTGTAATTGTTTTTATACTAAAGAAACAGCTAAATATTCCTATTTTCTAAAAATGTTTTACTATTATTCTGAACAACTATATATCTGAAAGTATTTAATCATGGTTGATCATCTCTGATTGTCCTCTTCTGGCTGCAGTCCGTTGTGACATTAGAAGATGGGAAGCTGGTTCACATGCAGAGGTGGGACGGCAAAGAGACCAGCCTGGTCCGGGAAGTCAGCGGAAACGACCTCACACTGGTCGGTGGCGCAGAAAACGCACGTCTCGCGTCCCCGAGAATGTTTTGAATGTGTTTAAACAATCTCCTTCTCTCCACCTCAGACGCTCACACTGGGAGACGTGGTTTGCACGCGTCGCTACGAGAAGGCAGAGTGAACCCTGTTCCCTGGGCACCTCCAGAAGCACTCGCACCCGCCCCAAAAAACTCCCTTCTGCCACTTAAAAAGGCCAAAAAAAACAAGATGCCCCACACCAGAACGGCTGCTCGTTTTTTCTTACTGTACGCTCAGTATTAACTGCTGACTGTGACATCCTGTTCTGTTTTATGCCTTTTAATTTAAAAACCACTGAATAAATTCCAATGAATTCATTTTGTTGTTTTTCCTCAATAAATAAAAAGCGGTTGAGAACAGTGCATAAATACCTTTGGAAAGTGTTAAAAAATTTGAATACTTCTAAATAAAAGTATCCAAAACTGACATGTTGCATTTGTGTCCACATTTACTTTAAAAAAAAACATAAATCCTCAGAATTTGATTGTGTTTCCGTTTTATGACCACGCTTGACCTATCAAAACCCCGAAGAAGTGTGGTTATTTTTACACAAACATGCTCTTTGCTTTTTAAAGGTTTTAGAGTTGCTCTGGTGGTGTAAAAATGACCTCAATTCTACTTTCATACAAGAGCTGTTTCATTGCAGCTTTTTTAGACACAAATTAGGTTAATTGTAGCCTCTAGGTATTGTCTGTGAATAAAGGTTTATCTCGTTTTTGCTCTGGCTAGGTGAGTGGAAAGTTTACATTGTACCAGGTGCAGGACTAATGCTATTTTGTGTCCTTGTGGGAAAGGCGTCACTTCTAAATTGGTCTCATTCCATCTCAATGTCATGAGTTTGTGACTCTCTGCCAACTGGAGGTAAGGTGAAGGGGTGAAAGGGCTTCAGAGGGGACAGTCCAACTATCTGCAAGCAGCTCCTGCAGTCACTCAGCTTTAAAAACGCCTCAGGAGGGGATTTGTGAACTGAAATGTGTCACGTGCTGACCTCTTGTCGCATCATTTGACTGTAAACTGTTTTACAGGTTGAGATAAATGCGTAATATTGAAGGACTACAACTGTCAATGTAGCAGAAACGTTAATATGTAAACTATCTTGACTAGTTACTCTGAAAATGTATTAATAAAAGACTTATTTTTTGACATTTTATCAAGAAATGTCAAGTAAAGGTTAGTTTTAAATTCATTTTAATTAGTTAATAAGTTTTAAGTTTTAATTTCCTTCAAAAATAGTGAACTGTACAAATAAAGAAGCTGCAAAGGTCTACATCAGTCCAAAGTAAGTGAAGCTCTTCACTGTAAAGGCAGGTAGCACTGGTTGCAGCAGACCTACAACTCACAGCATTTGGTTTTTACTGTATTATCAATGTGGAGAACCTTCTATTTTCATTTCTTTCTAGACTTTTTAAAACAAATGATCTGCTTTTTTAATTTTTGGTGACTCCACAGACTTGTCAAAGATTAAGGAACCTCAACTTCCTTAAACAGAACAGTCTGTAATGTTCTTTCCTGGTAAACAACCTTAGTGTTCTAGTTATGGTTTGCAATTTGCTTATTTTCACTTCTTAATTCTGAAAATGGTCCTTTATTCACAAGTTTTGAAGTGGCTTAGAGTTATTTTAACTATTTGACCCTCGATTTATTAAATTCAAATTACATGACTTGCAAAATTTACTGATTGACATTTTATTTTGAAAGGAACCAACATTTTTATATTAGAGATATATTCTAGCTAAGTTAGATAAAAGAAAAGCCTTTAAATATGTGAGAAATTTCTCTTTAGGTCTGCATCTTGTAAAAAAAATTAAGAAATTTATGGAGAAAAGGATAAAAATTCAAAATATATGCTATTTTACATTGAGCTAAGCAAGATGATTTAACTCTGGATTAGAATTCTGGTTATGCAAAGTCAGGATTTGGCTAAATTTGTTTTGTGTTTCTCTGATGCAAACAAGAGGGAAAGGGGTCTAGGGAAATGACAAGCTTGTTTTACTGCATCTGTAAGCGATCTATCACCCTTCAGTCCTACAAGTAGGAACTTGAAAGTAGGTCAAGACAGAAGAAAGACATATGATTTGAAGTCTCTAACATTTATCTATGATCCCTGAATTGGCCCGGGGTTAATGGTTTTTACATTTTTAATCTGGTGGGGGAAAAAGCCCATTTAACTGAAAATGACCTCAGGCTGGATCTGTGCGTCCGCCCTGCTGCACTGGCACATGAAATCCTCAACGTCCTTGAACAAAGAAGCAGTGCTTTGTTGGCCTTTATGTCCACAAACAGCTTTAATGGAGTTAACAGTTTACATGCAGGATGAGGGTTGTTTGGACGGCGAGGTGTCCCCCTGTTGGCAAACGCACACCATAAAAACACAATGAGAGGTGCACGACTTCAGGATGTCACCGCATCGCGGGGTTCCTGTCTGAGTTATGTTTGCTGCTTACATTTCCTGTCTGTCTTAACTACTTCCGCTGTGTGCAGCAAGTTTGTCACCTCCTCAAATGCACGCTTGAGGAACAGCATCAGACACCGGATGGCTTTGAATGGTATCTGGATTACAAAGGGGTCAGTGCTTGCTGACATATTGTAAGCAGATATCAGATTGCACAAGATTCCTCTTTTTGTGAGGCAGCCACAGGTTACTTCAGGACAAATGGATATTTTTATATCATCCTTTTTTTTTTTACTGTGTTATTTTAAAAGAATTTAAAGCGACTGATCCCCTTAATTTCCTGTAAGCTTTATATTTGATCGCAAAAAAAAAAAAAAAGTGAAAGCCTGGAGCTGCAGCTCGCGCTGTTAGCCTCCATCTCAGCTGTGTTTGTGTGATTTGTGTTTTTTGTGTTTCTTTTTCTTTTTCTCCTCTCCTTCGTTGCCATGGCGCCTTTTCTTGGCTTTGCATTCGCTGCTGCTGTTGCTGCTGTCGCTCCCCGACTCCTTTCGCTCCCTCTTCTTCTTCTTTTTCATTTTCTTTTCCTGGACCGAAAAACAAACAATTTTAACCCAAAGATGAGATTTCAAAATAAACAATGATGCTGAAAAAAAGGGTTAGAATGCTTTCAGTACCTCAAAACTAAACCAGTATTTTCCTGTCTTATCAGCACAAATCTCTCTGTTTTTCTGCTTCATTTCGATCTGAACTTTTTTCAAAAGCAGCAAAAGGCTTTACATAAAAAAACAGCAAATTCAAGTATTTGGTATACCGGTAGGCTAAAAATATAGAATAAATAGTAATATCAATTAAATAAGAGATGATGAAAATATATGTAAATAATAAAATAGGTGAAAAACACATTTTTACCTTCTTTTTCTTCTTCTTGTCAGATTCCTGCTGGGATGCAGCTGCAGACGTCTGCTGATGTTGTGGTTCTTCGTTGTCCTCTTCAGGCAAAAGTGTGTACTGCAGCCCCGGAGCAGAGAAGCAGTCTTTAGTGAAATGGCCTTAAAAACAGACAAAAAAACAAGGATGTTCAGGAAACTAATTTAAAAAAAAAAGAAATGTGAAAAAACAGAGGTTTTTTGGTCACGTTAGCTTCATACCCTTGCAGCCGCACTTTGAACACGTTGTGTTTAAAACGGCCTCCAGTGTGATCCTGTTGCTGGTTTGATCTCTAAACTGTCTTCGCCGCCTCAAATCCTGACTGCAAACACAACAAATGTTCAACAATGGTATTCACCTGTGCAGACACACACAAAATGTGAAACCCGTACTCTGCTATGACGTTATTAGGGTCCAAGTCCCGCCCCGTTCCTTGATTGACAGCTTTCATTGAGAATGATAACTTGACTTTTTCTCCCTGAATCTAGCAGACACAGGACACAGTTGAAATGACTCTGCAGTGATGATTGGTCTTCATGGAGGGAGTTTGTATGTAGAGGGGGAGTTACCTCTCTTCCAATGACTTTAATCCACACATGTTCCCCGACGTCCACAATCTCTGAGGCGTTCTCAACCCTGGAGGCTGACATCTCACTCACATGCACCAAACCTGCACACATCGATGAGTACAAAAAGCACAGATATGAAAAATTAAAAAAGTGTTCAAACAAACAATAATATTCTTACTTCACTGAGCACGAATAACATAAGTTTCTTATCTTTATTAAATAGCCACCCAAAATGTAAGTATATTACTCAGAATTTGTATCGTTGGTTAGATTAATGCTCTGTCTTTATTTTCAGAATTTTATTCTGCTCTTTTTTTCTACTTATTTTTAATCAGTTCTTTGCAGAAACTAACAAAAGAGTCACTGATCTACATATATTACTTTACATTTTCACCTTCTATTCAACTGTTTACTCCTTAAGGGTTGAAAATAGTGTTTCTTCCGGAATGTAAATAAATGTGACTAAAACGTTTTATCATTTTTATCAGAATGCTAAAAAGCCCTGATCACTTCAGCACGTCATTCCAGTTACAGAATCCAAAACAAATCCTGAGAACTCAACCCAATTTACTTCCTGAAAAATCTGGATGATCAGCGGTATGCACAAGATTTTTTACTCGCCTTGCTTCTTGTATCCTGGCAGGCGAACAAATGCTCCGTAAGTCTGGATAGAAACAACCTCGCCCTTGGCGATGCTGTACAAGGGCGGCAGTCCATCCAGTCCAGCTGGCTCTTGACCGGAACTGTCATGACGTGACATCTTCCCCGCCACTGTGGAAAGAACCGTTGATTTTTGGGATCTGTAACCTGGATAAACGGTGCAAAAGAAAAGAAAAAGGGAAAAAACTAAAAAAGCCACTTTAGTGGATAAGAATAGGCTTCTGAAAAAAGACTTTGCTTTGCTTACATATTTTTTTTTTGTAGAAAAAGAATTAAGTAAAAAAATGTTTATTTAATTTCGATAGTGAGATTCCCCTCAGTCTGTTTTTTTCTTTGTTTGTTTTCACAATACAGTATGTACCAAATTTTTATGCAAATTGTATTTAAGAGGTAAAAAAGATTAACGTATTTGTTTTTCAATTAAACTCGTGGATAATATTATATATCGGGGCTCTTTGTATCACTGAAATGAATCTCAGCACCTGTGATAGAGGTAAGTTCAATCAAAGGAAAAAAACTATTGAAGAAGGACGTTCCACATTATTAAGCAGGCCAACATTTTAAAGTAATATGGGAAAGAAAAAGGATCTATTTGCTGCTGAAAAGCCTGAAATATTTAAATGTCTTGAAAAAGGTAAAAAAAAAAAAACCTTGGATATTTCACAAAAATATAAGCATGATAATCGTACTATTCAGAGATTTGTGGCTGATTCAGAACACACACAGATTCATGCAGATAAGGGCAGAATTTGGAAGGTTTCTGCCATACAAATACATCGCATTAAGAGAGCAGCTGCTAAAATACCATTACAAAGCAGAAAGCACATATTTGAAGGTGCTGATGTCTCTGGAGTCCCACTAACATCAAGATGTATCATCCTCCAGAGGATCGCACTTCTACGTAAACCTTCTATTGCTCACAAGCAGAAACAGTGGCAGTGGGCCCAGAAATACATGAAGACTCATTTTCAAACAGTCTTGTTCACTGATGAGTGTCGAGTAACCCTGGATGGTCCAGATGGCCAGAGTAGTGGGTAGTTGGTAGACGGCCGCCATGTCCCAAAAAGGCTGTGACTTCAGCAAGGAGGTGGCGGGGTCATGGTTTGGGCCGAAATCATGGGGAGAGAGTTGGTCAGCCCTTTTAGGGTCCCTGAAGGTGTGAAAATGACCTCTAGAAAGTATGTGGAGTTTCTGACTGACCACTTTCTTCAATGGTACAAAAAGAAGAACCGTGCTTTCTGTAACAAAATCATCTTCATGCATGACAATGCACCATCTCATGGTGGAAGGAATACTTCAGCATCATTGTCTGCTATGAGCATAAAACGAGACAAACTGATGGTGTGACCCCCACCCTCCCCTAATCTCAACCCTATTAAGAACCTTTGGAGCATCCTCAAATCAGATACTGTATCTCTGGGAGTGGGAGGCAGTTCACATCCAAACTGCAGCTCTGAGAGGCTATTCTAACATCCTGCAAAGAAATTCAAGCAGAAACTCTCTAAAAACTCACTAGTTCAATGGATGCAACAATTAGGAAGCTGCACCAAAACAAGGGGTCCTATGTTCAAATGGAACTTGACCTTTTAAGATGTATTTGATTGGAATGCATTTTATTTCTGTAAGTATGACCTCCTAATGCAGCAAATTCAACAAATGACCATTGTCAATTCTTTAGAATCTATCAAATGTTGTGGAACTCTGTTGTGTGTAATAATGTGGAACAGTGCATTTGAAAGTTTTTATTTTAGAAAATCATACAAGCAATTTGTTACAGTTTGAAAGTGTGCATTACTGTAGCAGCCAGACAAATAGATTCTCTTAAAAAGTTTAAACAAAGTGTAGCAGAGAAAGTGAAAAGTTTAGTTTGAGGATTATTCTCTTTAAAATAACTCTTATATTGTTAGAAAGTCTGCTTATTATCCTCTTAAACTGTGCAACATTTTTAAGAAGCATGCATTTGTAAGATGAGTAGCAGAGCAGCTGAGCTTTCCCAGAGAATTCCAAATCTCTTTTGCGCATCTCAGTTTTTTTTTGCTGGAACTACAAAATCTAGTTTTGAGATACTGTCATCAATAGGTGTCGGGTTAAAGAATCAGTATGGTAGACAAAAGGTCTGAGCAAATGGCAATTTGATCCCTTCATGCCAGAGAGACAAACACAACCTTGTAGCGGCTTTTGATGGATCTTCCACACAACTAAACTTACTATTTCTTGGGAAACTGCCTACATTTCCTATTTTTTAAGGGATTCTTCATTCATCCAATTCACCAAATGCATTCATCCAATTCACCAAACAAAAGTTAAAAGAAAAGAAAATGAATTAATTTTAATAGCAAGAAAAGCTATCTGTGGTTGGTAGAAAGGGTTAAACATTAATTTCAAATGAAGAATATCCATGTGTTTTGTGCTATGTTAATTAGTAAAAATACTTTGGTTGAAATTTAAAAATAACCATTTGTCATTCACATAATTTTAAACTACGGCGATGCCAACCAGTTACAATTAGACGGTAATTGCAAGGTATCAAGGAAAACCAAATTAGTGAGATTGTGTGTTTAAACAATCAAACGACATAAATATACTTTTACATGGCGTAAAAACAATCAGGTTAGCCTATGATTTCGTCCTCTTACGGTTTGTACCTTCCGTTTAAAGAAGAAAGGGCTCACAAATGAACAGTATATATGTGCTTCTCGTTGTAGAACAATTCAAATTAACGCAAAAAGTAGTATAAGTCATGGAAAAAGGGGAATAATATTACCTTTCGTGTTGTTGGATGAGCTCAGATTGTTGTACTTCCGGGGCACTGACGCTAACGACTCCTAAAATCAACCAATCGCCGCAGGAGACATGTGTTTAAACCAATCATATGGCTCCTTTTGACCGGAAGTACTTCAGACCGATTTCTTCTTTGGTGCTACTCTTTTATCATCTCCCATGAAGGATCGAGTATTCATTCTGTAAACTGAAGCTACAAGCAAACTTATTTTTTGTCGATTATTTGCGATTATTTCGGGATGATTGAGCCAAAGAAAAGAGCGGGAGACATGGCGGTCATTCCTGCCGCTGTGAAGCGACCCCGGAACGAGCTAGTGACGGCGGCACAGTCACAGCAACTCGTGGCCACGGTACGAACAGGATCAACTTTCACCAAAAAGTATCACAAACCAGAGACAATATATCCTCGAGAGAGTTTTCTCGCATTTTTTTTTTGATTCTTTAACTTTTATTTTTATTTATGACCTAAAATGACTCAAACGTGACATGTTTGTGTTGCACCTATTATTTTTCGATGTAGTAAACATAGAACAACAAATAACGGCATGAGTGTAAAACACGAGTACTTTTCGATGTATCATGGCATCAATACATAACATATCGGGAAGCTTGTTATTGTCGACTTAATGACGATAACGGAACCCTTCAGTTAGTTTTGGGTGTTTCCGGGGTGAACAGTGAACAGGTTACGCATCCTACAGGTTATTGGTACAAAATAAAATTATTCAATTATTTTATTTTAAACCAGCTTTGGCTTGAAAATCTCATTTGTTTTATGTACCAGAGACGCTAGACAACATATTTTTGTCTATTTAAAAAATTTAACCCGTTTTGTAGATGTTTTTCTGCAAGTAACGACAGTATGTTGAATAATAAGACAAAATTCTAGCACAATTAACTGTGTGGATACTAAAGTTTTATTTTTTAATGAATTGTCTTTCAAGCATAGGTGTTCATTTTTTTTTAGCCACCCTTAAAAAACAATGATTGATGCTGCAACTCTGCATGACATTCACCTGCAAATGGTAGATGGCGTTTACTTATGTAGTGCTTTTCTACTTTCTTTGAAGGCCCAAAACGCTTTACAAAGTCCAATTCACAAATTCTCTCACTGGTCACTGGTGTCAATCTATAACCACCAAGAGCAATCTGTGGTTCAGTGTCTTCCCCAAGGACACATGGGTGAGCAAGGCGGAAACCAAACCTGCAATCTTTCAATCAGAAGTCAACCGCTCCATCTCTGCACCCCGGCCGCCTGAATGAAAAGAGTATCCATGTTCCCTCATTTATAGATTGCTTGCTATCTTGTATAAATGCTAAAAAGAGCAGCAGTGTACTGAACGGTGCACCATTTATGGGTAGCAGGATCCTTTGTGTCACATTTGACTCTTTACAATCTGTGTAAACTGATCCATTTCTTCACTGGACTACTTAAATTTATGGACTCTCTTGTTAAGCTTTCTGTGGCACATTGACTTTATTGACAGTCCAATTAGAAATGTGCCTTTTTATCACATGCCTGTGATTTTAGATTTCACCTGGACTAAATCTGAAAAAAAAAAAAAAAAACATGAAGTATATTAAGCGGACAACTTTCCTCCAGGGCCCTCCTCGGACTTCCAGCCTCCAAGCTCCTATCATGCTGATGTCAGGTCATGAGGGCGAGGTCTACTGCTGCAAGTTTCATCCTAACGGAGCCACGCTGGCATCTTCTGGCTTTGACCGACTCATATGTAAGTAAGAAGGAGGCTAATCTACTGTTCTGCACTTCTTAGCAGAAATGTTTTTGCTGCCTGTTGCTTTGTTCCTCACTGGGTTCCTTTACCTCAGTTCTATGGAACGTTTATGGTGAGTGTGAAAATTTTGCCACCCTGAAGGGCCACAGTGGAGCTGTGATGGAGCTGCATTACAACACAGATGGGAGGTGAGAAAGAAGCTGTAGACTTTTTCTTTTAGCTCTTCAAACTTTATTTTTAAATTTACAGTTTTTTTGTTTTAAGTTATATTAACAGTATTAGTAAAGCTCACATATTTGCATTGCTTCATATTTGTTTGATTTCACAAAGTGCATTTTTATGCAACAAAAACATGTTTGTGTGTAAATTTTAGGACTTAGAACAATCTACATTTCTAAATAACCAATGTTTTAGTACATTTAAACTGTTTCTACTTTCCATAAAAATTGAGTGTTATTTTGTGCATTTAGCTTGTTATTTTCAGCAAGCACAGACAAGACGGTGGGCATTTGGGACAGTGAAACAGGGGAGAGGATTAAGCGCCTGAAAGGTCATACCTCCTTTGTTAACACCTGCTACCCAGCTCGGCGAGGACCACAACTGGTCTGCACTGGCAGTGATGATGGGACGATAAAGGTATGACATTTTCATTATAGTTCCAAACTGAGCTTTTCAACTGTTGAGGTCCCATTCAAACATTTAAACTGCTGTTTTGTTTTTTGTTCCTTTTTTGGTTAATCGTCACCGCAGTTGTGGGATATTCGTAAAAAAGGGGCCATCCACACCTTCCAGAACACCTACCAAGTATTGGCCGTGACGTTTAATGACACCAGTGATCAGATCCTGTCTGGAGGCATCGACAATGACATCAAGGTACTCAGATTGTTACAAAAATGCTTTTTTTTTGTAAGAGTAACAGGAAGTCATTAACTTCTGCTTCTATTTGGCTTTACTGTAAATGGCTTTGAAACAAGAACTAGTTTGAAATTTTATAAAAACTTAATGTATTTAAGGATTACATTAAGAGATTACATTTATTCAAATGGACTAAATAATATGATTCTACTTGCGTAAAAACACATCTGAAAAAGGGGGATTTTATTATGATTAGGTTTATTTTATTCATTTTTTATTTTAGCCAAATTTCTGTTCTTTTAGAAAATAGTCCAATGGGTTAAAAAAATGCAACACTAAATGAAATGGATTCTGTGAAATGTAAAATAGCTGTAGTTTGAGTCTTTTAATTACTGTTAGAAGGGAAATAATTCATTTTGTGTTGCATTAAAACAGGAATAAACTAAGGAGTTTATTGTAAATTAACCATCCTTTCAAAATAAAGCTCACATTTTTGTCTGAATTGTTCCACTTCCTTGATCATTTAAAACACATTATTTCAAAAACTGCATATGAAAGCATGTTTTTATTTTGAAATTACAAACAATTTCAGTAGTGTAAAAACTTCTGTTAAAAACTAAAATAGTTTTGATTTTGGGAAACATTTTGCAAATTTTATTTTTTCTAGGACAATAGCAAGAATTCTCTGTAAATCTAAATGTTTTATTAATAAAGAATATCAATTTGTGTGAAACTCTCCTTTTGACACATTTAGCTGCCTACTGGTGACCGTAGCTCTCTGCACATTGGTGTTTGTCTCGTCTGAGAATTGTGTGCGTGTGTTGCACAGGTGTGGGACCTGCGGCAGAACAAGCTGATCTACAACATGCATGGTCACAGTGACTCTGTAACCGGGCTCAGCCTGAGCTCTGAGGGATCGTACCTCCTGTCCAATTCCATGGACAACACAGGTAGCTTTGATTTTAGCTGGTAAGGATGAAACTGAGCTTGATGCGGTTCTCTCGTGACTTCTCTGCGTGTGTCTGTGCAGTGAGGATTTGGGATGTGCGTCCATTTGCGCCCAAAGAGAGATGTGTGAAGATCTTCCAAGGGAATGTTCACAACTTTGAGAAGGTAACATGATGGAGATTCTTTATGAATATGAGTTACTTTATTTTATTGCAGATTTCATATTCACTTGTCTTGTTGAACAACACAGATGCTGTAAAACAGCATTTTTAAGAGCTACTGCTCACTCGTCTTTGTCTATTCACGTTTGTATTGATGTTCAGAATTTGCTGAGGTGCTCATGGTCTACTGATGGCAGTAAGATCGCCGCCGGCTCTGCTGACAGGTGAGGACAAGAAACAGTGCAGTGTGTGAGCATTTGTGTGCCCCCCCCCCCCACCCACACACACACACACACACACACACACACACACACACACACACTCTTCATCTCTGCTTTTTTCAAGAGATATGTTGCTATAATCTGTTATACTTTCTCAAAAAATGAATAATACATCTGTTTTAAACTCCAATAAAAACTAGCAGCATGTAGACCATAAAAAATATGAGTTTTGGTGGGTGTACCATACAATAGAGCTTTGACTATACCTGCACGCACTGAGATTTCCCATAAATAAAAAAAATCATGCTATTGTAACTCAAATACTAAAATAATGTTATTGAACATTCATCAAGTAATGTTGCTTTAAATTGCTTCTAAACACAATTACATCTTTACAAATTTAACAGCATATTTTTTAATCCAACTTAAGTGTTTTTTAAAATTATTTTGTGCTCAAATGTAACAGAAATTAAAATGTAAGTTAAACATTTCTGACTCCTGGCATTTCCCTCATTTGTTGTAGGACTAATTGTATTAGACTTTTTCAAAATAAAACATTGATTTTGTTCAGAAAACATTAATCACAACAAGCAACGATGGTAACAGGAGTGCTTTCTGCCAGATTCATTAATCTTCCTGTCTGCTGCCACTTTTTTAGATGAACAAGTGCATTTTTACACAACCTTTCTCGCCTTTGTGATCCAAACATGAACGGGAACTACACAGCTCCATTTGCCAAATATCTTAAAAATGTGTAAACGCCTTTAAGGTTTGCAGCACCAGAGCCTTTTAGAAGCTGAATGAACTGAAAAAGACATTTGATTTTTCAAATAATGATGCTTCATAAGACAGAAAACTTTCATCATCGTCTTTATTTATGAGCTCATAAGACTGAAATACTTCTACATGATTCTCTTTTTCAGTTGTGTTTCTTTTTGCATTCATTTGACTGTTCGTTTCAGATTTGTGTACATTTGGGACACCACATCCCGGAGAATCCTGTATAAGCTGCCCGGCCATGCAGGCTCTGTCAATGAGGTTGTCTTCCACCCAGAGGAGCCGATAGGTGAGACGCTGTTAAAACCCAAATGTTAGAGTTTGAGAAATAATCAAATTCTAAAATCATATGAGTAATAAATGTAATTACAGTTGTTGTTGGTTTTTTTTTTTTTATCTCTAATCAGTTTCTTCGTGTTTTTCTGTTTTTTTCTCTCCACACAGTGCTTTCTGGATCCAGCGATAAACGGCTGTACATGGGAGAAATTCAGTAGCGTTGAGCTTCAGCTGAAGGCCAGGATGTCTGTACTTAGAAAATGTCAAAAGTAGTCGAAGAGTTTCTGTAATTTCATGTGTTTCAGCATTGCAGTGCTGTTTATTATGATCGGTCACAAGCCTCCACCTTTTTACTGGTTTTGTTTCTTTTTAATAAACTTTATTATGATGAAAAAGCTGCTGGTTGCAATGTTTTGCTGTTATGTTTGCCTGGAGCTGCATTATGGACATGATTATCTCAGTCTGTGAGCTCATCAGGGCTGATTATTACTGCTGCGTGGATTCAACACAATTTGACACATTTCTAAGAAAAGCCAATTTTGTCCGTTTACTAAATATAGTTTCCATTTAGTGATAAAAAGTGAAGACAGTTAAAAATAATCAATAAATTGTTATTTCTTGAAATTAAAATGAACAGGGAATCTGACTTTCTTTGAAGAAAAGTACAAGAAATCATTTTAACGAAGGTTGATCATTAGATTTGGGTTTTACCAAGTAGATTTATATATATATATATATGTGTGATTATCATGCAAATAGATGTACTGTCCAGGAGCTTGCATCTATTATCAATATGGATGTATTTAAAATTGTGTTTTTTAATGTGTATTTTATAAACTGTTTTGTTACTACACAAATTCAATCATAGAGCAGGGAAATGCAACTCCAGGCCTCGAGGTCCGCAGTGTCTGCATGATTTCCAGATATCCAAGCCCCACTCATGACTCATGACCTGGTTCAGGTGTGTCCATCCAATCAGAACATGCCAGATCATGGTAGGTTGGAAAACATGCAGGATTGCGGCCCTCGAGGCCTGGAGTTACCTTTCCCTGTCCTAGGGACTCCTCACCTAAGGATGTTTTTTTTTGTTTTTTTTACATTAAAGAATGCTCACAGTTGGTTCCCGGTGACATCTATTGATATTTTGGGGACACAGCAGGACGACCGATGAGGATAACCTGGTCAACTCCACCTGAAGTCAGATGCCTTGCGATGGGACACTACATGCAGAAAAAAAATCCAGTGGAAGCTACGAAGATCCAAACTTTGAACACTTTTATTTAGCAAAAAAGTTGCAGCAATGAACCAAATGGATTTACAAAGACTGTCATAACAATGCAAACTCAAACTAAATCACTGCAATTAAATATCACTACTTATTGTTCTTTTTTATCATTCAACATTAGAAAAAAATCATAAATACACTTTTACAATTACATAAACTCCAACACGCTGATAGTAAGTTAACCAGACCCCATCAAAATGTCATTAGCACCTTGTTACAAGACTCCAAGGTGGAATAACCATCCCTTTTGGATGAACAACCCCTCAGTATACTTAGCTATACGGCAGCAGCGGGAAAATCCACATTTGGAGCATCTGTTCCCCAATAACAGATGTTATCAAAAACAGATTAAACAATCAACAACATCACCAACAAATAACCGCTTCTGTGAAAGATCACTCAAGAGAGGATGAAAATGAAACCATATTAAATCACAAGTTCCAATGATAAAATGTGAAATGAGGCTTTGACTTTGACCTCCAACCCAAATCTCTGAACAAACATTTGCAACAACACCTTTTCCACGTCAAACACCATAAAATTACAATTGATCCATGGTAAAACCCTGCTGCACAGAATGCACTTTAGGCCATATAGATACACGCCACCAATCCAGTCTTTGTGGAATAATTTCACTGCAGAGCTGTACAATATCAATGACTTTCACCCTCGCTCTGTCAAAATGAAATCCATAAATCCACTACTGACACCCATCACTAAGAAGATTATCTTTGTGAACTGGAAATAAAGAAAATGGCACAAATTGATGTTTGGTCTGATCTGATCACAGATTTGCTCACTGTGGAAATTTGATTACAGATGCATTTTATCTGCATTCTAACCTAAATGGTAACTTTTCATTTTGGGATGAATGATCGGTGGGAATCCACACAAAACACATTATTTTTGACATTTGATACGTCACTTTTGGTTCCTCAAGTTGCCTGAATAATTATAGTCATAGTTATAGGTCCAGACTGTCCGCTATGATTCGTGAGTCTTTTTAACAATCTGAAGGAGGTGAATTTGGAGGAACAGAATCTTGGATCTCAACCTGAGCAGTGTTCCACTACTGGACTTCTGTGAATCTGTTGGGATAAAATGAGGTATCAAGTCATCTGCCTACATCTAATCCCATCTTCTGCATCATCCTCACTTACTCTAACCAACTACCTGTCCAGTTTCTGAACATTTCCTGACCATCTCATTCTGCTTCTCTGTGTTTATCTCTAAAATATCTTCCATGAGCTGTTCCAATTCATTCCCAATCCTATCCATAGTCATCTCTTCCAAAGAAAACCTCCACATCTTCAGATCATCTTCTTTCTTGCTGACACTCCTTAGTCACACATCACACCTTAAGCCTTCATCCGCCTGTTCAACCTGCTTGCACACACTTTCCATTGCTCTGGACTGTTGACCCAAAGTGCTTAAAGTCCTCCACCTTCTTCCCCTCTGTTCCCTGTAACCTCATCCTTCTACTTGAGTTCCTCACATTTACAGATACTGTCTTACTGCTGCTGCGCTTCATTCCCATCCTTTCCTGAGCAAACTTCTCTAGATGTTCCTCTACCTGCTCCCTGCTCTTATTAGAGATCACAACGTCATCTGCAAACATCACGGTCCTCTGAGATTCCAGTCTAACCTCATCTGTCAGTCTGTCCATCACCACAGCAAGAAAGAAGAGGCTCAAAGCTGATCTTTGGTGCAGTCCCACCTCCGCCTTCATCTCCTCTGTCACATCCACAGCATGTCTCACCACTGTTCTATAGCTCTTATCCATGTCCCGGACAACTCCAACATACTCCAGACTTCCTCAGACAAACCACATCTCCTCCCTACATCCTATCATAGACTTTTTTTTCTAGATCTAGACACAATGCAATGACTTCTCAACTTCATTCCTCTGTATTTTCTGTAACTCTGCACATATTCCACCTTCCTAAAAATTAACATCAAACCGTTTCTCCATTCCTCAGATGTCCAATCACTTTTAAGCTCTTGGTAAACAGTCCAGTCAGAAACTCTGCTGTCACCTCTCCTAAACATTTCCATACCTCCGGTGTGTTGCCAGGACTGCACTCTCTTTAGTGTCTTCCTCACTTCATCCTTACAGAACTTAGACTTCCTGCTCCACAACAGCCATCTCTCTGCTCTCTAGCATTTTCTTCATTTATCTCTTCAGCTCCAGCTCTTCAAAGTTCTCCTTCTACCTTTTCATCATACACATTTCAGTCTTTCTGCCTGATCACCCAAGTCTACTGCACATCTTTCCATCTGTTTTTGTTTTGCCTCAGCTGTACAGATTCACTTCTCCCTCATATGTGTCCAACCTGTCATTCAGTTCCTCATATGACCTCTCCTAGGCTTTTGCCATCTCCACCTTCACCTCGTGCTGCATATTTTTGCGCCCCTGACTGCATCTTCTGTCATCGTTCCAATGGAATGAAAATTTAATATTTTTTTTATAAATAATTGATAAACTATAAAACATTTAAAGACCCACTCCAATGAAAATCTTGTTTTCTGTGTTTTTAACATGTTATTGTAGCATTTTTCTTTCAATGGAGGACATATATAAAATAATTTAAAATTAAAACTGAGTTTCTGAGTATTTCTTCATTTAAATTGTGTTGGATCAGCAGCAGATGAAAACGGTTTGGAAAAAGACAGTCTTTATTTCTGCTGGCATGCATTGAGAAAGTTGTTTTTTCATAGGATGTTGTCTATTATGTCAGTGTTGGTTACATGTTAAGGAAATGTTTGCATGACATTGTTAAGTCTGTGTTTTAAAGTCCTACACTCTAAAGGTAAAAGATGTTCTTGCATTAAAATGCCAGAGTTTCTTTCTTCTTTTCTTTTTTGCTGTTTTGAAAGAAAAACGTTATGCATAACTAATTTTTAAAAGAAAGTTTTTACTTGTCACATCTAAAAGAATAATAACTGTGATGTTATATGTAATCAAGTGTATTCTGCAGCTTTACCCAGTATTGTTGGAACCAAAGTTTGAGTTACATTTAGGAAAAATGAAATTGTCTGTGTTTCCAAATTCTGTTTTATTTGTCTTGAACTGGATACTGGTTTCCCACAAACTGTAATAGTTTTATTGGTTAGTTTTGCAATGAAATTTTACAACTTCGTCAAAATTTTATAGATCATGGTTCTTAAAAAAGGCTGCGTTTAACCTTTTAAAATGTGAACTAAACTATCATCACACTGATGCAGAAGAAAAAAAACTACACATTGATATACGTAATTTTTTTTATTATATTAGTTTAGAATTAATATTAATAATCATTTCTTTTTGTTTGGTTTTTTGTTGTGGTATATTTTTACACTTAAGTGGACAAACTGTTGCCCTTCAGTTATCAAAGAAAAGCCCAGTAGTGGGGGGTAAAACCAAAAAAGTGACAATATACTGAAAATGGTTCATTTTTTTATTGCTTATTTAAAGGAATGTCTTAAAATAACTAAGGAAGCTGGCCCAGATAAAGAGGATGGCAAACATGACCTAATATTTCATTGAGAACATCACTGCCAACAACTTTTTCACCCGTCAGATGAGCAAATTTTTTTTATTTTTTTTTTTATTTTGTACTTTGAATTTTCAAAAAGACAATAATTGGCATGGCCATTTCTGCTAATTACATCATACCTTGCAGCCCTAAAAATAAGTTGATGCATTCACTTTTTGGAGATTGTCAACTTGAAGAGTTTGATTAATCCTCTTTGTTCGAGTGATGGAAAAATAAAGTTCAGATTTGAATGATGCAAATACTGTACTGTAGCAGCAGGTATGCTGCTTCCTGCGGGCTGGAGTTTTTTTTTTTCAGCCCCTCTGAGCACCC